>OZ018395.1:35263280-35727889 GCA_963969525.1 Ontholestes murinus | reverse complement strand
ATATATATATATATATATATATATATATATATATTATATATATATATATATATATATTATATATATATATATATATATATATATATATATATATATATATATATATATATATATATATATATATATATATATAATATATATATATATATATATATATATATATATATATATATATATATATATTCCATGACGTCTTCAATTCACGATAAGGAATTGTATTGGGAAAGAACTTAACCTCAAAAAATCTTGCTGCGGCCATGTGGTCTTCCATAGTGTAGGACACACACTTATAATTGTTTACTTGTAAGTCTTATCTTTATTTAGTTTTTAGGTTAATAATGTCAATATTTTATTTTATGTTAAAATGTAACTTTTAATTGATTTTAATGTTAACTTTTTAAATTTTAACCACTGTAGACCTCTCACGTATTGTTCCTTTTAGGCTCTGAGGATGCATACATGTTGTGTGCGAAACGTTAGCATGTACATATAACAATATAGTGGACTAGAGCACAACCAACACCGTGTATTCTTTGCTCCCTACACTCTAACACATTACATTGGACTTCTCTCACCCGTTAATTTCAAAGAGTTGATATTCACTACGTCCGTTACCATTTGGATATATATATATATATATATATATATATATATATATATATATATATACATAGTTAGAAACAAAAGTCTTTGTACGATCTGCAAGCGACCAGTCACGTCTTCATTTGGATCTCCCATAGAGAATATCTCAGGATATGTTGCGTTAATCTTATCGACCGCTTGCAGATCCTACAACGAATTTTTTGTTTCTAACGTTTTTGAATTTACAAACGAGATAAACGTCTACCAATTACCTGTAAATTACGTTTTAATAAGTTTAGATGTTGTGTCCCTTTTCACCAACACCCCTGTCGATCTCGTAATATACTGTGTAAATGAAAGATGACCAAGCATTAGTGAACATTGTACAATCCCTCGTAAACTTTTCATTAAAATTATTAGATTCATTTTTAATTCTAGGTACTTTGTATATGATGGTATTTTTTATAAACAGAATTTTGGTTGTCCTATGGGATCTAAACTTAGTCCGATTTAGCAGATATAGTTATGGATGAACTTCTTAAGACTGTCATACCACAATTACCCTTTGAGCTTCCTTTTATCAAAAAGTATGTTGACGACCTTATATGTGCAGTACCCGTAGACAAAGTACAATTAACTCAAGAATTATTCAACAATTATAATGAAAACATACAGTTCACTGTTGAAGAGGAGAATGAACGCAGTGTTCCATTTCTCGATACAAGAGTCATAAGAACAGACAGTAATGTGCTTTTGTGTGACTGGTACCAAAAACCTGTATGTTCAGGACGTTATATTAATTCATGTCATCCATTTAACATGAAATTGAATTTCATAATAACACTAAAAGGCCGAATTAAGAAAATCTGTCACCCCATACTCCTTCAGAATAGCTTAAAAAACTAGAAAAAATTCCGGCAGAGAACTCCCACCCAATTAATCTAGTTCGACGTTTAATTTACAACACTTCCTAGCTTCATAGTTTCCAACCGAGCAATATTATATCTGAAAATTTAACTACAGCTGCACCATCATATATATCCTTTCCTTATATTGAAGGTCTTACCAAATTATTGACAAAGGTCCTAAAACATGATAAAATAAAATAAGTAAATAGATTACTTACAAAGTTAAAGGATAATACCCCGTTACTAAATTTATCGGATGTTATTTACACAAATCCTTGCTCTGAATGCCCTAAAATATATATTGGTCAAACATCACAAACACTGCGCTCCAGAATAACCCAACATGAAAGTGATACCAACATAAACAAAGGAGCTTGTGTCCCCTTCTTCAGGGCGCTACAAGATATACAATAAACATTATAATTATAATAACAATAACTAAAACTTACAGAAACGAGGCTAGTAAAGTCCGATCATAAAACATAGACATTTAGACGTTATTTATTTTAAGCTATTAAAGGAAAAAAGCGAAAAGAAAAACTGTGTTATTTATTAACAACTAGGTGGTAATTTAAGAAGATATGGGTAAATGGCACTTAGGCCTTTGATATTTGTTTTCGCATTCATGGCATCAGATTCTTGGTTACCAAGAATCATTAACCAAGAATCTGATGCCATGAATTATTTATCTCCTTGAGAATGACCAACCGTCGAAAATAGTCGGAGAAATATATAAAAATTATGACAAGTTAACTGATGGAAGATCATCTAAGTAACCTTTAATGGTAGCAGCGCCATCAAATTGGGCGAGAGTGGAAACTCATGTGGACGAGAACTGGAGCCTTTCCATGTGAAGAATAAATATTTGTATACATTTTTTGAATTATTGGCTTGACAACCAAGTAATTTCGGTCCTGGTGTATTATCCAAAAAAAAAATATATTTAATAAACCAAATATTTTCTATTTTGTCTTTATGACAAAAAAACTGACCACATTTGTAAAAGATTTACAATTTTAATAATCCTGCATATATCGTAATCCGATGGTTCCAGATCAGGGGGTGTAAAAACTCAAACATTGCAAGAAAATGATATCCTCGTAAGTTTCGATGTAAAGTTCTTATTCACTCAAGTTCCCGTCAAAGAAACTCTATCCATAATTGAAGAAAAATACAGCCAGCCACGACACGTAATACAGTTAATCAAACACTGCCTAGATAACACATATTTCATATACAATGGACAACGATACCGACAGATAGAAGGCGCACCCATGGGGTCACACCTTTCGCCAGTAATTGCCAACATATATATGGAGTATTTCGAAACAAAGGCACTAGACGAAACAGAAGAACCTCATAAAGCATTTCTGCCCTACATAAAAGGCACCACAGACAAAATCGGGAAAATCCTCAAACGTCATGCCATAAAAACTATATACACCACCTCACAAAAAATTGGCCACATTCTAAATTCGCCCAAAGAGCAAATTCCACTAGAACACAAAGGAGTGTACAAAATTCCGTGTGGAGAATGCGAAAAAGGGTACATCGGACAAACAAACAGACGAGTAGGTGTTCGCATGGAGGAACACAAAACAGCGGTACGCAAAGGAGAAACAGCTTCATCTCTAGCACAACACACACAAGCAACAGGCCATACAATCGATTTCAGTAACACCAAACTTATAACAAAAGAGGAAAAATTTCATCACAGAATAATAAGAGAAGCCATAGAAATAGAAAAACACAACAAAAGTTTAAATAAAAGAGACGATGGCCAGCGACTTCATCCTACCTGGAAACACATTATAACCGGCATACCAGTTAATCTACAAAAATCCATTAACAAGATTATCTCTGTCGACCAAATTATCAGTAATCAGTCCCCCGATAATCGCTTCAAACATAATTAACGCTAATCCAATCTCCACTTCACAAAACCCACCACTAATCCTAAGCCGCACCACAATTAACTCGGATAATCCCCAAAATAACGGTCCAATGACGAGAAGCCGGACGAAACGAAACCGACTATAAAAGAGGAAGCAGGCAAACGCAAATCAGTTCTCTACGAGCTTCCTAGACGAGCACACCTGAAGATGGCACATACGATTGCGCCGAAACGTCGTGAAAACGGCCCTTATCAGAGCTCACAAAACACCACACGGATTCAAAGATTCCCGAAATCACCTAATTCATATATATATATATATATATATATATATATATATATATATAAAGAAGATTTCTAAAAGCATTTTTTGAGACTAGCATCACATATTATACATAGTATTCGATTTTAAATGTACAAATACTACGGAACAGGAGTTATGAAAGCTGGTATTTACGAAAGAGTACTACTCTTAACTTATATCGTAAACCTAACTATGTATAGGGGATTATTTCCAGATGCCTTAAAGTGTTCAACGGTTATAGACCTATAAGTATATTAAATACCTTCACCAAAGTCTTTGAGAAAATAATTTCAAATCGTATATATGATTTTTTGTAAAGATGTATCTTATTAAATAATAAGCAACAGGGTTTCAAAAAGAACAAAAGATTTAACAATGCAATATTCCACCTTTTAACCGAAATTTTAACAGACCTTGAGAACAAAGAAATTCCTCTGGCGATTTATACTGATTTAACCAAAGCCTTTGATTGCTTAGACCACATCATCTTATTCGATAAGTTGAATTATTATGGAATCAGAGGAATGGGTAATAACTTATTAAAGTCATACCCATCAAATAGGCAACAAATTGTGAAAATCAGGGAGAATACATCGACTCCAAAACGATTAGTCACGGGCATCCACAAGGCAGTATCATCGGTCCCTTACTATTTATTATTTATGTCAATGACCTATTTGACTTAGTACATTCAAATGAATGCTTACTTGAAAGCTATGTAGATGATAGAACCCAATTAATTAGTGAACCGACACTTGAGGTCACTTTAGAAAAAGCAAACATATATTGGAAAATACTACAAATGTGGTTTGACCAAAACAAATTTATATTAAATAGTGAGAAAACACAAGCAATGTTTTTTTAAACAAGACGGTCTATGGTATGGAAAGTGTTTGATTGATGAGGCACTTAGGTGTTGAAAATCCATACTTAATATTGAGATAACGCAATTGTTTGATTTTCAAATATTGGTTTATTAAACACTACATATGTTTCGCCACACTGTGGCTTCCTGAGGTGAATCTACTTGAAGTAAATTCACCTGAAGAAGCCTCAGTGTGGCGAAACATATGTCGTGTTTAATAAACCAATATATGAAAATCAAACAATTGCGTTCTACGGAAAGTGTTCGTCTGTGGAAAATGTGTTTTTCAGTCAAAAGGAGGCTTTAAGGATAATAAGTAATTTAAATTTAAATTATTGGTGTATAAGTTACGTGAAGAGAAATTTCAATTAAAAAAAATTAATTAAAATTAATTGTAATTTAAAGTACAGAGAGTCTTGCAGAGGATATTTCAGAAGACAAGAGCTTGTAACAGTCACTGCGATTTATATCTATGAAATTCTTATGTTCAATATTAAAAATAAAGAACTATTTAGTCATTTTGAACATAGTCACCAATATTTATCAAGAAACCAACAAATTATTAGCGAAAAGGGCTCCATGTACACGGCAATGAAATGTTTGCAATTTGCCGATAAAAATTAATGGAGTAAACAATATTAAGTTATTTATATAATTATCTATATAAATTAGAAACGTATTGTCTAGAAGAATATTTTTATAAAAGCTCCAAATAATTATTAATTTGTAAACAGTATATTTTTTTTGTTTTTGACGCTCTTCAGTTTTATACAATTGTATGTAATTTTTGTGTATAATTTCTCGAAATAAATTTATTATTACTATTACTATTAATATTAATGTTTTCAATAAGTGCCCTAATATGGTGGACACAGTTACTAAAGCATTGCACATTGTAATATAATATTTTAATAGGTGTAGAGTTGCCAAATTTATTGGATGTTATTGGAATATATTTAATATCACAATTCATTCATGTTAGTTTGTATGATTTCAATTTATATATTATCATTAGTCGACATGAATTGGACTTTTAAATGTGCTGAATTTGTACTTGCTGGTTTTAAAATTTTATCGGTGTTTAAATTCTTTTTGTTGCAATTTTCATTTGTAATTTCGTCAGTTCTTAATATAACATCTTGTTTCTGCGTCTTTATGAAATCATATAGTTTATTTTCAGTCATATGGCATTTTCGTTAAGAACTGCAATTATGTCGTTTTTTTTTCAATAATTTGTATTAAATATTTCTATAAGAAAAATTTCAATATTTCTATTATGCATTTCCTCATAATTGGTCATTTTGGTATTGGAATTTAAATTTATGGTGTCCATCTTATCGGTAATAGTACTTTCGGTAGCAATAGATTCATCTATAATGTTATTCTTACATTTTTTAAGAGCCGATCACTCAAAACACATTTAGGGTGAAAATTAATTTGACACCTAGAACATATTTTGGCATTTTTTACAGGCATTATGCAGCTACTGTATTTATTTTCAGGCATAATTTAGAATTAAAATTGTTCGGATTAGTACTCGGGAAAAAAAGTGTATAGTTTATCTGGAGAAAACGACTCGTTGTTGATTTATTCACGTATTCAATGTGTTTGTGCCTACGTACAAGAAAAATTATATTGACCACATAAATTAATACTAATTATCTCTATTAAACGGACATTTCCGATCACTTTGAGCTTATCACAAAGCACCCTAATATAATTAATGCACTTATTCAGCATTTTATAAAATATGGAACTGTATTCACTTAGCTATTCACTTTGAATGATTTCACTTGGACAGGCACCTTTCACGTTAAAATGTTTTATTTGAATTAAGTATAATTTAATAATAAAATATAATAAAATTCTTTACGTTGTAGAAAATTAACTAATAATTTCGCCAATCCACAACAATGAGTCTTACTAAGACTATCAAAACATCTAGTAAAATAAATATAATGTAATATAAATTACTTACTCAGGCATATTCGGCAACTGACGCAAAAATGAAATATAATCGACTAAAGGTCTGAATTTATAGCTGAAATGGATTAGTGAATTCTACAGAAATAATTATTTTCGCGATTAAGGATAATACCCACTTATAGCTTAAAGTTCTCTTACTTACTTATAGAAACAACTACTTGTCTGGCGAATAACTTGACAGATATTGAATTATACAAAAGTAATTTTCGAGATGCTAATAGCAAGGCTATGCAAGCAACACTAATTTGAACATATTTATTCCTGTCAAATTATTTCACGAATGACCTGTGTTAGTGGTGTACTTCCCTTGATATTCCATATCAGTCACATTGGCATTTCTTTAGAAGATGTGAAACGTGATTGTTCTGTTGCTGTTAGTTGTGGTACATTTTGAAAATATAGGGAAGAAACAAACATTTTCGGCATATTTTACTCTTTTAATGGAGTGTACGTGTCGGAATTGGTTAAAAAATTATTTCTGGAGATTTTACTCTTACAGACGAACAATGTTCTGGTCGAACTTGTCAAATAACTGTTCGTGAGAGAGCATAGAGGTTAAGTATATCGCATACTGCTATAGAAAACTTTTAAAACGTCTTGGGTTTGTTAAAACTTTCGATATTTTCAACATTTGCTATGCACCCTAAACGAAATGAAACAAATCCCTTTCTGAAAAGAATCATTACTGGTGACAAAAAATATGTAATATACAGCAATATTATCCGAAAACGATCAGTGCGGAAGAAAAACCAACCAGCACATCGAAAGGTGAATTTTATCAGAAAAAAATTATGTTGTCAATCTACCGTTGTAAGGTATTTTATATTTTGAGCTGCTTCCAAGGAACCAAACGATCAAGTCAGATGGAAACTGACAACAACTCACAAAACTAGAGCAAGCAATCAAAGAAAAACGGCCAGAATTGATAAATCGCACAGGAGTAGTGTTTTACCATGACAACGTGAGACCTCACATATATTTGGCCACTCGTGTAAAATTATTTTAGCTTGATTGGAAAGTTACACCCCTCTGCCCTGATCTGGAACCATCGGATTACGATATATGCAGGATTATTAAAATTGTAAATCTTTTACAAATATGGTCAGTTTTTTTGTCATAAAGACAAAATATTTCTATTTAAAATTGTAAATCTTTTACAAATATGGTCAGTTTTTTTGTCATAAAGACAAAATATTTCTATTTTGTCTTTATGACAAAAAAACTGACCATATTTGTAAAAGATTTACAATTTTAATAATCCTGCATATATCGTAATCCGATGGTTCCAGATCAGGGCAGAGGGGTGTAATTTGGTTTATTAAATATTATTTTTTTTGGATTATACACCAGGACCGAAATTACTTGGTTGTCAAGCCAATAATTCAAAAAATGGATACAAATATTTTTTCTTCACATGGAAAGGCTCCAGTTCTCGTCCACATGAGTTTCCACTCTCGCCCAATTTGATGGCGCTGCTACCATTAAAGGTTACTTAGATGATCTTCCATCAGTTAACTTGTCATAATTTTTATATATTTCTCCGACTATTTTCGACGGTTGGTCATTCTCAAGGAGATAAATAATTCATGGCATCAGATTCTTGGTTAATGTAGCACATTTCTAAGAAAAGTCTATTTTTTTGGTGTGCTACATTAACCAAGAATCTGATGCCATGAATGCGAAAACAGATATAAAAGGCCTAAGTGCCATTTACCCATATCTTCTTAAATTACCACCTAGTTGTTAATAAATAACACAGTTTTTCTTTTCGCTTTTTTCCTTTAATAACTTAAAAATTATCAGTTGGCTATAGCATTAAATGATCTCCGTGACGTCTAAATGTCCATGTTTTATGATCGGACTTTACTAGCCTCGTTTCTGTAAGTTTTAGTTATTGTTATTATAATTATAATGTTTATTGTATATCTTGTAGCGCCCTGAAGAAGGGGACACAAGCTCCTTTGTTTATGTTAGTATCACTTTCATGTTGGGTTATTCTAGAGCGCAGTGTTTGTGATGTTTGACCAATATATATTTTAGGGCATTCAGAGCAAGGATTTGTGTAAATAACATCCGATAAATTTAGTAACGGGGTATTATCCTTTAACTTTGTAAGTAATCTATTTACTTATTTTATTTTATCATGTTTTAGGACCATTGTCAATAATTTGGTAAGACCTTCAATATAAGGAAAGGATATATATGATGGTGCAGCTGTAGGTAAATTGTCAGATATAATATTACTCGGTTGGAAACTATGAAGCTAGGAAGTGTTGTAAATTAAACGTCGAACTAGATTAATTGGGTGGGAGTTCTCTGCCAGAATTTTTTCTAGTTTTTTAAGCTATTCTGAAGGAGTGTGGGGTGACAGATTTTCTTAATTCGGCCTTTTAGTGTTATTATGAAATTCAATTTCATGTTAAATGGATGACATGAATTAATATAACGTCCTGAACATACAGGTTTTTGGTACCAGTCACACAAAAGCACATTACTGTCTGTTCTTATGACTCTTGTATCGAGAAATGGAACACTACGTTCATTCTCCTCTTCAACAGTGAACTGTATGTTTTCATTATAATTGTTGAATAATTCTTGAGTTAATTGTACTTTGTCTGCGGGTACTGCACATATAAGGTCGTCAACATACTTTTTTATAAAAGGAAACTCAAAGGGTAATTGTGGTATGACAGTCTTAAGAAGTTCATCCATAACTATATCTGCTAAATCGGACTAAGTTTAGATCAACCAAAATTCTGTTTATAAAATATACCATCATATACAAAGTACCTAGAATTAAATATAAATCTAATCATTTTAATGAAAAGTTTACGAGGGATGGTACAATGTTCACTAATGCTTGGTCATCTTTCATTTACACAGTATATTACGAGATCGACAGGGGTGTTGGTGAAAAGGGACACAACATCTAAACTTATCAAAACGTAATTTACAGGTAATTGGTATACGTTTATCTCAATATATAGGTTTTATAATTAAAATCACTTGGTTTGTTTCACAAATATTTTTTTATTTTCGACTAGTTTCGGCTTATTGCCATTATCAAGAATGCCGAAACTAGTCGAAAATAAAAAAATATTTGTGAAACAAACCAAGTGATTTTAATTATAAAACCTATATATTAACATAATGTTTCACCAAGTGATTAATGAGAAACAAGTATATGATATACGTTTATCTAGTTTGTAAATTCAAAAACGTTAGAAACAAAAAATTCGTTGTAGGATCTGCAAGCGGTCGATAAGATTAACGCAACATATTTTGAGATATTATCTATGGGAGATCCAATTGAAGACGTGACTGGTCGCTTGCAGATCGTACAAAGACTTTTGTTTCTAACTATGTATATATATATATATATATATATATATATATACATATATATATATATATACACGTTGTCCCCTGAAATTTTGAATACGGGCAATTGAATGCATTACTTGTTGCTTAGCTACCACGCTTGTAATAAAATAGGGAATCAAAATGAAACATATTTACATGACATTTTAATATTACTATTCTTACAATCACAATTCTGACGTAACGAATAACAAATAACTACAATGTTCACCTTATTAAATGTTCGAAAACGTCTCCTTGTTGAGCCAAGCGATATCCCAAACGATCATAACATTCCCATTTTGAAGCTATATAAGTCAAATTGACATTCATTTGCAGCAACAACCATGGCAACCAATAATAATAATCGAGATGCAATACAAACACATTACTCATATTCAAAATTTCTGGGGACAACGTATATATATATATATATATATATATATATATATATGTAGATATATATAAAGTTAATGCTTGTTGCGCTACACTCTTGATGGAAACAGATATTACTATATTATAAAGGGGAAATAATGGTGGGTTATGTCCAAATAGGGGAACAAATGTTGGTGTGTTGTTTTTAAAAAGCCTTTGTTTTCAGTTTAGCTTATATTTCGCTAATTGGTTTTTAGCATCATCAGAGCTACAAAATACAATAAAGAAAAACGGTTAAAAACATTTTTCGTAGGTATGTGTTTAGTATTAAGTTAATTATCTCGGACATTGTTTATAACCGTTTTTTTTATTGTATTTTGTAGCTCTGATATATATATATATATATATATATATATATATATATATATATATATATATATATATAATTAATAATATTAAACAAAATAGCAAACGTTTATAAAGAAAATATACAGGCACTGACGAATAACTAGAGCTTATACGTGTGATCGTGCAGAACTTTTAAGTCGAAGACTTCAGCGCACGCGACGTTCGCAAATGACCGACGAAAACCAGAACCGGCGTCGACATCTGGAAAGGCCGACGCCGCGATAAGAATGACGAATTTGTTGCCCTTGCCGGACCGTAGGCGTTAGGGGCGTTGCATGATCCATCCGCGCGAAAGAAGAACGATTGCTGTTCAGAAACGAGTGAATAGGGAAAAAAGAAGGAATAAAAATAGGAAACACATTCACACACACACGCGCGCGCTTTGAGAACGTACATAGCGTACCTCATGAATTATTCATAACGCAGCCTGAGTGCCGATATCCGTAACAACCCCTAACGAGGACGAAGCTGCCCATGCGAGCGAACGGGCCTGGAAACGGGACGATAAGGGCTCTTTCAAAGATGCGACCCTAGTCGTGTTCACTTTCCTTGTTTGGAATTGCCGCACAATCATATTTATCGGGTGACAATTTTATTTCAATTCGACACATAGGTTTCTACAACACATACAAAAAAACTAATTGATCAATATAAATTATTGCATATAATAGGAAGTTGATAAAAATTCACTTGGATAGTTTCACTTCACTTTTACAAACGTAATTTTAACAGGTTTACATATATAGTGTTCAGGTAATAAGCGCGTTTGAAATCGGGGAAACCCAGAACTCCTTATTATTGTTGGCCACGTTTTTGCCTGATGCACGGGCTTTATTAATCTGTAGGCCTTTCTGGTAATTGAACAACCTGAATAAACTATTTTACAATAATGCGCGATAAAATAATGATTATAAGTAACACAATAATTTACAAAACCAGTAGTATGATTATTATTCAATTTGTCCATGCAATGTTCTTTTAATCGTGTTTCAAAAGACCGACTCGTTTGTCCTACGTATACAGCGTCACATTCTTCACATGTTATCTTATAACGTTCTCCATATAATAAAGTCAATGAAGAGCTCTGGGTTTCCCCAAATATAAACCTGTTAAAATTACGTGTGAACATTATTCTTAATAATGACCCAGTGGCGTAACTAGTCGGATATTAAAACAAAAAATAAAATTAAAAATAAAGTTTCAGAAAAATTTATCTCGTTACAATATAAATGGAACTAAAATGTAAATATTTAACATTCATTTTTTATAATACATTTTTACCAGTAATGTAGCAATAACAGTAATTATTTGTAAAAGGATTTTTATCTGCGATCGTATAGAAAGTTGTAGAGTTTTATATAGGTGATGGAATATATTAACGGTCTCAGGTAACCTCGGGTTGGTCCGGGGCGAAGTTCTGAACCATCCTGGTTAGGATCTCTTCTCTAGATTGTTGCATATAAGAGAGATAAGGTTAGTATGTTAAATTTCGTGATATAAATACTACTCTTTCGGTCGCCTCTGGTACGGGAATATTTCAGTTCGTTACCAGCCAAGGGAGCGCTTATTTATAGTAGAACCCGAGAAGTACAACTATATTTACAAAACGGTTTCCGTGCGGCGGGTTGTCGGAACGCTTGCCAATAGCAGGACACGACTTGGAGTTACCAGCGCTCGTAAATAGCAAAACCTAAGAAGTACAATTCCTATTTCCTATGTTAATAGCAGGACATGACCAGGAGTTATCCAAGCCAAGGTAGCGCTTGTTAATAAAAGAATCCAAGGAGTTGTACCCATCCTCTCGCTGGTTGCACAGGCCTAAATACATGCAAGCGGTTTCCCTCTCTATTTCGGATATCGTGAAAGGGACAATATCGTATCCTGCATCCTGCGATTCTGGCCAACGTTATCCGAATGCTGTCGATATTGAGCTCGACTCGGAATTCCGCTGCCTAGATTTTTTGTGCACACAGGCACGATCACATACATAGCGGGATCATTATTATTGCTTACTTAATAAATATTTGTTGACCCGCGGTACTAACGTAATTACTTTAATCCCATACCTGGAAGTTCCGTTGTCCATACCTCAGTCCATTAATCCCAGGCGAATGGCCTTGTCCCGGGTCATCTTCAGCCATTATTTAAATTATAAACGTTTTTGGTCTCCTCCGCGTTAAATGATATTGGTATTATACGGCGGTTGGTGGTGCCACTCAATGAGAGTTGAATTGGTAGGTTTTCAGGGTCTTGATCTCTCGTTCTGGGGTTCGGGGTAGACTCCCGTGTTCGGGTGTCTGGGGTATCGGTGATAATATTAGGATTATTTCTGTTTTCTTTTTTGGTGGAGTTTCTGGTTCGAACAGCTCGATTATTTTGAGTATCGGCAATCGGTGATTGTAGCTCGGGTATTGGATTACAATGCAGTTCCAGTACGTCGAAAGCAGCGGTGGTACGGGATTGAGTTCTGGGATTTTCCCACTCCAGTCTCCATGGGTGAATCTTCGAGGCTTTGTTTAGACTTACCATCCTTATTCTAACTGTAGACTGGTAATGATATTTCATAGTTATTTGGCTATTTTAGTTTGGACACGTGTGTCCTTCATATCATCTCATCTCGAGAATTTATCCATTTATCCATTCGACAATAACCGGAGAAATTATTCAGTGGTTTTTGAAGGGTCCAATATACATAGACGCAATTTTTTTTGCTGCATCGGAAAGAAGATATCATTTGTACACTACATCAACTTGCTTCTCCTTCTTAGATTATAATATAACTACTTTTTGACGAACGCATATATTAGGTTGATATTTACTAATTCATTAATTTTTCTTAATTTCTTATATTCTCGTTTAGTTCGTCCGATGTTCTTGCAGGTAAGTCCGTAGATTCCGCCTCTTCTCGCTCTGAGTGGGTCGCGATAAACTCTCTTCCGAAATTGAAAATTGCTGCAGAGGAACCAATTAATTCAGTCACTGTGTGGTTTATTGAATATGCAAGTTCCGGAATTTCCAGTTGGTTTTCGGGGTACATTTGCGCAAGTGTCGTCCCAACGATCTTGTTCATTCTCTCTACTGATCTATAAACTGTAGGGTGGGCTAAATTGATGTATTATTTAAAAGTCGGTACACATTTTCGTCATTAATTTATTTTTATATTGGATTCCATTATCGGACACAAAAACTTTCGGTTTCCCGTATCTGAATATTATTTCTTTAAATTTTTGTGCAATTATCTTAACGGACGCAGTTCTTGTTGTCGGTCCATTTAGTAAAATGATCTTGCAACACCAATAAATAAGTGTATCTTTCCATTTATCGGGGAAGGGGATCAATCAATTTACCCAGCGCGGGTTTTTGACTAACCTTATATTGCTGGAAAACTGTACAAGTATTGACATACTTGCGAATGTAACGCCCTGATTGTTTTGCGGATTTCAAAATGCCCTGCGATATGGCAGATCTTTCAGGATGCCGGTGCACCGCGGTGTCGACACGCAGAATTTCCAATTGGTGTGGAAACCTTTTAAAAGTAATTTTCCTGGATATTTTCGGATATTTCCGACGATTTTAAATTGAAGAAATCTACCTACATTTTCTGTTATTTTTAATTTAAGGGAATCATATCATACGAGTGTTGATTCTTCTGGCTCATCCACGTCAATTGTGTCAACCTGTGTACTTCTGGATATTTCATCGGCTACTTTGTTTTCTCTTCATTTTCTGTATATGATATTCTTGTAGTTCTAGTATTCATCTGGCGAGTCGACCTCTCGGATTTTGCATGAATTGAAGCCACTTAAGACTCCGTCGATCAGTCATGACTTTAAAGTGGCAACCCTCTAAGAAGCCTATCCATTATCGAATTGTCCAGATCATCGCTAAAAAATGTTCTATTACTAAGTAATCCCTCTCAGCTGACGATACAGTGCGGCCAATGTAAGCTCCTAGTCCTGTTTGACCCGCATTGGTTTAGACGATGAATGGTTTGTTTATTTGGTAAAATCGGGGCAGGCTAGGAGGGGTGCCGAGGTTAAGCTCCTTTCCATTTCTGATACGCGTTTTCTTGAACAATGTCCCAGATATAAGGCTGCTTCTTCTTCAGTAGGATCGTTAGCGGTTGTACCATGGTTAAAAATTATAGAATAATTTCCTATATCATGATACCAGTCCCAAGAATCTTCTTACTGCTTTGACGGTTTTGAGAGATTCGAGGGTGGTAATAGCATGGACTTTCTTTGGGTCGGTGTATATGCCTTTAGACATTGTTATATACCTTAGATATTTCAATTCACTTTGTTCGATTTTGCACTTATCCTGGTTGAGTTTTAAACCGTATGTTTCAAGTTTCCCATTATGATTTCAGAATGACGAAGATGTTCTTCTTAGGGATTGTTGAAGACTATTACGCATATAAGTAACACAGGGCCTAATTGTCACATTTGGACCCACTATGGAGTCCAAATGTATTTGGAAGGGGCTGAAACTGAAATAATCCACGTCCTGACGCGCTTAAAGCTGTTATAGTACGGCAATTTGTGGCTAACGGAACTTGCCAATATATGACCTTTAAATCTATCCTACTTAGGTATTTTGCACCACGCAACTTATCTAGTAGCCATTGAATCTGCAGCAATGCATACACGCCTGATTTACTTGCCTGGTTTAACTTTCTAAAATTAATGCAGAAGTGATATTCACCGGATTTCTTCCCTACTAGCCACCACTTCAACTACTACTGAGTGACTTTAAATAAAATAAAATAAACTTTGTTTATATCACACACTTTATTATTTCAGTGACTATAGTTTCGACACAATTCAGCTGGTCATTATCAAACTAATACTAAGTACTTAGAAGTATTAGTTTGATAATGACCAGCTGAATTGTGTCGAAACAAAGTTTATTTTATTTTATTTAAAGTTATAAAATATGTATCACAAAGTGAAAGCCTCTACAATC
Source organism: Ontholestes murinus (assembly GCA_963969525.1). Lineage (NCBI taxonomy): Eukaryota > Metazoa > Arthropoda > Insecta > Coleoptera > Staphylinidae > Ontholestes > Ontholestes murinus. Next base: position 35,712,242 of record OZ018395.1, on the reverse strand, counting down.
AAATATTTACTACTGAGTGGCTCTATTCTCTATATCTCTAACAAGCATTTTGTTCATTTAGGCATCAATTATACTCTGCATAATTGGATTCCTTAGGTAATATCTCTCTTTTATCGGTTCACTCCCTGGTTTCAGTATGATCCAGTGCTTTACTGAATTATTACTACTACTTCTATTTTCTGCTGTTGGGATATATTGTTCCAGTAGTATTTTAAATTTACCTTGCTGGTCACTTGATAATTCCTGTATACCAGTATATACCTATAGATTTTTTAAGAATTATACATAAGATTATACACACATAATATTATTATCGAATATACAAACATTATTATCGAATATATACAATTCATATAAATTCATGCTGAAACGCCTATTAGTGCACTATTTCTGGACATACGGTGTCAATTTTTGCTTGTTAATTGTGCAAAAAACCACTCCTATCAAGACATCCATTAATAAGTTTGAAAATACACTCCATGTTATCCCATATTTTTGATTTGTTATATGAACTGGTAATGTAATTTCTCCTTCGGTTCTAGTAGGAAAACCATTTTCCAACTTTATCGACTTCCTACTTTCCACACTTAGCTGAGAGTTACATTCTTGCAAAACTTATATAGCTCTCTGTGGTTCCTGTCTATTATAGCTGGGAATTTTCTTTAGTGAAAGTAAATAGTTACGCAAAGTCAAGGGCCGTCTCCATTTATCGGTATAAATACGGTCGTGTGATGTTTTAGGGAGACGGTGGCCGGTGTATCTATGACTTACCTCGATGTTCCAACCGGCGATCCTCCTTTCCCTGATAACGGCAGCTACAGACTCAGGTCATCACTTTCATACTCGGACCATGTCATCCAGAAATGTTTATTATTTCGATACCATAATAGTATTTTCCCTTAAGTAATTCCGGTAATGCTAGTAGTAAACTGTCCGATGTTTATCCATAACATGTACTACTAGATAATTCCTCAATTTTTTCGAGAAATCAAAAGGCGTTTGTGGTTCTATCAAACTTCAAATTCCACATTCGGATACTCTCATATATCTGTGCGGCGGTAGGTAAGTAGAATAATTTTCCCTCAATCGTCAGCTTCTCAGACTCACCCTCCGATTCTCCCATTTAAGGTGAACGGTCGAAACGCTTGCGGCAGGGTAGCGCTAGTTAATATCAGAACCAGAGGAGTACAACTCCGTCCTCTTACTGGTTTCACAGGCTTAAATACACTGGGTCTGGGCCGAATACTTTTGATGTGGCGCTACACTCAAAATTTTGCTGTTTAAATTTTATGTTCACACAGGCATTAAGCGGTGCTTACTTAACTAGTTACAAAATAGGCTCTTTTTGCATCAATTTTTGTTGTAAAAGTGGCTTTTTAAAGCACTATGGCTCTTTTAAGTATGTATAGGACAGAAATGTCAAATTTGACAGATGAAAACAAATTTTCAATGAAAAACTCAAACTTTTATTAATTTATAGAAATAAATTATACTGTATAATATAAACGAAATGGCAAATTTAAAACCGTTAATAGGACTACACATTCTTGCATAAGTTTCGGTCTATTGTAATTGCTTCTACTTACATTAAATTAAACTGTATAATTCTGGATCTGGATTGAGTTTGCCAAGGGTGATCAAATAATTGACCAGAGCACTTAGGCCTCACTAGGCCCGTTGTGCCCCACTGACTGGGACTGTAGTGCGTTGTTCTATCACTCATTTAGCCACCCAAGGTGGCGTGCAAAGGACAGCACAACGCTTGGAGGGTTATCCCTTATGTTGGCCATGGCCATGTTCGGCCAGAGCTCCCCTAGCATGGACTCTCTAAGGTGGGCATGCTCTACATATGGGGGTTTCCACCAGTCCCATAGTAAACAAGTGTTTCCTTAGCTGACAGTGACCCGTAAGGATACCTGTGATAAGACGCAGATTTCCCCGGGATAGTCGCAAATAATATTCAGCTGTTTTCAGATTGGGTGAGCGTATTGCTTTCTTGGCCTTTCTGCAGCCTGAGGTGTTGTCCTAACGTTGTTTTAGCATCTTGAGAGTATTCTGTTTGAGGATATCAGTGAGGCATTTCGGTGTTGGCGCGATCGGGGGCCCGTCCGTGGTATCACTGAGAACCGATCCAGCTCGCGAAAACTCGCCTGCCTTGCTGTTGCCTTCTTCATTATTGTGTCCCTTGACCCAGCGCAGCTCAATACTGTTTGATTGTGCTGCTTGTTTAAGGGTGTTGTGACATTCTTCTACTAGCGTTGAGGTGATCTTGTGACTACTCACTGCTAGTATTGCTGCCCTACTGTCTGTAAGGATTTTGATATTCCTATCACGGATGTCTTGGTGTAGGATTTCTTTCGCTTCTTGGATGATACCAACGATCTCTGCTTGCAGAGTAGTTGTGTGCTTCTCTAGGGGTATAGCTAATGAGAGGTCCATTTGTTGCGAGTAAATTCGCGCCCCGGATTCTCTTTTGGTTTTAGAACCATCGGTGTAAATTCGGAGGGTTTCCCCACACTCTACACTCCCGGTTCCTCTTTTTATCGATACATTATAGGGTCTATTGAAGACGTAGCAGGGTGGCAAATTGTCTGTCTTCCTTCAAAGGAAGGGTGTCTTTTTGACAGCCTCCTCTAAAAGGTGACAGTGTCTGCCAGCCCTGCCTTCTTTGTACCAGAGTCCAACTGAGTTTAGGCGCAGTGCTGCCGCCGTGGCCATCTCCTCTACGTATAAGTCGAGAGGTGGAAGGCAGAGCATTGCTTCCATTACTGCAGTGGGTGTTGTTTGCATTGCTCCGGTCGCATTGCTCTGTATAATTTAAGTTAATATTAATTTTGTAGTTTGTGCAATTTTCTATGACTATTCCACTCCTATTTGCATGTAGCCAATGGAAAAGAGGCGTGTGTTATTTTTAGCCAATCACGTCAATTTATAAGTGAATAAACAACAACAATAAAGAGACAAATAAATTAAATTAATACTTATGTTAGTTGTAAGTAGGTTATAAAATGAAAAGGTTAGGTAGTGCTTCATCATCCATAATTAATGCGATGGTTTGAAGTTCTGTATCACAAAATACAACAAAAACGAGATTATGTGTTTGGAAACAATTTTGCGCCCATAGAAACTACTAGTTATTAGCAAAAACTTCAATGGAAACTGTTGCCGCAATTCTAGATGACTGGGCGTAGAATATGAAGAAGGTAAATGCAAATTATTATAAGGAAGGTGTTGTATAATCAATGTCGAATTTTTCGGCCAAAATACTGCATGAGATGTATCATTTTAACATAAACATTTAACCGTTCACCGATATTCGTTTCAAGTCAAGGAATAGTCTTTCTAAATACCATTCGTGATAGCAATTAAATCGGAATAAATTTTGTTCGGCTGGCGGCTCGTGATTTTTTCGTGCTCTCATTAAAATCGCTAAGCAACAAACTTTCACGCAAAAACAAAATTTATCCGAGTAAATTGCCATCAGTTATGGTATTACTTGTGATTATTCTTGGCGTCGTCGACAAAGAAGAAATATCGGGAAGAATTTTTGTAACATTTATATGATTAGTAGTATTTTTTCCGCAAAATATGGGTAAATGATTGAATTAGTCTACATATTTACTGTTATTGCAAAGTTTTCATTGCAATTGCCGCGGCTTTTTCGAAATCGGAGGGAATATTTTGAACGTCACTACTATCACATTATAGTTATCTTTTTTCCCCAAATAATAATGGCGATTGACATTTGGGCACATTATTTACTTGTTGCTAAGTAACGTATTAAGTAAAATGTTTTACTAAAAATTGTTATTGTCGTAGATAAAGTATAGTATTCAACTCGTGGCAATGGCAATAACTCACTTGGATAATTATAGCTCTTGCTTAGCGGCTCGTGCTGCAAATATCATCCGCGTTAGTTATTGCCTACATTACCACTCCTTGAATAATATACTATTATCTATTCCTATTAAGTTATATATTTCTTATTAGTCTAGATTAGTAAAAATAATGGTATATATAATTTAATAGCGTGAGTTATGAATCATAACTCATGCTATGAATTATAACTCACTGTTAGCGATCAGGTTGTCATGGTTTTTTGTCTAAATCTACATATTCAAATTAGCTGAAAATTGGCATGTGTCAAAAAATTGACAGCGTAATTCCCGAATATAGTAAATATTGTATTATGTAAAACATATTAATAAAAATTGGTATTGTCGTAGATAAATTACAGTGTTCAACTCGTGGCAATGGCAATAACTCACTTGGATGATTACAGCACTCGCCTAGCGGCTCGTCCTGCAAATTTCTTCCGCGTGAGTTATTGCCTACATTAATAATAATAATAAACTTTATTTAGCACTACTGCTATATAAAAATATAGTTATACAATTCATAACAAATATATATATATATATATATATATATATATATATATATATATATTTATATATATATATAAGTGACCTGGCGTCCACAATAGACATTTCTTTGTAATAATATAATTAATTTTATTATTTAGAAATATATTTTATTAATTAATGCGTAGTTAGGATGACATCACCCGCCAGATGTCAATATGCTTAGTTCGTAGTTTTAGTTTATATATAAATAGATTAGACGCATGCATTCCAGATTCAGAATCATTATTATAGTAGACATTAGACCTGTCATAACATTCATTATTATATTATTCCCGTAACGCTTCACATATCAATTATTCTCCGTATAATTAAGTTTTAAGTAATGTAATTAATTGTAAATTTCGGAAATAAACCTTTTTAAAAAACTCAATTGTGAACCACGAAATTTAACTGGCGCAGTCGGTAGGATGTCATAAGGACACAACTTTTGAGGGAATATCAAAATAGTGCACCATCCGTCTTTACGGTTGAATTGGCATCGAACAAGTTCCACGTCGAAGCAGCACCAGAGGGTCCTCCGAACATCGAGGGACTAACACCCCGAGGGCAGCAGAACGAGGAACACCCCATCACCAGATCCAGGACCACTGAGGGCATATCAGGGCATGGACAGCGTGATCTTCGTAATTGAGTGGTAAGCATTGTTTTTTAGAGGTTTTTTCCATATTTTTGTTCGCGTGTAAAATTTTATGTACGCAAGTGATACATCTTCAGACCCAATTTCACCACAAATTCTCAATTCCCCAAACCGCGTCCATTCTCCAGTAAATTTTGTACTCGACGACCTAATCAATAAATTAGATAATATAGTAATTACCGAAAATTTAAAAATGGAAAATATTAATTATCAATTGCTAAAATATTTATTTCAAGATGCGATGCTGTACTAGATCAATTTAGACCTTTAAATAACGAGTTGGTGAATACATATTTAATAAACGCAGTAATAAGTAAACTTAAAGACAAAGCATTAGTCGCTATAGGTTCGCGCATAGAGTTAAACACATGGCCTGAAATTAGAAACCATTTAAGGCAAAGGTTTGGCGATCTGCAAAATTACGATTGTTTAGTTCAGGACTTAATTAATTTGAGACCTCATAAGAATGAAAAATATTTAGATTTCGCTAAAATTAACTCCTTATCGGCAGTGGAAATGCCGGACGCGACAAAGCGCATTCATCAACGTAGCTATGATGAGTTAGCATTAAAGACGTTCTTACGCGGAATTCGCGGCAACATACAAAGTATTATCAGGTTACGTGACCCTGACACACTAGAGCAGGCAATGAACTATCTGATAGAGGAAAATAATTTTCAGAGTACGCTCGATACGCCGAATGTATCAAATTTTAATCAAAATAATAATAAATTTAACAACCCAAATTATAATAAATTTAATAATCAAACTAGACCGCGTAATTTAAATTTTGGCAACAATAATTTTAATAATAATAATAATCGTTTAAATCAGTACCCTAGACCGCAAAATAACTTTATGAACCGGCCTAGTAGTTCTCAATTTAAGCAACAACGACCACGGTTCCTTACTAACTGTCAAATGTTTGGGAGACCTCAAAACCCCCCAAATCACAATTTTAACAGACCACAAAATTATAATAGTTACAGTCAAAATTTTAATCGAAATTTGAATCCATTTTATGCAAAATATAATCAGCCGCCTGGACAGATTCCTCCGCGTTTACCAAGTCCTACACCCATGTCAACTTCGACGATTTACACAAATAAACAAGAATTGCGTAATTTAGATGAGCCATCGTGCTCTACAAATAATAGTACACGAAGTAACAGCGTCATTGACCAGAACGGGAAAAATGAAGATAATTTTTTAGTATAAGTCGCCTTGGCAAACCGTCTATAGAATTTTTAAGCATTAATAATAACTTTAGTAATTTACCTTTCATTGTAGACCCCGAAACAAAATTAAAAGTTTTATTAGATTCCGGCAGTACGCGATCATTTATTAGTTCTCGCCTAGCAAAAAAATTAAATAAAAATTTATTTAAGGATGATCCTTTCGAAGTAACAAGTGCTCATGGCACGTCCCACGGAACACACAGCGTTATTATTAACCTACAAAAATTATTTAAAAGTAACTTTGCTGCAAAAGTAAAATGCTATATATTCGATTTTTATTCTTCCTTTGATATCCTGTTAGGCGTAGATAACATGACAAAAATTAATATTTGCTTAGATTTTAAAAGGAAATCAGTAGTAACCTCTAACGTAGAAATACCATTTAAATTTCGGAAGGACCAAGGCATATCCAATGAAAATAATGATAAAAATAATAGTATTAGAATTAGTAATAATAATCTTAATATTAATAATTATAGTATTCCTGTTGCTCCGCCTGTCACTAAGCGAATATTAGTGCCCGCTCAGAGTCAACAGGTAATAGAAGTAGAAGTTTTAAATATTGAAAACGGTGAGGCCGTAATTCCTAGAACTGGCGTTACGAATTTCTTAGTGCCCGAATGCGTCACTATAGTTAAAAATAATAGAGCTCTTTGTACTGTAGTTAATAAAACGTGGTTACCCCCATCAGCGGATATGATGTGGTACCCAACGAACAGAATTATAATGAAAATAGTAATTTAAGTAAGAAAGATTTTAGGACAAATAATAATTTGAATATGATGAATACAAATAAATTTAAATTCGATTTCTCAAGTATTAGAACTGATCACATGAATGATGAAGAAAAAGCTGTTATTAAAAAATTAATAAATAAGTATGCCGATATTTTTCATGTAAAAGGGAATCATTTAACGTTAACCAATAATATTAAACACAGGATAATTACGACCGATGAGATTCCGGTCTATACTAAAACGTATCGCTACCCCGAAGTGCACAAAGCCGAGGTAAGCAAGCAAATTAATGAAATGTTGGAACAAAACATTATTAGACCATCCTTTAGCCCATGGTCCTCTCCTATATGGATCGTTCCCAAAAAATTAGATGCTTCAGGTCAACGAAAATAGCGCGTTGTATTTGATTATAGGAAATTAAACGATAAAACTGTAGGTGACCGATACCCCCTTCCCAATATAAACGACTTGTTAGATAAATTAGGGAAATGCCAATATTTCACAACCCTAGATTTGGCATCAGGCTTCCACCAAATTGAGATTGACGAACGCGACGTCCCAAAAACTGCCTTTAATACAGAAAACGGTCACTATGAATTTTTAAGAATGCCATTTGGGCTTAAAAATGCCCCAGCTACTTTCCAGCGCGTCATGGACAATATTTTGAGGGGAATTCAAAACGAATACTGTCTCGTCTACACGGACGATATAATTATTTTTTCCACTAGCTTACAAGATAGATTAAACGAAGTTTTTAAAAGGTTAAGAGAGGCTAATTTCAAGGTTCAATTAGATAAATCGGAATTTCTTCGTAAAGAAGTAGCGTATCTCGGACATGTGATTACACCCGAAGGTGTCAGACCAAATCCAGACAAAATTATTGCAATTCAAAATTATCCCATCCCCAAAACGACAAAACAAATTAAAGGATTTCTCGGACGGATATTACCGAAAGTTTATTAAAAATTTTGCAGACTTGACTAAACCAATGACAAAACGTCTAAAAAAGAATTCAGTTATTAATATTAATGATGCAGACTACCAAAATTCATTTAACTTGTGCAAGAACGTCCTGACTAACCAGCCATTACTCCAATATCCAGATTTTTCGAAACCCTTATTGCTGACCACAGATGCTAGTACTCAAGCCCTTGGTGCCGTTTTATCACAGGGTAAAATTGGCACAGATTTACCAATCGCATATGGTAGTCGAACGTTAAACGATTCTGAAACGCGCTATTCTACTATTGAAAGAGAACTACTCGCTATTGTTTGGGCTGTCAAATATTTTAGACCATATCTATTTGGGCGTAAATTTACAATTATCACTGACCACAAACCACTTCAATGGTTAATGTCTATCAAAGAACCAAATTCAAAATTAGTTAGATGGAGGCTGAAATTGTCAGAATATGACTATGACATTGTTTATAAAAAAGGTACTTTAAATAAAAATGCTGACGCACTATCTAGGATCGAACTAAATGTTAATGAAGAATATGCCCAAAATTTAGAAGAATATTTGAAAAATTTTGATGAGATTGAAAATGATCAGTCATCAGTTATCTCAGAACCCCCGGAAACTATTAGTATAAATGAAATTGAAAATGATGGCGCTACAATTCATTCAAGTTCGGAAAACCCTATTTTTGGTATACCAATATCAGATAAACCGGTCAACGTTGGTGATAACCAAATTATAATTACAGAGGTGGAACATTCATCATCTAAACCGAAAATTACTAATTTATTTAATAACAAAAAAATGCGAATATATGTTCAATTTTCTAAAAGAAATTTTGTGAATGAAGTCATTAGTTTTGTAAAAGAATATATTGTTCCCAAAATAAATTATTATCTATACTTCAAAAGTCCTATTTACGAAAAAATGACTAAATGTAATAATTTGCTTACGGACGTTGAAAATATTATTATATTATCCAAAATTATCATGAGGGAAAAACAAATCATCGAGGCATAGATGAAACTGAATTAAAACTCAAACGGATATATTATTGGCCAAGTATGAGGAAATCAATCCAAGAATATATTAATGATTGTGAAGTCTGTTTAGTTTCTAAATATGATCGCAAACCACTTAAATTAAAATTTAATCACACCCCAACAGCTATGAAACCATTTGAAATAATTCACATAGATTGTATTGCCCTCGAAAGTTCCAAATTCCTTACTATAATTGACTCATTTTCTAAATATACTCAACTTTATAAACTAAATTCTTACCAAGCTGTTGAAGTGGCAAACAATTTAATAAAATTCTTTTGTCACCATGGAATCCCTAAATTAATTATTTCGGATAATCATTTGGAATTTAAGAACACGGTTATTAGAGAACTTTTGGAAATTCATAAAATCAAAATTCATTTTATTAGTTCCCAACACCCAGAATCTAATGGAATAATAGAACGCGTACATTCGACGATCATTGAACACATACGGCTCCTTAATAATCAAGACACATTTAAAAAAGAACCAATAGAAATTAAAACCTTATACGCCGTACTAGCATATAATAATTATATCCATTCGACTACAAAATTAAGACCTTCTGAAATTATTTCTGGGCACATCGATAATGAATCTCTTTTAGACCTCAACTTAGAAACCTTAATTACAAACAATTATGTAGAAAATCATAAAACTAAAGTCAAATTGTTGTATGAACAAATAAATGAAACAATAAATGAAAATAAAACAAGAACTATTGAAAAACATAACTTAACGCGAGAGGAAGTACCAGAAATTCCAGAAAAAGTATTTATTAAAAACAAACAAAAACAATCAAAAACTAAAAATAAATATCAAAAAGAAAACATTCAAACTATTGATCCTAATCGTAAAACAGCAGAAATAGAAACCAGACATCGTAATCAATCTAGTAAAATTCATTTGTCAAATATTAAACGTCCCAGAGTCAAAAGATCTAATTTAAAACAAACTCCAAATTTTGAAACATTTGTTGAGATTTTAAGTAATGATAAAGAAATAAACAATGAAAACATAAGAGAAATTTCGGATGATTTATTCAATGCCCCTCTAGAATACTCACTCGCTCACTGTGTGAGTAGAGATTTAAAAATGAGTGCAGGAATAGCACGTGAATTTAAATTAAGATTTGGAAAAATTAGAGATTTATCAAAACAGAACGCAAAATTATATTCTCTCTGTCATATTAAAGAAGAAGGTAGATATATTATTTATTTGATCACTAAAGAAAATTATTTCAACAAACCCACTTTAGAATGTTTGTTTCATACATTGATAAATTTAAAACAATTCTGTTTAGACAAAAACATCACTAAATTAGCAATTCCCAAATTAGGTTGTGGCCTAGACCAATTAGACCATAATTCAGTTAAAGCTATGATAAATTATATCTTCCAAAATTCTAAATTACGAATAAACATCTATTTGGGTACACCAAAAATTGATGATGAAGTACCAGGGCCATCATCTTCGATAATTCCAAATCCTAGTTTAGTCCAGCAAAGAAAGTCTTTTTTTGAGAACTATACTAAACCTGAACATTTCAAAAATTAGTAAACGAAAAATTAATACAAAATTTCAATGAAACAATCAAAGATATCGCACATAACCAAAACTTGCTCAAGGCCAGAATAATGCAATTACACGCAATTTATAAAGAGGAGATAGACCACCAGCACGTATTATTCACTAAAGATCTGTATAATCAACTCGTTTTACTTTACACAATAATTGAAAATATTTTGGAAGAAATTATAAACTCATTAACATTTTGCAAATTAAAAATTCTTAGTCCAGATATAATTAGGCCCCAAGATTTATTTAACGAACTAAAAAAGATTTCCGTTCACTATAATGAGGAATTGCCTTTCGACCTTAAATTAGAAAACATTTTAGATTTTGAATCCGCGATATCAGTCGATTGCAAAATCGAACAATCAAAAATCTATTATTTCCTATCCCTTCCTATTAATTATGAACATCCTTTTGATCTGTATAAAATATACCCTATACCGCTGAAATATAAGTCCGAATATGTAACTATAATACCTAATGTAAAAGTAATGTTAAAATCAAAAATTAACTCAAAAACATGGCCTCTAAGAGACATATTCTTAAGTATTAACAAGAAATTCCAATGCAACGATAACTTGCTCTTAAATTACCAGGCTGATTGTGAAACAGAGCTTTTGGTCAATGGAACCACCCAAAAATGCAAGTTTACAAAATTAGAAATCGAAAAAAATCATTTAGAGAATATACCCAATACCAACAAATTCCTAGCCGTTTTTAAGAAAAAAGAAAAATTGAAGATCACCTGCCCGAATCAAGAAGAGACCCGTGACCTGGAAGGCATTTTCATCATTCAACCCAACAAATGGGACCTAGTCTTCCGGAACTATAAGGTGCCCCAAATGGAAACAACTCGTGGAACCCCAGTGCTCGTGAGTGCTTCGACCCAGAACTGAAGAACTACAATCTAAATAACTTTACAATACAATTGAAAAGACTTCAATTAGAAGACATCCCAGTGTATTCCCCGATACCCGATATAAATATTTCAATGATACCCCTAAAACCCAGTGCATGGACACTAATACTTTATTCGTTCATAATAATTTGTGTAGTGACTTTGATTTACAGACGCTTAAGACGCAGAGGAGCAGCCACTCTTGTAAAAGATGATGATTCTCTTCCACAGGTGTGTCGGATCTAGGGGGAGCGGAGTGACCTGGCGTCCACAATAGACATTTCTTTGTTATAATATTATTAATTTTATTATTTAGAAATATATTTTATTAATTAATGCGTAGTTAGGATGACATCACCCGCCAGATGTCAATATGCTTAGTTCGTAGTTTTAGTTTATATACAGGGTCCTGCAACAGTGCGTCAGGCTTTCCTAGCGTCTTTCTCGTAAGAGATAGAAAAAAATGTTTCGTATAAAAATTTATTGATTTAAAAATCTCTATGCCGTAAAATGATTTTCAAATATACAGGGTGTCCCAATTTTGCGGTATAACAAAAGCAAATATTTTTTTAAATGGAACACCCTGTATATTCTTTCATTTTCTAATTTGGATAATATTTTGTTACATGAACCTTTTTTTGGTTTTTAATTTCGATATGGCATTTCCGAGTTATTGACGTTTTTCTGAAAAAAATGTAAAAAGCGGAGGTTCACAAAAAAAAAATATGCTGATGTTCTATTTAAAATTAAAGAAATTTTCTTTTTCCTATGGTTGGTCATAAGTACTGTTTAGGTACCAGTGTTGAAAATTTTCACTTTTGAGAAACCCTGCCTTTGTATCAGACACGCCATTTTCTAAAATTTCAAATTGTCGTAACTCTTGTTTTTTAAATGGAATCATATATTTTTTTAAATTTTATATTATTCTGCATCTAATTTCCTACAAAAAATATTAAGCATACCCTATACCTAAAATTGATATTTTTCAAGATATAAAAGGATTTATATTTCAAACGGTTATTGAATACGAATTTGTTTTTGAATAGATAGCTATGACTGAAAAAAAAAATGCATCTGTCAATTAAACAATAAGTTTGGTATGTATGGTTGCATTGTACGTTACGATTATAACAGTGCAATTTTTGAGAAGAATTAATTGATGTGATATATGCTACTGGAGAAGGTGGAATTAATTGTTTGCAAGCCTAAAGAATTTATGCTCAGCGCTACCCAGATAGGCGAAAACAATTATTTTTCTATAAGTCCTTTACGTTGTAGAAAGTTCACTAATAAATAGAAGAAACACGAAAATATTTTCGTAAAATCAACAACAAATGAGTCTTATTAAGACTACAAGAACAAATCACTTTTGAAACAACTACTTCTCTAGCTAATACTAGTTTAAACGTATTTCTTTCTGTAAAATAAACTAAAATGTTTGAATGTACGTTAAAATAGTTTGTGAGTGATTATACTATAGTAATTTGGAACAAGAAATGAATTTAGGTTGATGTAATTAAAAATAAATTAGCAAAAGCAATTAAATAATTCAATACTCAATTTTATAACCATCTGTAGACACATGTTTCGATATTTCAATCTCTTCAGTACAGCTTTATTATAAAATTGATTTTAAACATAAATAAAAACGTTTACTAAAATAAATATAATGAAATATAAATAACTTACTCAGATATGTACGGCAACTGACACAATAATGAAATATAATCGACTGAAGGTCTTATTTATACCTGCATGGATTACTGAATTCTACGGAAATAATTACGTTCGGAATTAAGGAAAATACCCAATTAAAGCATAATTTAATAATAAAATATATTAAGTCCTTTACGTTGTAGAAAGTTCACTAATAAATAGAAAGAACACCAAAATATTTTCGTAAAATCTACAACAAATGAGTCTAATTAAGACTACAAGAACAAATCACTTTTGAAACAACTACTTCTCTAGCTAATACTTCGACAGACATTGAATGATACAAAAGTAATTTGCGTGATACAAAATTGTACTGACTTCTCGCTTATGCCAGTTCCTTCACCAATGTCTTTTTGGTTTACGTCGGGATGCTCAGTTGCTGTTAATAGCACTGAAAGTTGGTTTTCCTCGTTGATGATAGGTTTTCTTCTTTCTTGTTTTTTGTAATTCACACTTAACATTTCAATAAATCTATTGAGTAAGTTCCTAAAACATTTCTCCTCCGTTCGCCCTTTTCGAAATCCATGATGATAATTTGCTGTCTACTTATACCGCGAAACGGAGAGAATCACTTTGCAGCAAATATCAGAGACATTTACATGTCAAACTAATTGTTTAATTGACAGATTCATATTTTCAGTCATGGCTATCTATTCAAAAACAAATTCGTATTCAAGGACCGTTTGAAATATACATTCTTTTATATCTTGAAAAATATCACTTTTAGGTATAGGGTATGCTTAATATTTTTTGTAGGAAATTAGATGCAGAATAATATATAATTTAAAAAAATATATGATTCCATTAAAAAAAAAAGAGTTACGACATTTTGAAATTTTAGAAAATGGCGTGTCTGATTCAAAGACAGGGTTCCTCCAAAGTGAAAATTTTTAATACTGGTACATAAACAGTACTTATGACCAACCATAGGAAAAAGAAAATTTCTTAAATTTTAAATAGAACATCAGAATAATTTTTTTTTGTGAACCTCCGCTTTTTAAATTTTTTTCAGAAAAACGTCAATATCTTGGAAATACCATATCGAAATTAAAAACCAAAAAAAGGTTCAAGTTATAAAATATTATCCAAATTAGAAAATGAAAGAATATACAGGGTGTTCCATTTAAAAAAATGTTTGCTTTTGTTATACCGCAAAATTGGGACACCCTGTATATTTGAAAATAATTTTACGGCATAGAGATTTTTAAATCAATAAATTTTTATACGAAACATTTTTTTCTATCTCTTCCGAGAAAGGCGCTAGGAAAGCCTGACGCACTGTTGCAGGACCCTGTATAAATAGATTAGACGCATGCATTCCAGATTCAGAATCATTATTATAGTAGACATTAGACATGGCATAACATTCATTATTATATTATTCCCGTAACGCTTCACATATCAATTATTCTCCGTATAATTAAGTTTTAAGTAATGTAATTAATTGTAAATTTTGGAAATAAACCTTTTTAAAAAACTCAATTGTGAACCACGAAATTTAACTTATATATATTCGAATCCTGCTCCAGGTACATCTTTTTAATAATACATAAAATTTGCTAAAATGCCAATTGCATTAATATATTTCAAATAGCGAACAAAAGATGTACTTGGAGTTCAAATACCACGCAAGTCGACTTCGTGCGTAATTCTCCACATGTGACTGTGGAAGCGTACGAATTGCACTAGCAACGCCTGTGGTGGATGAGAGCCTCGGTTCCTATCACTGGGCTTGAATGGCGCAGCTGGTAGCGTGCTCGGCTAGAAACCGGGAGGCCGCAAGTTCGAATCCTGCTTTAGGTACATCTTTTTAAATATATATATATATATATATATATATATATATATATATATATATATAAATTTCTTGCTCTTGACTGACTTAAAATATATCACTGAATCTAAAAAATATAAAATATGTTATACTTATGCTAATAAAAACAAAATTATGGTATCTTAAATATAAAAATATATGATAAAAACACAACATAACATAAAATATAATATATGTGTAGTTATTACTCAATTCGAGAACAATACAAACAAACCACTCGTTGAATAATATACTATTAAATTTATTCATTGAATAATTTAAATGACAAAATATTACTCATATGAACGTAATGTAAAACGAATGAAGAGAGAATTTTGCAAGGCACACTTGTAAAAAGTTTCTTTATTACACTCCTGGCCTTAAGAACACTCGCTCGTTCGAGTTTTTAATCGCCAGTTTATGCTTATACTTTAATTAACTATTATACATTTGCTAAATTTTATTTATTATAAAAGATCAATCATAAAACGGTCCTGCTATAAGGTACATATCCAATGAACATATGCGTTTGTGGAATTTATAGTGTTAATAATTTTGGTAATTGAATTTATTTGGCTTTATTAGTCATCGATCATAAAATTCCAGAGGTACGGTTCCTTTAATATACAAAACGCGAAGCATACAAACATTATTGGCATGTGAATAATAAATAAATAAATTTGGAATAAATATTTTAAGAAAAAGAATAGAATTTTCACAATATATATGAGTTCAAAATATTCCGAGACAACGATAAAAAATGTCATCGAACAAGAATAAATGAAATTTAAAAAAATGTTAAAACAATCAAACTGAATTGCTTACTATAATGAGAAAACTTTATTGACCAATTTATCCATATAAAACCTTAATAATAAAATTCTAACGTAGAAAATTTTAGAATAATTTTCTTCAATTTTAAAAATGAATATAGAATAATGCAAATATTGTCAACTGTCTAGAGTTTTTTTTTACACTATGCTTTCATTTTAACTTTATAAAATTTAGAATATATTACCACTAGAATACGCCTAACATACGATAGTAAGCAAAAACATTTTTCAAGTAAGTAATTATCAAATTAAAGTCATTGAAGTGAAACACATTTATTGTCAAAGATAACATGCTACTTTTTAAAACTGCTTAATTTAGTGTTATTTAATATTGATATTTGTAAAAATAAACTCTTCAAAAGTAAGTACATATATATATGCTGGACATTGAGGATAAAAAAGGAACTAAAACCGTATAACCAACCTAGTCGAATTGAAAGTAATAAATTGTAGGATACATATAACCCCAAAATATATTTTGATACTGGACAAAGGGGACGGGCCAAAATGAATCTACATAAAACTAATGCTGAAAAAACTTGACCAACTTGATTGGCGGTGAGAAAACTGACAAAGACTGATGCTAATAGGATAATATTGGACATCTTAAGTTAATCGTAATTAAAATTTTTGGAAATGCGATTAATTTAAAGAATGTTTAATACAACTACTTGCTTGATGAAACATTTCACTCTCTGTACTTTATATTAATCATTGGCTTATAATATCTATACAGGGTGTAAACTTTAACTGGAATAAAATTAATAACTTCGATATAAGCGATTTTTCCAAAAAATCCCGAAACACGCCAAGTATTGTTTTTTCTTGCCCTAATTTCTATGTATATGCAGTTTGTTTATCTGTTTCCGGAAGTGCCTAACTACCACCGACTTTTTTTTTCAAATGGAAAGGTATGTCAAGTGGCACCTTGTTTTAAACATCTCTTCGCAAGGAATACAATCCGCTATTTGTTTCTTGAATATTTTCATAGCCCACGTGATAAAAGTGAAAATCAAATTTATAACTTGAATATTATTTGATGCAACAAATGTTCAAAATGGGCACCGTTTCTTTCTTGACAAAGAGCAATTTGATGATAACATGCATATATAATATTATATGAAATATAATTATATGAAAATATTTAAGAAATAAATAGCGGGTTTTATTCCTTGCAAAGAGATCTTTCAAACGAGGTGTCACTTGTCATACCTTTTCATTTGAAATAAAAAAGTTGGTGGGGGTGGGTTCTTCCTGGAACAGATAAGCAAACTGCATTTACATAGAAATGAGGGAAGGAAAAAACAATACTTGACGTGTTTCGGGATTTTTTGCAAAAATCGCCTATATCGAAGTTATAAATTTTATTAAAGTTAAAGTTTCCACCCTGTATAAAAGATTTAGTTTATTTCCATTTTTGAATAAATGAAAAATATTGAGGAAATCTGAAATTACCACGTGACTATAGTTTCGACTGACAGCTGGTCATTATCAAACATAAAGTGTTTTAAAATTACAAAATCCAACGTATTAATACAAAGCAGTTAAATAGGGGCATATATGTTACGTCTATCTGGTCGTTAAGCAGGGGGAATTCCCGCGTTAGTCTTGGCCTTCAAAATTTCAATGGCTTATAGCTTCTAGTAAATCTATCTTACGTCCTTTGATTTTTTCTAGTAAAATGTTTGTAAAGGTTAAATTATTCAAGATAACGCCTCCTTAGTTAAACATTCAACAAAAAGTATTAAAATAAAGCTATCATAATAATCAAATGATACATATTATTTGGATCTGAGTATATTTGGGGCTATATCTTTATTATCTTTATTTATATTTATAAAATAATTTTTTTTTAATTACACTCAATAAAATTTATAGTCTTTACGTATATGTTTAGAATTGTTTTCTGTAGTAAAAACATGCCCTTTATATTTTTATTTTCTAAAATTCAGAATATTTTATCATTGGTACACGCCTAACATTCAATACTAAGCAAAAAATACCCAGCTAAGTAGTTTTCAAATTAAAGTTAACCAAGTATTAGTTAAAAAGCATTCCTTCTTTGCCGTTTCTCCTATACTTACCTTTCCACCCTTCTTTGCTGTCGTGTCGTGGCCTAGAGCTTGCACTAAAGGGTGGAATGCCCTGCTCTTACTGACTGAATAGCCACCAGGCAAGTTATATCTTTAACTCACTACTGTATATCAAGTGAAAGGACAGCCATAATGAAAAGCTCCTCAAGGTAAAGTGGAACAGCATATGCCAAAGGCTGCATGGCATGTCTTAGTCTTCGTTTGTGAACTCCGGATACAGGCGATCTATCTTGTGGTATGCGGGTCTCTGCTGCAGGTGATCGTTTTTCTTTTGCTTCTCGTGAGTATAATAATGAACCAAAAAAAAAAAACAATAATAAGGCCTCATCTCCCTCAAAGGAAAAACATCGGCTTTAAAGATTAAAATCCTTGGAGGTTTGAGTGTCTAATACCCACTTCTAGCCAGTAGTGGAGAAGAGGCTGGGGAAAGCCTGAAGACACCTAAGCAAGGGCATGACGTGGAAAGAGGCAGTACAGCTTTACACATATCGCACCCTAGGGGGGTGTGGTCCTAATAGTTGTTGGAGTGGAGGAAATGCCGCACAACAACATCCTAGTGGGATACTTTTTGGGCACATATTGATTCAGGGATGATCGCATTCTGCAACTGATTACAGTCCAGAATGGGTGCAATGCCTTAAACTGGAGGGTCATAAGAAGGGTAACCGCTGGACTCATCGAATAGGTCACCTTCTCAGTAAATGCTTCGTCCATGGTGAAACTAAATGAACGAAATGGGTATCGATACGGCTAGGTACAGTTTCGCATAAAGGCAAACCAGAGCTAGCATGATGAAGAGGCAGGAGTCTCAAGGTCCAAAGAGCTCCTGGATAATCCGCCGCTTCTAGTTCCTCAGAGGACAACGAACCCCCAAGGATCAAAAAGGCTCCAAGGGACTACTCGACTAAGAGACCACCCGAGGAACTGGTTGATGCCCTAGGACAAATTGAAGGATGCTAGGCAGACATTCTGGGGCCTATAAATGAAGGGACAGTGGAAGTACCACCAAATCAGCATGCAGCACGCAAAGGCAGCATCAAAAGCCCTGGGTTCGGGGATGAGCGATTAATGAACTTCAGAACCCATCGTAGCATTTGGTATATAACACAACGTATGGCAGACCACGGGTCAGTATATACATTAAAAATGCTCCCACGCCACAGTTCGTTATACAGGTCTTAGTGGACATACCAACGGGAAATCGCAAGAGATGAATAGTAAATGCCTCGGTCTACTTTCCAGGCGAGGAGGACAACCTATCACCAGAGGCAGTAGTGAAACTCATGGGCTGGTACCATACCACACTGTATGAGGCAGTTTAGATATCAATAATAGGGGTAAGAACTTTCTTGATTATATATGAGTTAGCATTCTGGCCATCTTAAACGGGGGGAATAAACCTACATTTCTAAACACAATTAGGCAGGGGGTACTTGATTTGGCCTTAACGGCAGTGCGCGGTTGATAAATAATTGGCGTGTTCTCCTAGAGCCCTCTATATTGACCCATGAATGTAACATTGCATCACAGAAGAATTAGAATAGGCATTACTACACCTAACAGATGTCATCGTAGCAGCCTATGAGAAAAGTTGCCCGGTAAAGAAGGTAAACTTCTCGAGAAACGTTCCTTGGTGGAACAAGGAATTGGATCGATTCAGAACTTCCGTTTGGGGATCCTTCAACAAAGCCAAGAAAACAGGCAACTAGTTGGCCCTCAGACGGGGCCTTACTTAACTCAATAAGCAGCTCAGGGAGTCTAAACGACGAGATGCTTGGAAGGCCTACTTTAAAAAAATCTACAACTTTACCCCAGCCAATAGACTTTGGAAGGTCCTATCAAAGTATCATACCAATGCGGTCGGAATCTTAAGAAGAACTAATAGCAATTACACCAAAAATCAACAGGAAAGCTTATAGCTACTTCTAGGTACTTACTTTACGGGTTTATTGGTAGTGGTTAAAGACATAATTGCGGCAATTGCCGACGCATTGCTCTAATCGAGAGAATCGCAGCTCGACGGGAAAATATTCACGCTCAGCAAAATAGCTTAAGACATAAATAGCTTCAAGCCGTAAAAATCACCAGGAATGGTACCTTCTCGGCACTACTAC
This sequence comes from Ontholestes murinus, assembly GCA_963969525.1. Taxonomy (NCBI): domain Eukaryota; kingdom Metazoa; phylum Arthropoda; class Insecta; order Coleoptera; family Staphylinidae; genus Ontholestes; species Ontholestes murinus. Next base: position 35,692,157 of record OZ018395.1, on the reverse strand, counting down.
AATGTGGCTTGGGGACTATCGTTCCATGACTCAGGGATATACACAAAGCAAGCTATGTACTGGGGTACATATCTCGATTGTGGAGGGAGACAAAAGTGATATTTAGGAATACGCCATTAGATGAAATTAAATTATATCGACCCATCTGCCTAACCTCATTTCTTCTAAGTAAATAGTCGACGAGCATATAAAGAATAAGTCACTTATAAGAGCCCTCTCAAATACCAAGCAGTTCGCATTTCAGGCCACTATCATGCTCAATATCACTTCGGAAATGTAAACGTAAGTCAGTGAACAGTAAGGAGGCGACTTCATGCTGCTGGATTATCTGATTGAACTAGAGCTACTGGACCGCCGCTTTCCCGTGAATACCAGATTTTGAGATTGAATTTTTCACGAGAACGTTTGGCTTGGACAATAGCGATTTTGTTTTACGGGCACAGATAGGTGTGTAAGAGTGTGGCGACGGCAAGGCGAGAAATATGCTCTAGCGTGTATTGACGAGCGACTTCCATTTGTTAGAAAATCAGTTATTTTTGGAGAGGACGCAAGATTTATGCATGATAACGCACGAACCCACATTGCTTGGATTGTTACTGAGTATCTTGACTTAAATTCGATTGAGCATGTTTGGGATGAGATGGGAAAACGTTTACGAAGACATGTGGCGGCTTCTAGATATTCTAGAGAACTTCGTGACATACCTGTGCAGGAATGGGACAAACTTCCGCAGAATGTGTTATCTATGCCAGAGGAGGGAATACACAATTTAAAAAAAAACATATCAAAGTAAACTTATTCACTTTAATTACTTAGCCTATCAAATTAAAATTGTTCATTTTCATTACTTTAAGTTGATTTTGAACAACAAACATTTTCTTTTTAATTCAAGTAATCAATTAGTATTGTATTGTATTGTATTGTATTTAACTTAATCTAACATGCATTACATAAATAAATATATAATTGTAATCAAACCGTAAGAAAAAAACTATATACATAATTTTGACTGCATGTAGAAGGGCGGAGTTCACTCTTTCGAATGATCTTCCACTCGAACCCGCTGATCCTCTTCCTTACTGGTCCGTCGTAGGAGGTCCAGTTTAGAATACAAATATTATTAAACTGATACAACCGAAGAAACACGTAAAAAACTCAAAATTTCTAAAATAACTTCAAATAACGGATTGACCCTAATTTTATGCTCGGCAGTTTATCATTTGTGAGTAATGAAGTCATCAACTTTCATATACCCGGATTGAAATTTTTTCACTTATGTTCATGTTATTTTTGAAATAGAGTCTTATTAATAAATTGATTATTATATAATATACAGACGAGCATAAAACTAGGGTGAATCCGATATTTGAAGTTATTTTAGAAATGTCTACTTTTTTACTTGTTTTTTTACGGTTTTAACAGTTCACTAACTGATTGCTTGAATGAAAACATATTTTTATTGTTCAAAGTTTATTGAAAGTAATGAAAATAAACAAGTTACTTTGATATGTTTTTTTAATTTTACAATAGAACTGGAAGGTAATAATTTTATTATTAAATTTAATTTAATTTTTTTGGACTTAACCATACCAGGAATAAACCTGAAACAAGAATTTAAAATATATAGAAAAAGTAGTTTTACTGATACAATTCTAAACTAATCTAATACACATCACATAATAAAGTATAGTGCTTTCCCTTCTCTCATACACAGACTAATCCATATTCCACTCTCAGAAAATAACTTTAATAAAGAATTAGAAACAATAAATTTAATAGCGGTCTGTAACGGTTACAGTACAAATATGATAGATAATTTAGATAAAAAGAAAAAAAAATCAATTATAAAAATATTTATGGCACCGATGTATATAGACACAAAAAATGAATCCAATTAACCTCCAGAAGTTGTTAGTGAATAACAAAAAACAGAAGAACTTGGACAAGTGCGGCATATACGAGGTAAAGTGCGGGGATTGTGACTGTGTTTATATCGGACAGACTGCCAGAAGTTCTAGCACTAGATTAAGTGAACACAAAAAATCAATATTAAACAAAAAAAACTTCAACAGGTTTGTCACAACATTGTATACAGAACAACCATTTTTTACGGATGAAAATTTTAGAATCAGGTAATGATTCGTGACCTAAAGCTGCGAGAGGCCTAGAAATTCATAAAGCAATTAAACGCGGAAAACCACGCTTAATAATTTTGAAGAAATTTGGAACTCGCCCATCTCGACGGCCCTTATCAGCTGACTCTAATCTGTATAAATACCGGCAAATTAGTAAAAATTTTATACACTTGTCCTTGAAATTGGCATATAGTCAATACTAGAAGTAAAGTAATAAACAAGTGAAATAATACTAAGGGTTTTAATCAACAATCGAATTAATACAAAAATGTTTCACCACGGGTTAAGTGAGAAATTAATTTACCCTATTATTTATTATTCAGTAATATTACCATCACGTATGTTGAAGTCACTCAAAATCTCGTATTAAATCGCTATAAATTTAAATTGTGAGTTTTGACAAACCACAAATGTAGGGTATGCGATGTGTTTACTTAAATAATCGATCGTTCCATTTGTTTGTATCTAAAAGTAAAATGCTATTGTTCTAAAAGTTAACTGGTACATCCACTACCTATTACCTATTTATATATTAATTCATTATTCACTTAGTAATGTATGTTTCAGTTAAAATAATATTTATTTTAACTGAAACGTAGTCGTAGTTGCATTGTACAAATCAATTGTACTCACGTATATTTGGCATGAATTTTTAACGTGCGTAGTTTAGGATTACTATTTATGTATGAATTGAATTTCCATTGTATACAGAGCTATCTAAATACATGACCACATTCTTGTTGAAGCTTTCGATCTAGGACTAGAAAACCATGCCGAGTTTGTCTATCGATTATTCATTGTCGTATAACTGACCAGATTTTTGCATACAATTCATGGGAACAGGAACACCTTGCATTTTTCTTATTGATTCACGCAATATTTGTCATCCGAATTTAAACAATATCTAATATCTTCTTCTTAGAAGTACGACGAAGAGACTATAATTTCGCCAAAAGTGTGTCCAATTCAAGGGGTAAAAGTAAATGAGCGGCTTTAATAGATGGTATTTTGTTGATTTATACGATAATTAAATTAATAATTGGAATATACATATAACTAGTAGTTAGTGGCTATCGTCTATGTGTGAGCTTTGTTACATTAAAATATTCTCCCCGTCATACTAGAGCGACCACATATTATTAACCAATTATTTTTATATATTATATATATATATATATACATATATATATATATATACATATATATATATATATATATATATATATATATATATATATATATATATATCCTTGTGATAACTTTTTAATTAAAAATATGAAGATCGTTTACTGCATATCCACCCTGTATAACATTTCAGGTATGAGCCAGCGACAGTCCCACTAATTTCTTATTAAGCGTCTGCGTCGCGACGATAACTGTTTTAGAGGCGCGGCTTTATGACTCCCTCATTTCGGGATTAAATTAGAGCTAATCTCGCCAGTTTTAATTAAAAGACCGTGAAACAGAAAAGAAGAATAGATGGAAAAGCGCGACAGTCATCTCTTTGGCTAATGAAGAATGATGAATTCCCTCAATGTCCTGAAAGGTTGTAGACCGAAAGACACCAAGCTGTCACCATTTAATTAAGATGGATTAAATGTGCACATAACTTGTCATTACTCTTTCAATGCATGTTGTAAAATAAATAAAATATAATGTGAATATAGTAATATAGTATTCTTAAAATATTTTATAGAGAAAAATTCATTTCTTCAAACGTTAGTATTGCGGTTATCCATACTTATGTAGTAACTAATATACAGTTAAAATAACTGCTCCTTGTCCTTCTATAATTAAATAATTCATATTTCTTAAGCTGCACTTTTGATGGAACGAATGTTTGTTTAGGTTAATCGACTTGTTGTATACCATTTATTTAAAAACTTAATGAAATAATTATTTTTATTAATGTGTAAACAGACTTCTTAAAATAAGACAGATAAAATTATACAAATGCTATTTCAACTTTAATCTGTTTCCATGTTAAGTTTTACATTAACACATGTCAATTAAATGAAATAGCATTTAATTAATTGTAGGCAATAACTTTATTAAACTTTATTGTAACTTACTAAAATAACCATAATCTCTTAGTAGAAATAAAATACAATTTAAAAAATTAAATTAAAATCGATAAGATGCGGCCAGTAAAAATACTGGTACATTAAAAATAACATTATAGCTTTTCGTACAAAAATAGTTTTAGTTTGGAGAGATACGTCTGCCTCCATATGTATCATATAGAGGTTTCCTCCTTTCGACGTGAACAATTCAATAACCGGCGTCCCCCATTGAGATTTTTAAGGCGTCGAATACGAGTCAAGTTAATCCGGGACGGCTCCCCAGAGATGAAGGGATGTGTTTATTCGGCTACCCCACGACGATAAATAAACTAAGGGAAATCGCACAGTTCGGTTTCTTTATCTAATAAAAAATCCCACATACATTTATATCAGTTGCGTGCACCTGACAAGGGTATTTTATCATCTTTTCCCCAACGCGGACCATTCTAAATATTGCACGGTTACACCCTATAAAGATGTTTTATAATTCGAGGGAGAGACAGGAATCTAATCCAGATAAAACCTTTTCAACATTTTATCATTTTTAACCATTAAATGACTAGAACTATAATTAAAGCATGGGTACGAATTTTATTGGTAAATATGTGTGTAAATATACACTAATATTATAGTACACACATTTTTAAAAGTATAAATTAATATATTTTTCATAGAGGATATACTTAATACCATTAATTTTTTAGTTAAATAAACTATAAATACGAGTAATTTTTGTAATATCACACACTTTATATTTTATTAGTGACTTCAGTTTCGACTCACTTGAGCTTTCTATTCTTAAACTAGATATGTTAGTAGTTTGATTTTTATGAGTTACGTGAAGATAAATTAAAATTAGCACTAAAAAACCTTTCTTCGCAATTTTATTTAAATTTACAGATATATATTTCGTACACAATGTGACCATTATCAATGTTTTATACAGTACAGTATTAAAACATTGATAACGGTCACACAAAATTGTGAAGAAAGGTTTTTTAGTGCTTATTTTAATTAATCAGATATATTAGTAACTTATTGTTCTAATGTTAATTTAATATGTATGTATGTTATTGATCTCAGTTAGACACTGTTGAAATTTTCAGTATATGCTTTTGAAGGCTGAAATAATGTCATTTATATACATGTACCAGAACTTAATATGTTTTTGGTGGACTCCATTTCCAACCATTTCTTTTGTTAGTATATTTTATTTAAAAAAAATATATTTCAAGATTAAATCCAGTAAATTTAAAATATCTTTTGATGTGACCGTTTCGACATTGCATAATACTAAATGTTGTTTAATTCATTTAAGTATTATGCATTATAGTGAAGGTATGATAGTGAACACATTACTTACGCCAAATTGGATACTTAATCTAAACAATTTAAATGTTTAATTGAGAAGACACGATAAATAAAGAGGTAAGACGAAGTTATCATATCTCCTTCTTTATCAAATGCTAGTGTAGAAGTTAAGTCCAAAACATATTTCAAATTACGATTGAAGAACAAGCCATCAAAATATCAGATTCATATCAAGAATGGCTGAAATACAAAATTTAAGTATTTGTAACACAGCAACTACTTTTGTATAATTCAATATATTTTTAGGTATTAGCCAGAGAAGTAGTTATTTTAATAAGTTATTAGTTTTTTAGTCTTAACAAGACTCATTGTTGTAGATTTGCGAAATGTTTTTCTTTATTTTTTTAATGTATAATACGTTATCTACCATTTAAGTTAAAATGCACATTTGTAAGTGTATAACTTGAGCATATCAATATTTGAAACTAATTTACTCGTACTTCAATAGAAATGCTATGCCATCGACTACAGACAAAAGCAGACGTGTCTAGCAGCAGATTACACAGGTAGCAAACGGGATTGAAAAGGCGGCAGATTTTCGATGGAAAAGTGAGAAATTGTTTATTATTTTCATTAAAGTCTAATATTTGCAAATATAATTGATCATGTAGTAGAATACACACAGATAAGAAAATAATCGATATGAAAAGTATCTGTAAGTGCAAGTGAATTGCAAGCAGCAACAGTAAAACAAAAGCATATTATAAAATAGTAAAAAAGAGTGAAACAACAGGCAAAAATTAAAAGAAACATTACTACATAGCAATATATGATCAGTAAGAGAGTTGTGTTTAGAAAGTTCAATAAAATCATATAAAACTTTCCTTGACGCGACAGAAGGGTAGCATGCATGCATCATAGACTATTGTCCAAAGTTTCGGGGAATTGCAGTCTATGCTGCGACCACTATCACGTATATCGATTGAAACCGAATCTAACATTCGCAAAACTGGTAACATATTTAAAAAGAAATGCAAGTATCCAAAAAGAGTACTTGTCGTATAAAATATCAGTAGCGAATTGAAATAAATATTAAAAATTATTATTATTATTAAAAAGTGTTAAACTTCTGGTAAAATGGAAGTCTATCTTAAATGGCCTTCACAATTACGTAATCAAAAGATATTATAATAATTTTTATTAACTATAAAAACTATTAAATAATAATAATGGATTCACAACGTAAATCATATACATGTAAACATGCGGTGCACTTATAGATGTGTAGTCTTAGCAATAAAATCATATAATGAATAATTTATAATCCTATAAGTTTCGCTATTAATGTGACAATATTTTGGAAATACACCTTATTCTTTACCTTCCTGATTAAAGTAAATTAAATTCAACTTATGAGTCTGTAAACTTTTTAATTGTATCGGGAGGCTTTATAATTTTATCTTAAATTGTGTTATGTTTTAGAATATTATATACCATTATGTTAGCAAAATTACGTTCCCTTTTTTCCAGCCGGGGAACCAGAAACATTATTAAAAGAATTCTCTAGTAGATGAAGACGACTATTTATACTTTTGTTAATACTTCTAGGCTTCTAGTTGTTTATTCTATTTGGTTGCAAAATATAATCTGTCAAATTCCGCTACTTCTACACCGGTTCACAACACATTTGATCATTCACCACCTGAATCTATTGAAAACAGTTGGCAGCCATGTTTACAACTCCCATCAACTGTTACAAACTCGTCCCTATTAAAAAATAGATCAACATCTCACACATACGAGCCACCAGAATCAGATAGAAATTTTAAACCTGAGAAGGAAACGCTACCGGCTCGGAAGAAAAAAATATCGGAAGCAATATTTATTTACCCAAATAAATTGTTAAATGCTTGTGTAATTATTGTGTCTTGTTTGTATTATCTTAAGTTTAAATTTAACTAAATGAACTAGCAATGCGGAAACAGTAACTTTGTATAAGCCATTTGAATGTTCGATCAATCTCAAATAAGTTCAGTTACATTAAGGATATCATAACTTTAAATATATATGATGTTTTCACTATGTCAGAAACTTGGCTTAATTCCGATATTTTATCTTATAATTTAAACATTTATGGTTATCATTCATTACGGAAAGAACGTGAGAACAGAGGAGATGGTATAGCACTCTATATAAAAAGTCATATAAAATATAAATTAATACCTACCCTACAATTATGGATAAGTGTTGTTATATCAAATCAAACATACTGTATTGGTGTTGTGTACAGGCGTCCTGGCTTGGATTATAATTATTTTATTACAGAGCTGGAGTCGGTTATAACCACTGATTTAATTCATAGTGATTATTTGATTTGTCTGGGAAATTTTAATATTGATATCATGCAACCAGATAACTTGTTAGCTGTTCGCCTTAATAGTTTTTTAGAAAGTCTTGGTCTGACTCAAACAACAAACAATTGACTCACCTACAAAAATTACAGCTTCTTCTTAAACATTAATTGATCTAGCTCTTATTTCTGACTTAAACACACTCTTTGATACAGGGGTAAGCTATTACTACAGCATATCAGATCATGAATTAATAAATGTCAAACTAAATACATTTATAAAATGTACTCCTAAAATTATATCTTACCGCGATTTTTGATGCGTTGATTATGATTTATATTACAGAGCTGGATAATATCAATGATCAATTATCGTATCTCAACGACATATTATCCAACTTATATATTGAGTTCTTACCTGTTAAAACGTTTGTTACAAGAAAAACATACTCCCCATGGCTTACGGATAATGAAATCCTTTGGCAGGAATACAAATGCTGGCCAAATTTTACTAATATCGCAACAAAAATGCTATACATTTCTGAGACCCATTTCGATTTTACCGGCCTTGTCGAAAATAGAAAATATTGCAGAAAAACAATTACGCGTGTATTTAAATAATAACAACATACTACCTGCACTTCAATCTGGCTTTAGAACAAGTCATAACTGTCAAACTGCTCTTTTGCATATCTTCAATGATATAATCCGCGATGTCGATGATGGTATGATGTCGGCCCTAGTCTTACTAGACTTTATTAAGGCTTTTGATGCTATTGACCATGATATACTCCTAGCAATTCTTCATTACATAGGTCTTGATCATGGCAATATAAATTTTTCCAAAACTGCTTATATAGCAGGTCTCAGCGCGTTGTTTTTATTGGTATAAGCTCTAGGAAATCCCAGTAAGGGTCAACTCATAGTCCACTCCTATACACTATCTACACAGTTCGATTCGAATCATCTATCTTGAACTGCAGACATTATTATATTCATATATATTCATCGTCGCAAGACGGTCCGCAATCAAATCGTGTTAATAGCGTAACAAATACGCAAAATATTTGTAAATATACACCGTGCAACAGGAATATAGTCCGGGATGTGGTTCAGTGTGTAGTGTGTAATGCCACTTTTCATCCAGGATGTTTTCCCAGGGGGAAAAATTATAGTCAGCCCGATCACATATGCACCATTAGTATCGAAGACGATGAAGTGGCAGAGCCGAAAGAGGATATAAATATTACTTACCTTAAGAAGATGGTCCAAGAGTTGGAAGAAAGGAACAAGATCCTACGCCAAAACAATGAGAGTTTGTTAAGAACAAATTCATATTTACTGCAAAGGTTAGAACACGTTGAATTAAAAAACAATAACATAGATACTCATACTAATACTGCTAAGAACAAAAATAAAACTAAACACTCTGTAAAATCTGCACAGTTAAATTTACAGAAATCTGCAGAAAGTACAATAGATATGCATTCTACTAGTTCCCAAAAGGAGGAGTACACATATGCAGACAAATTAAAAACAAAAGACACGCAACCTAATGAACGAGAGAACGATATATCTGATAATACAGAAAAAATACCAGTGATCACAAAACATACGGAAAATGAAGAATGGAAAACTGTCGGTAGGAAAGTTAATCGATCGAGAAATGTGATGTACGGTTGCAGAGAGAGTAACCTAAATGATTCAATCAGAGGAGTAGAGCGCAGAGCTCATCTTCACGTATACAGACTTAATCCCGAAGTTACAGAACGATCATTAGCAGAATATTTGGAAAATAATAATATACACGATTTTAAATGCGAAAAACTGCAAGCAAAACATCCAACTGAATACAGTTTTTTTAAGGTTTCTGTTGCATTCAGCAAACTGAAGGAAATACAAAATCAGGATTTATGGCCCAGAGGAGTTATATGTAATCGTTTTTTTCCACATATTCACAAGAAGAGATTAGGGATTTATCCAACCATAGAAGACAGCAATCGATAGAAAAGGAAAATATTTTCACATTAATAAATCAAAATATGCAATCAATAAACACATCCATTAACGCACTAAACAAATTAATATCAGAAAATAAAGAATGTAAAATTATTACTTTAACAGAGCATTGGAAAACAATTGAAGAATTACAATGCTATACAATTGATGGTTATAAATTGATCACAACCTTTTGCAGAAATAAAAACTCACATGGAGGCGTGGCTATATATTCACAATATAATTTAAATGCAACTGTTCGAAAAGACCTGAACGTTCTGTCCGAAGCGTATATTTTTGAATGTGCAGCGGCGAATTTCAACATCAATGGATTGAAGACAACGGTCATTGCGATATATCGGCCTCCAAGCGGTAGCATCGAGATTTTTTTTGAAAAATTAGATTTTATTCTTAATAAATTAACCGAAGAGGGAGTATATTATATAATCGCTGGGGACTTCAATATAGATTTTTTAGGTAATAGTTCAGACAAAGTGCAGCTATTCAACTTGTTATATAGTTATGGCGCTAAACCATTAATACAGGAATACACAAGAGTGACATATAATACAAAAACCTGTATAGATAACATCATTACTAATATCCCTGCCAATTGCGAATGTAAAATATTAATATCACATATTTCAGACCATTATGGTCAAAAAGTTACACTTAAAAATTGGGGTAAGAAAAATGTTCATAACAGTTTTTTTTTCAAACAAAACATTAATGAACATACACTATTAATGTTTAATAACCGACTAAAACTAGAGAATTGGCATGAAATTTATGACACAACTAACACCAATGAAAGTTGGAATATATTTTTAAACAAATTCCTGCTTATGTATAACGAATCATTTCCGCGAATGAAATGCAAAGTTAAAAAATGTACAAAAAATCATAATTACAATACAGCACAAATAATAACTTTAAAACAAAGATTAGATATACTTAATATTTTAAAACAATTTGACAACTCCTACGATAACACTTATAAACTGACAAAAAAAGATTACAATCAAGCTTTAACTCAATCCAAGAAAGATTATTTTAGCAACAAATTTAATAATGCTAATAACATCACGAAAGTAACTTGGAATATTGTACATGAATTAAAAAATACACAAAATAAAAATAATCACAATTTTCAAGGAGATGTAAATGCTCTTAACAACTTTTTTATTAATGTATCAGAGGAAATATTGGCTAAAATACCTCATGTAGAATATTCTGAAACAATAAATATGAACCCGTATTCGACTTTTTTTGAATCAGTAACGGAACATGAAATTTGTAGAATTGTAAAAGAGTTAAAAAATTCCAAGGCAACAGGAATTGATGGAATAGCAGTGTCAGTAATTAAAAATTGTATAGAGTACATAAAAGCACCTTTAACTCACATAATAAATAGCGCATTAGAATCTGGAGTGTTCCCTGACTATCTGAAATACTCCGTTATCCGGCCGGTATTGAAAAAGGGAGAACCCAATGATTTTATGAATTATCGACCAATAAGCATTCTAACACATTTCTCTAAAATATTCGAAAAAGTCATTAAAAATCGCATTGCTGCCTTCTTCCATAAATATAATTTATTTACCGAAGCGCAACATGGATATATCGATAAAAAGTCTACTACCACAGCTACTGTTAAATTAATTGACCTTATAGCAATGGCAATGGATGATAAAGAAATCCCCTTGGGCATTTTCTTGGATCTGTCTAAGGCTTTCGATTGCGTAGATCATGATATTTTACTAAATAAGATTTATAGATACGGCGTAAGAGGAGTCAACTTTAATTTAATCAAATCATATCTATGTAATCGAAAGCAAATATTACATATTTCAAATAACAATGGTATAACTGAATCAGATATTTTAGAAGTTACCAGAGGAATTCCCCAAGGGAGTATTCTGGGTCCGATACTATTTATTATATACATTAATGATATATCTACTATAATAAAAAGTCAAAACGAGGCTTTGATAAGCTACGTTGATGACAATAACATTATAGTGAAGAATTCAAATTTTTTGAATCTCTTAAGGGATGCCAACGCTGTTTTTTCAAATGCACAAACTTGGATGAATGCAAATAAATTATTCCTTAATAAAGAGAAGACAAACTGCATAATATTTAGTACCAAACAGACTTCAAATGAATTTCCTGAGTTCTTAACTATGGGTTCCACCAATATACCAACCTCTATTTTCTGTAAATTCTTAGGGATTGGTATTAACAAAAATTTAGATTGGTCAAATCATATTGCAGGACTAAATAACAAGTTGAATACCACTATATATTGCATGCGAACTATTAAACATTATGTGAACCAACACACGTTATTATCCGTATATCATGCATATTTCTGTTCAATAATGAGGTATGGAATTATATGCTGGGGCGCAGCTACGGGGCTGAACAATATTTTTATAACACAAAAATGTGCCATAAGACTACTCTACAATATGAATTACAGAGATTAATGTAGAGGAGTGTTTAAACTAAATGGTCTCCTTACTGTTTCAGCAATGTATATTTACGATTGCCTGATTTTTATTTATAAACATAAAACACTTTTTAGTAAACATTTGAATACCAATTCTTATAATACAAGGCAAACAAACAGTACTTATATTTACCCAAAGCATTCATTAATACTTTTGGAGAAAGCACCACACTATATGATGATGCGACTATATAATAGACTCCCCATGTGTTATCGTAAAATTAATAATATCAACCAATTTAAAAATGAAATTAAAAAGAAACTAATTGAAATTGAACCATATTCTGTGAATGAATATTATTTATATTTTCACTAACTATTTGTATTCAAGTTTGACTATTTTCTTATTTATATCCTTAAATACTTTTTTTGTAGTTTTATGTATATCTTTAAGAAATAAATTTGATTTATTATTATTATTATTTTTATACTAATGATTGGGTATCATCACACATCATTTCATCCTTCAAGTGTAACACTTGCGTGTACCAAAATTACCACTGACCTAGAAACGTTATTGCAAATAGCTGAAGATCACTCGCCATCTCTGAACAGCAGTAAGTCGTTAATTTTACTCGTAGACAAAAAAAATTTAATTAATAAAATTGGTGATTTTACAATCATGATGAACAATGTCAAAGTAAAAATTAATTAATTATTCCTGAAGTCAAGAATTTGGGAGTCACATTTGACTCAAATCTAAAATTGTTAACACTTGTTAATGGTATTATTGGAAAAACATACTGTGGTTTAAAACGTTTGCTAAATAGCAGACCACTCTTAAATATTACTTTAAAAACAACAATTTGAGAGACTCTTGTATTATCGCACTTCAATTACTGTGATATACTTTATAATATGTGCTTTAAACAACAGGACTAGGACTCTACTAGAATACAAAGCATACAAAATTCAATTCAAAACAGATGTCCATAACATTAAGAAGTAGAAATAAAGGACTGCTCTCCATGCTCGTGCACTGATCAGCAATATTCCAACGATCATTTTCTTATAACATTGTTAAAATGTATAACGGCCTAGATATGTCACTAAAATACATGTCTTACACTAATTTCAAAAAACGCCTTAAATCCGCATTGCTAGCTCAAAGTAACTAATTAATAATAAACCCGATGTTTCGTTATAAATGTTATCATTGTCTTTGCACATGTTTTAAATATGTTCACTTTTATTTATGCTATTAGCAATACATATTTTGTCGGTTATGGGTACCATACAAGGTGAAGGTTTATTGTTAGAAATTACACTAGAGCGCGCTATTATTAGTAGTTGAACCCCAACAAGACCGGACGTGTCCCGCAAACCTTCGGTAAAGTCATAAAATTCAAATTACGAAATGGTGCCTGAGCTGCGATAGAAAAGTAAAGACATGCTTGCATTTTTAAAGAGTGTGGAGTTCGAATCTATTTAAAAAATGGTAAAATAAAACACTTAAATAGTGAAATTGAAAAGTGAAGTAAGTGACTTAAAGACATGTATTGAATTTTTTTAAATATGAGGAAAAATGGAAAAGTGAGCCAAATAAATAAAGTGATTGAAGTTGTCGGAAAAACTCAAATATCCAAAAATGATAAAGGAACGAATAAACACTCTGGAACCAAGAAACACACCGAAACAGCCGCAGAAAAGCAAGAAAATAATCAACTTTCGTAAATGAGAAACTCAGAAGAAGGATGGCAAATCAAAAGGAATAGGAGAAAGCGAAATAACAAAATCCACGGCACAAGTGAAAATCCAAGTTTTATAACTTAACAAAGAGAAATTAACTAATAATCTAAAAAAACAAACATTTTAAACATCAAATATACAAAAATGAAGTCAAAGCGCCCAGAAGAATATTCATCATTCAAAATATCAGTTCCCACAGAAAAAGCAAAATCCAGAACTATGACCAATGAACACATATATTGACCATTTTTTCTTCTACATCAAAAAAAGGCAAACCCAACATCATTCGCCAAGCAAGTTGAAAATTTCAAATTCTCTTCAGCCTACTGCAGGAGGTGTCACCATTTACATTAAACAAAGTAAGCCATTTATTTTTGAATGCACTACCATAAATGTTGTAAATACCGTAAATAATTTTGTAGTTGTAGTGTTATTTAAACTACCCATTTCTTGCGTTGGTGATGTCCTTTTAAAACTTGAACTGCTCTTAGAGTTAATAAGCAATGAAAATAAAATAGCATTCATTGCAGGCGATTTTAATATTAAATTCAAAATAAATAAACAATTAACTTTGTTGGTATCAATTTTTATTAATAAAAAGTGATACCAACAAAGTTAATTGTTTATTTATTTTGAATTTATCAAAATGTATCACGAAGTGAAAGCCTCCACAATTACTTATTTGATTTTAATATTAATTTTAATGGTAATAGTCCCCACAAGCAAAACACAATTTACCTCTTCATTATCTACGGTTTCCATAAAATGTTTAATGAACCAACAAAGCTTACACACTGCTCCCAAACGTGCATATATAACATATTTGTAAATAATACTGACATATGCAAAGGTAATACTACTAATTGTTTTGTTCGAACAGTTTTATCTTATCTTCCTGGTTCTTGAAGACCTGCTCGTGATTTTTGCTTGTGGTAATGATAAACAACGGTGTTTAGTTTAACACGTCTATTAACACTCTTATACAAATTTACAATTATTTACACGGATACAACTTTTCTCTGTCAATGATAAATTGAAACTTAACATTAAAAATAAAATATTTACAAACGAACCCCCAAGCATAGGGGGGAGAAATAGAAATAAAGAGGGGCAGGCATGCGCATTAAATCGAGGGTTGTACTAAACAGAAGGTTTGGCAACCCGGCCTTGAGATGCAGGTAGATTATGAACCTTTGCGGATTAGCGCGACAAGTTTAAACATGCCCGACGCAGATGTCCAAAACGGCAAAATTCCATAATCCTCACCTATTGTATTCGGCTGCATTGTGCACAAAAGATTATTCACAATACTGTCATAAAATATCGGGTATAAGAAATTTCTAGAAAAATGTAAATTTAGTGTACAGCAATAACATAATTTAAACAGAAGATTAAAATCGCTTTTCTGTGAAAGAATAATAACATGTACAATTTACACAAGATTTGCAATATAAACGCAAACATGCCGCCCGCCTTGAAATAATGTGGTATTTCAATACTGAATAGAACAATAGGAAACATATATACAAATAAGAATTAAATATATCATATTACGACAAATATAAATGTTAGAAAACTATTAATCATAGTCAATAGGTAACGCGCACAAACTCATCACTGATCGCTTTAGAACACTTGTAGGGGTTTTAACGGTGACCACGCGAACTACACCATCTGCACCGGGATGTGTTGCCTGGATGCGACCAAGGCGCCATTGAGAAGTCATAGCACTTTCCTCCTTTAAAAGCACTAAGTCACCAATGCGGAGAAGTTTGCCGGAGTCGCGCTTCCACTTAGAGCGCCTCTGAAGTTCCCCTAAGTACTCCTTGGACCACCTTTTCCAAAAATGCTGTGTTAGCTGCTGGATACGCTGAAACCTGGAGAGCCTTGCCTCGGGAATATGAGTAACGTTCGGGTCCGGTGGTCCAATCAACAGTCGTCCAATTAAGAAGTGAGCTGGGGTTAACGGGGTACAGTCATTTGGATCGGTAGATATAGGAGTCAAAGGACGAGAATTAAGGATTCCCTCTACTTGTATCAAATAGGTACTTAATTCTTCAAATGTAAGATGAGCGTTACCAACAACACGCTTTAGTATACCTTTAACAGATTTGACTCCCGCCTCCCAAAGTCCACCAAAGTGAGGTGAGCGGGGAGGAATAAAATGCCAGCTTATCTCTAAATTACTTGCCTTTTCAATTATATATTCTTTATTTTGATCAGACTGAATAAATCGTTTTAATTCATTTAATTCATTGTGGGCCCCAATGAAATTACTGCCATTGTCAGAATAAACCTCGTGCGGTTTTCCACGCCTATAACAAAATCGACGAAATGATGCAATGAAAGCTTCTGCCGTTAGATCAGACACTAATTCTAGGTGTAAAGCTTTGATAGAAAAACAAATAAAAATGCATAAGTACGCTTTGCTAACCTTGGCACCGCGACCCTTTCTATCTTTGATTAAAAACGGCCCCGCGTAATCAACGCCACAAGTCTGAAAAGGTGCCGTAGGTATTACACGTTCTTTTGGCAAATCACCCATAATGTGCATTTGTTTCGCGGGGTTAGACTTAAAACACGTAATACAGTTTCTCACAATATTTTTGCATAAATTTCTACCAGAAATTGGCCAGTATTTACATCTAACACTAGCTAATAACGTTTGTGAACCGCAATGTAATTGAATTCTATGCTCTCTTTCCAAAATTAATCTTGTTAATAAGTGTTTACTGTGTAAGATAATCGGATGCTTTTGATCAAATGTGTAATTTGCATTATTTAAACGTCCCCCTACTCTTAATAGTCCCTCGCCGTCAAGGAACGGATTAAGAGCTAAAATTGAACTTCGATTATTTAACGGCTTTTTACCTTTTAAATCGTTTACTGCCAGATTTTAATTCACACACAGATAATGGTCCTGATAGCTTGTTTTTATTAAACCTTTTACAATTTGATATAAACCTAATGCAATAAGTTATTACTCTCAATAATTTATTATATTCCGAGTACTTCGAAAATAAATTAAAATCTAAAACGGAATTAGTTGAAACGGCGCAAGTTAATAATTTGCGTTGCTCGGAATTATCCATTGTGGAATCTAATTCAATCTTTGGCCACATATCTGACGCTAATTTTATATATGGTGGACCTGACCACCACAATGTATGATTAATTAACTCCTTGGAATCAATCCCTCGTGTAATTAAGTCCGCGGGATTATCTAAAGTCTTTACATGCAGCCATTTACCTCTATGTGTTTGTTCTTGTATTTGTGAAACCCTATTGGCAACAAATGTTTTCCATCTGTTACTTGGTGAATTTAGCCAATGTAAAACGATAGTGGAATCACACCAATAGTACTCAGTTGTAATTTTGATATCTAAACAACTGCGAATTTTATTTATTAATTCAGATAATAAAAGGGCTCCACAAAGTTCCAACCGCGGAATCGAAATTTGTTTTAAAGGAGCTACCTTTGACTTAGCACATAGTAAGTTAATTTTTACATTCCCACTTGCATTAGTTGATTTCACGTACACGCATGCCCCATACGCTACCTTCGAGGCATCACAAAAACCATGAAGCTCAATTTCTTTCGGTGAATCGCAAAATATACGCCTACTTGCCTTAATTTGATTTAAATATTCTAAACTATGTACAAATTTTAACCATCTAGAATGCATTTCAATAGGTAATGACTCATCCCAATTTATTTTAAGCTGCCATAATGACTGCATTATTAATTTGGCTGTGATTATGATTGGAGCTAATAGCCCTAAGGGATCAAAGAGTTGTCCAATGAAAGATAAGATTGTGCGCTTTGATATGCGTGTATTTTTCAAAACCTTATTCTCATATCGAAACGAATCTGAATTTGAATCCCATAGTAATCCTAATGTTTTAATTTCAGGTGAATCTGAAATTGTAAGGCAGCTATTTCCGTTACTGATTGGAACATTTGGCAAAACTGATGTATGATTTGATAACCACTTACGCAATTCAAAACCCGCACTAGCTAAGATCATAGTAATATCTTTACGCAATCGAATGACATCTTCAATTTTATTACCACCGGTTAATAAATCATCTACGTAAAAGTCATTTTCAATAACGAAACTGGCCTCAGGAAAATCTGATTTATTATCAATCGATAATTGCTTTAAACATCGGATAGCTAGAAAAGATGCTGAAGCGGTACCATAGGTAATAGTATTTAATTCAAATTCTCTGATTTTATCATCAGGCGATTTTCGCCATAAAATGCGTTGTAAAGATCTATTTTCCGGAGCGACAAGAACTTGCCTATACATCTTAGTAATATCAGCGGACAATGCGTACTTAAAGCGCCTAAACCTCAATAAAATTGAGAACAAATCGCGCTGTATAGTTGGGCCAACCATTAAAGTTGAATTAAGGGATAATTCTGAATCTGAGTGTGCGGATCCGTCAAATACAACACGAAGTTTTGTGCTTGAACTGTCCTCTTTAAAAACGGGATGATGAGGCAGGTAGAAAACTAATGAAGGTTTTGGTTGTGACGGATTAACTTCCGTCATGTGGCCTAATTGTTCATACTCAATCATAAATTTAACATATGAATCGCGAAGAGATAGATTTTTACAAAATTTTCTTTCTAATGATAAAAATCTGTTAAATGCAATTTGTCGGGAGTTTCCTAATTGATTTATATTTTTGCGAAACGGTAGTGTGACCATAAATCGGCCATCGGTGTGGCGTTTTGTTGTTTCGATGAAATTATTTTCACATAGATTTTCTTCGCGAGTATGGTATAAGGAGAAGTATTAACAATTTCCTCGATTTCCCAAAATTTTGACAATTCAAAATTATTATTTATTGATAGATTGGAAGATAAGCTAGCTTGATCACTTTTAAATGGGATCGGTCCCGCAACAACCCATCCCAGCCTTGTTTTTTGTAGTGTGGGAAAGTTTTTCCCAAGAGTAATTTGACCTACACATATCAGATTCCAAAAAATATCTGCACCTATGAG
Organism: Ontholestes murinus; assembly: GCA_963969525.1. NCBI lineage: Eukaryota > Metazoa > Arthropoda > Insecta > Coleoptera > Staphylinidae > Ontholestes > Ontholestes murinus. Next base: position 35,673,082 of record OZ018395.1, on the reverse strand, counting down.
CATATCGATTTCGCCATTTCGATTAAAAGTAGGATCTGCAAGCCTAATATTTTTTGGAATTTCAAGCATATTTGTATTAAATGAAAATTGTGGAAGACGATCCGTTATTTTGTCTAAGACTAGACATGACAATTTTGTTTGAAAAGACGAATTGTTTGATTTAAATTTAATAGTCGCTTTGTGTTTAATTTGTGAAATACTTTGATTTACGCCGGTTATCGACATGTTTATATCGGTTAATGGGACATCTAGTAAGCGACACATTCTTTTTGTGATAAAATTAGATTGTGATCCTGAATCTAGAAGTACTCGACAATTGTGATTTCGGCCGTGTGTATCAATAACATTCACACATGCCGTTGATAATATAGTGTGATTGCTATTAAAAACTAAATGATTTGATGCGGACAGAGATGGCTCATTTATTTCTGAATTTATTTCAATATGCAAAAGAGAATGATGCCTTTTTTGACAAAATCTGCAATTATAATTACTTCTACATTGTTTATTACTATGCCCTTTATTCAAACAGTTAGTACAAAGGTTATTTTCTCGGGCTTTAGAAAACCTTTCATTAGGAGTAAGATCGTTAAATTTGCTACACGAAAGAATGGTGTGCGAGCCACTGCAAAAATTACACAGAAATTTCGTGTTTTGTTTATTAGTTGAGACATTTGATGATTTATGTTGCTTATAATTTTGATTGAATTTAGATGAATTTTGCATTTTTTCTGGTCGTAGAGATTCTAACATATCACATTTTCGTTTAAGAAACTCAAGCAAAGAATCAAACTTATTTATTTCACGTGATGTATTTTGAAATTCCCACTCACTACGTGTATTATAATCTAATTTATTTTTTATTATAAATGAAATGATTACATCCCACTCTTTTACTGGTAATCCAAGATTACTTAATGCCCTTAAATTACTTTGAACACCATTTAATAGAGCTCTTAACGACATGTGAGAATCTTTACTAACAGAAGGTATATCAAATATTGATTTTAAATGTTTATCAACAATAATAGATTTATTTTCAAAACGTTCAGTTAGTAATTTCCAAGCAGTTTCATAGTTGCTAGATGTTATTGTCAAGGATTTAATCGTATTTAATGCATTGCCACTCAAACAAGATTTTAAATAATGATATTTTTGTATATTATCAATTGACTCATTATCGTGAATTAAAGATTTGAATGTTTCCGAAAATGATTCCCACTGCTCATAGTCGCCATTAAAATTCGGCAATGTGAGAACAGGCAATTTTACGTTTAGAGGAGAAGAGCGTATTGAATCAATTGAACTTGATGAATTACTTGATTCTGGGGTCGTATCCTCTAAAAACGTTTCATACTTTGAAACTACGTCTTCATAAGCAATTTCAAAGTTTTCACGTTCGGTGTTATGCGTTTCCATGTTATCCTCATCGAGGGTTTCAATTTGATCCATTATTTCGTTAAACTTTTCTAACAATGGCACAATTTCCAAAAGACGCACTTTTAATTTATTATAAACATTTTCAGTGACTCTTCCTATATTGGTGTTGGTATACAGTGTGTTGGCACGCGTTAAATTTGATTTAATTTTGCTACGTTGACAAACAAGTGATTTTAATTCTTTGTCAGACATTTTGATACAAGTAGAAGCAGAAAAGAAATATAGGAAAGATTAAATGGATTGACTTACTACTTAATACAGTTGATTTATACGTCGGCCACGGACACGGCGTTAAGGACTGCGGTGGTTCCTCCTCGTCCTGGGTTCAAGTCCGGAACTAATCCTCGAGTATGTGACTATGGAGGTGTTCGGGTTGATGTTACCAGCTCGCTACCTCTGTGATTGGACTATCAGTCTCTGCTTGAGGGGAGCGGGAAATTTCGTTATCACTCACTATGGAATTTGACTTATTTTCAAGTTGAATCCGGTTCGAAGGACCAATGTTTTGTTCGAACAGTTTTATCTTATCTTCCTGGTTCTTGAAGACCTGCTCGTGATTTTTGCTTGTGGTAATGATAAACAACGGTGTTTAGTTTAACACGTCTATTAACACTCTTATACAAATTTACAATTATTTACACGGATACAACTTTTCTCTGTCAATGATAAATTGAAACTTAACATTAAAAATAAAATATTTACAAACGAACCCCCAAGCATAGGGGGGAGAAATAGAAATAAAGAGGGGCAGGCATGCGCATTAAATCGAGGGTTGTACTAAACAGAAGGTTTGGCAACCCGGCCTTGAGATGCAGGTAGATTATGAACCTTTGCGGATTAGCGCGACAAGTTTAAACATGCCCGACGCAGATGTCCAAAACGGCAAAATTCCATAATCCTCACCTATTGTATTCGGCTGCATTGTGCACAAAAGATTATTCACAATACTGTCATAAAATATCGGGTATAAGAAATTTCTAGAAAAATGTAAATTTAGTGTACAGCAATAACATAATTTAAACAGAAGATTAAAATCGCTTTTCTGTGAAAGAATAATAACATGTACAATTTACACAAGATTTGCAATATAAACGCAAACACTAATATGCATGTATCGGACCATTTGGGTCAAAACTTTGAATTACCCTAAATAAATAAAGAAAACAAGACCAACAAAATTCGAAAAAGAGTATTTAATGAAATTAATTTAAACAAATTTTAATTAAATTTGAAAATTGGAACGGTGTATTTAGCAAGTCTCTAATATTGAATTTGATTTTTCCTGAAATAGTACCTTCCGCAAATAGAAAATGCAAAACTTACAAATACAGACGCAATATCAAAGTGCAAAAATGAACTTGCAATGTTATATGTAATAACTTACTTAAGCCAATATAGTAAAACAAAAAAAAGCGATATAATAGCTTATTACATTTTAGATGAAAAATTGAATTTGCAAACAATCCAAGTAAATGCGTCTGTAATTAAGTAAAGTTAAAGGTAAACACACAAACCAGACAAGAGAAATTCCAAGTAACGCAGAAGAAGTAGCAACAGAATTTAAAATCCGACACAGCAATAATCACCACTGGACTGCCCCAAGGGAGTCTGACCGCACCAGCACTCTTTTTTATTATTCATTAATTATGTAACACAATATAACAAACATAATTATGCGGATGATACAAATATTTTAATATCCGCCAAAAGTATTGAAATGGTAATAGAATCTTGGTTTATGAAAAACAAATTAATAATTAACGAAGAAAAAACAAACATAATTCAATAAAAAAGCACTAAGCGCGGAAAATCAATTTGATCCCATGAATATAGGTCGAAAACCTATAAATATCAGTCCAAATGTTAATTTCCTGGGTGTGTTAATCGATAATAAAATTACTTGGATTGAACGTAATAAGTCAATAAGAAATAAATTAAACTCGGACATATTTATGTTAAGGGAACTATCAAAATACTTACAGAAAACTGTTGTAAAGACCACATATACAGCAAATTTCGATAGCGTCATGCGCTATGGAATACATTTTGGGGTAGTAAATTGAATGCCCAAAAAATATTTTTTCTTCAAAAAAGCTATAAGAATGATTTTAAATCTTAACTACAATCATATTGAGGTTTTTTTTTAAAGAAATAATATTTTAACGATGTATGGAATATACATAATGCAGACAATCTTATTTTATCACAAACACCTTACAGGAAATAATAATAAAAGTACAATTTATAATACTAGAACAAAAGACTACAAAATTTAAAAAAAAATCATGAAAACAATACTCCCCCTATATATACTACGTATATAGGGAAAGTAATAACTCAACAGAATATTCAGTTCAATACTCTTCAATTAAATTATTTAATTCACTTCCCAATAAACGTTTAAAAAGAGAATTAACTGAGTTCTTAGTTGAATGTGAGCCCTACTCTAGAGAATAATTTATTAATAAATGTAGATATAAGTAGACTTATGTCAATATTTTTATCACCTTTATGTATATTTCTTCTTAAATTAAGTAATATTAGATTTAAGCTAGTTTATAAGTTTTGACGCAAATTTCATTTTGTACATGAACATGACACATTAAAATAAAGGCATATTATTATTATTATTATTTGTTTGGCTGTAAAGTATATTGTTATTATTATTATTATTAAAACCTTATATTAAATAAATATTTTATAAAACAATACAAATTTTTTATTTATAAATAAAATAAAAATTGTTATATATTTTTCCTTAATTATTAAAAGTACGTATAATACTTATATTATATATGAAGATCCGATTCAGCAAGGATCCGTTCCCCAAAATCTTTGCCATTTTCAGGGGACATGACATCAAGTCCGCTACTTACAACCCCAAATTGATCAACTATTCCTTCTCTAAATTTAAAGATTTAACACCAATATGTACTGCTATTGAGTTAAACCACGTCGTAAGTCAAAATAAATTATAGCTCGAAAATGTTCGCATGTTAATTCCATATTTTGGTCGAGATGAAATTTTCAATTGTATAACTATATAGACAATACACATATTGTTTGCACATCAAAACGTTTTCAGTACATATAACGTCAAAAAATGTCCTAATAGCAACCTTAGTAGACAAACGATGCTAATTAATTTGCGTTATTGCGGAATTTTAATTTTACGTTTCCTTTTTACTAACAAAACTACTACAGGAAATAAAAGTGAACCGATAAAATCGCATTTGGTCTTCCTAGGGCGAAACTGGTCAATGGACTTCTTCAGCAAACTGTAACGTTACAGAATTATTCTTTGTAACCATACGAATTTATAAATAAATTAAAAATATAATCCATATTGTTATACATTTATTTATTTTTGCTATATCTAAATTAACAAGTTTGGAATTTAAAGTAACATTGTCCATCATTAAAAGTTTATAATGAATATGGTTTTTTATATAGATAATAGATATATTCGTTTTATCTATTTATATTATAAAAATGGGAAATTAGATTTGCAATTTTATATTTATGATGATTACCTACGGCAAAGAAAAAAAGTAATGAGTATTTAATATTCGAATGCGAATTAGAGTTTCAGCGTGGCGTCATTCGCATTATTATGATTTAGGATCTATTGTTGGTCGCGTCGGGAGCCCTACAGTCCATTAAGTTGAAATATGCAGCTTGGAATTGAGGCAGAGGCGTGCGTGAGGGGAGTGCATCAATTTTAAATCAGTGGTACTGCGGCCGATCTCCGTGAATACTTAATAAACCGGCTCTGATGCAGGAACACGTATTTACACTGAAAATCGCACCGCTTCTATTTATTTGCGAGCACGACCCAACGCATATCTTTATTTAATAACTGGGACTCATTTCATGGACTGCTCATTTGAGCACGTGGACGGGAATATGTTTAAATATGTCTTGGAGCGTCGGGTGTAAATATTTTATATTCATTTTAATTGCAAATTCCGGAGGCCGGAGATAAATAGGGGGAAATTAAATTAAGCTAACTTTTGTAGACTAGTAGTCGGAATTTATGCTAAATATATTTTTTCAATTTATTTACTTAATGGCTTATTCGTATCGAAATATTCTATACCAAAATTTAATTTATGTGTTTTATTATATTTTTGCACCAGTCGATTAAAAGCCTCATAATAGTTTAGTAATTAATTTAGAACAACTTTAGTATAAACTTTGAAATATTATGTACACATCCGCTGATATAGCAGTTGAATTATATAGATGTAATATTTGAAAATAAAGTAAATATTGGTTAAAGGTGGTCTAATTTCGAATAAGTTATCATTGAATTATTAAGACTTTGAAGTAACGGATAAGCAAAAACATACAAGCAAATACTAATTATATGAACAAATATTGAGAGTACTTCTAGAACTACTACTAATAGAAATTTTTACCGACATAAACTAAGCCTGAATTCTAAATCAAATAATTGCTCAATTACTTACAAGAAAATAAGGTACTATTTTCTAGAAATGTTAAATTATGATCATGTTTCCTTGTTTATTTCAATTTAAGAAATTAAGTATTCGTTTTATAGTTGATCGACCATCTTATCTTATAATGATTCCGCCATTAACCGCCATGTATTTATGTATTCTACTTCAACTTCAACGAGACGTAATATAAAAAGGCTTGTTATAAAATACTTATGATATTCTAAGTCTTATCGCCTTAAAATTTTTACCTCCTGAGTACAATCTAGTTGATACGCTTGGATTAGTTTATTTACGCTATTATATTCTAAACAATTGATCTCATATATACCGTATTTTTAAATAAATTAATTTTATCTTTTTGAAGGCTACTGGATAATTGTGTTTTTGAAAAACATTTGCTATCCGTTTGCTTATTTTTCTAAAATACATGCGTGAAATAAAAGATTTATTTAAATTATGCATTTTCGTATATATTAAATTTTTTGAGGTTTAATGTTTTATTTTATTTATTAAATTTTTTATGAGGTTAATTGGAAAACCGTTAATAAAATATATAAGTCCTTGCGTTGTAGAAAATTCACTAATAATTAGAAAAAACACGAAAATATTTTGTAAAATCTACAACAAATGAGTCTTATTAAGACTACAAGAAACAAATCACTTTTGAAACAACTACTTCTCTAGCTAATACTTCGACAGACATTGAATGATACAAACGTAATTTGCGTGTTACAAAATAGCAAGGCTATCAAAGCAACACTAGTTTGAACGTATTTCTTTCTGTGAATGAACTAAAAATGATTGAATGTACGTTAAATACTTTATGAGTGACTATACTATGGTGAATTTGGAATAAGAAATGAATTTATCTTGCAGTAATTAAAAAAAAATTAGCAAAAGCAAATAAATAATTCAATACTCAATTTTATAACCATCTGCAGACACGTGTTTCGAACTTTCGCTCTCTTCAGTACAGCTTTATAATAAAATTGATTTTAAATACAAATAAAACCATTTACTAAAATAAATATAATGAAATATAATAATAAATATAATGAAATATAAATAACTTACTCAGGCATGTAAGGCAACTGACACAATAATGAAATATAATCGACTGAATGTCTTATTTATACCTGAGATGGATTACTGAATTCTTCGGAAATAATTACGTTCGGGATTAAGGAAAATACCCACTTAGAGCATAATTTAATAAAAGAAAATTCACTAATAATTAGAAAAAAACACGAAAATATTTCGTAAAATCTACAACAAATGAGTCTTATTAAGACAACAACAAACAAATCCCTTTTGGAACATCTACTTATCTAGCCCCGAAATATTTTCGTGTTTTTTCTAATTATTAGTGGAAAACCGTTGTTGAAATAATTGAAATTATTTTTATTAACTCAGTATTTAAATAAATGGCAAAAGCTATGGAGCGACATTCTGCTAATTAAATGCCATAGAGATATTTGAAGAAAAAGGAATGGTTATTAGGCTTTTTAAATACAGTGTGTCCGGTAAATTAAAAAAATGGTTGAACTATATATTGCTGATATATCAATTTAACATAATTTATTTATATCCAAAAGTTTACGCTTAAGTCAGAATTAGTTTTCAATGTCCTAAAAGTTATCAAAGATTATTAAAAGACAGAAAAACTTTCAAGTGAACTAATTTTTCAAGAAGTATTTAATTTTTGCTAAATTTATTTTGTACTTTAGAAAATCAATGATAATCATAATAGTTGAAATAATATATTATTATAATCAACCATACTAAATTTCAGTCAATTTGTTGAAAATAAAGCTAATAATATTTTTTTTTTTTTTTAACTTTGAAGACTAATTAAGAATAATGTTTCATTTTTTAAAATAGATTGTTTATTAAAATGCTTAAAATAATTTTGAAGAAATTTGGTACTCGACCTGGTTTTAATCTGTATAATAGCGGCAAAATATCGGCAAAAATAGTCGGAGTAAAATAAAAACAAGTGAAATATAGCCAATCGTTTTAATCAAGAATCCAAATGAATAAGTTGTATTAAATCGTTGTATTTTGGTCCCAGGAATAAATGGTTTAGTAATTTTCCATGTTCAAGGTACACCCTGTAGAAATCAACTTAACTTGAATTTACAAAAATAACAAAATTTAATTTAAAAAATAAAATCATCATCCCCTCGGGGATCACTGGTGATGAAAAATTGTTAATATGTATTGATATTATCCGAAAACGATTATAGTTTAAGAAAAACGAACCAGCTTAAAAAATCATGTATCAATCTGGTTGTATTACAAAGGTATTTTATATTTTCTGCTGCTTAAAAGGAACCAAACGATCAATACACATGTGTACTTCGAACAACTCAAACGATAGTATCAAAGAAAGTGGCCAAAATTGGTAAATCCCCCATAAAGCCCTGATTTACCATTTTTTCCGCAGTTTGTAGAATTTTTAAAATTATAAAACTTTTACAAACGATAAAGACCTTAAATCGCACTTGGCTCAGTTTTTTGCCGAAAAGGACCAGAAATTCTACAAGCACAGTATTATGAAGTTGCAAGATAGATGGCGAAGCGTCATTGAACCAAATGTAAAATATTTCTTTAATTAAAAAATATTTTTTCTATTAAAAGAGAGTTTTATTTCATACGCCAAAATCGAAATTACTTAGTTGTCAAAGCTAATAGTAAATAAAACGCTCTTACATTAATTGTCAATCAGAGCGTTTCATTTATTACACACATATTTTTATTCGCGTGACTTTACTTTCGGTAACTAAAAGATACAGGTGATTATAAAATTCCTGATTATAGGAATCAGGTAAAGATGGTAATTTCAAATTGGAGTTACCGGACCAGCACATCTTCGGTGAATTACGAGGATTTCCACATTTAGGATTTTCTTTGTTATATGTATTACAGACATCCTCCCAAAAAAAATATTTTTGTTGTAGTATTATGTGTGTGACAAAAGTTGATTTATCAACTCATTTTAGATAACTATATATATACACATTTTTATTGACAAACTATACATATTTACATTTAAATAATGAATAATGGATGATGTGTTAGTGAGTTAGTTCGTCAAAAGGTTTACATAACTATTAATTCTCATTCAACAAAAATTTATTCATTTTCCATTGCTAGCAAATATTTTCATATTCAATAATAATTTTGAACTAAATCCAACTATGGTATTGACACGTATACGACATACTCACTAATAGTTAATTAAATAATTAACTATTGATATTGTAAACCTAAAAATAAAATATGTAGTATATACAGAAACTAATAATAGTATTAATTTCTCAGTCCTTTTATCACCAAAGTTAAAATTAAAGTAGATTTCAACTGAAAAGATTAAATTGTTTCCAATATATTTCCGAAGTTCATTAAATAAAATAAATAGTCACTCGGAAATTTAAATTAATATTGGGTTACAACTTGCAATCTTAAATAACTATATTTTGAATATTATCAATAAACTCATTTCGAAACCAAGATCAATGAATGAAAATGAAGGTAAAAGGGTAAATGAAAATAATGTTTAAGTTTTTATACCACTATTTATTGTATAATATAAACAAACAAAGTTAACAATATATTATCAATTTTTGACACAACTATAGTTTCGACTTTTGCAGCTCATTATCAAGTGTCAACAATTGATAATATATGGTAAACTTGGCTTGTATATATTATACAATAAATAGTGTTATAAAAACTTAAAAAATATTTTAATTTGACCTTTTAATATAATAATATTTTTACGCTACAAATATAACAACTTTCCATAATATATTTAAATCATTTACATTTGATGGGCCAGATAGATTTAAAAACAGCAAACTAATAAAAAAGTATATGTCAGAGATAAGATAAATTATTTTGTACATTTAATAATACTTTAATATTCGAAAATAATACACGATGATACTAAATAATTTTATTGAGCTATGCAATTGTAGCGCATTTCACCACAGTGTGGCATTATCAGGTGAAGAAATGATACAACAAATCACATTATTCGCCATTAATCATCTGTGTTACCTTTTGATACGTAGTTATTATTTGTATGTATAAGGCATCATAAAGAAATTTTTATTTTTTATGATTTTGATTTTTTAAGTACTATTTCATTACTTATTAATTTTCAGTACCGATTTTCGTTTGCAATTTTATATTATTTATATATTTTTTAGTTTCTTTTTGCCATTAGGATATTTAATAATTTATGCATCATACAATGGTATGCTCATATTTTGTGCGTGATTGAGTGAAAATAATTCATCATATTTTCACATGCCTGTATATGCCCCACAGCTCTCCGGCATTTCCAGAGGGAGACAAATGCTTTTTTATATTTCATTTTGAGATGTGGTTCTCAGGTCAGCTTGCCGTCGAGGATCACTTCCAGGTATTTGACTTCTGACGACAATGTCAACCGGATGTCGAGGAGCTTAGGAGATTACGTAGTTTTCTTTTTCTTGTGAAGAGGACCATTTCAGTCTTTGACGGGTTTATAGTCAGAGACTGGTCATTACACCAGTGCTCAATTATTTTGAGGGCTTCCTGGATCAAGCTGCTAAAATCTGCCTGTTAGCAGGATGGTTATGTCATTTGCATATCCTATAATATGGAAGGCCTACAACAGTATGCAATGCCGACTCCGTTGATCTCCCCTGAGTGTTTGCATGTTGGTTAGCGTGAATCGGAATCTATACGACCAGATTTCGGTATGAAAATAACTTTTACTTCTCTCCATGCTAGAGGGATGTACTTGAATGCGATACATGCCCTAAAGATTTTTGCTAGGTGGGCTGACGATATGTCCAGACCCCTTTGGAAGAGGGTCGGGAATATACCGTCCAGGCCTGGCGCTTTAAATGGTAAGAAGCTTTTAATTGCCCAGATTATACGTGACTCTTTTGTGAGGTAATCTGCCGCCTCCTAATCCTCCTTGGAAGGGTTTGAGGGTATGGATACTGACCAAATTTCACCGGAGGTGTCCGTACATCCTGAGAAATGGGTGTTAATAAGGATTTCAGCTGCTTCCGAGCGGTTAGAAAAATAACTGCCATCCTCTTGTTCTAGGCAATCTATTTGTCGTGATATTTTTAAGCCTTGTAGCTGCTGGGGTGGTTTAAAGCTCCTCACAAAAACACATCCAGGCTGCCCTCTGTCTTTCTCTTATTAGTTTTTTATAGTCTTGTTAGATGTTTTATAGACTGTTGTTTCGATTTCTTCGCTTTATTAAATGATTTTCTCGCAGCTCTTCTGAGATGGTCGAGTTCTCCGCACCACCAGAGTGTGAGGTTCTCGGAGTCTTCCACCTTTCTCGCAGGGCAGGAGTCGTTGTATGCTTTTATAGTGGAGTGTTAAAACGTATTTACATATACTTCAATGTCTTCCACTGTATTAAGTTGGCCGGTAGCTTCGCAGGTTCGCATAATCCGCAAGAGGTTGTCTATGTAGGTATTCCTATCTGTCAGACTCGGGCTGCGAAGGTAATGTGTTTTCTTACCGTTTGTATGTGTTAGTGTATATTCGATCCACCTATGGCCCGACATTGAGACCCACGTTGATATATGCCAGTCGTGGATTTTGTTTGAGATACCGCTAGTTGCCAATGTAATGTCTATTACAGTTTGGCTCCGTGTTGTCACGAACGTGGGTTCGGACCCTCGGTTAGGTATTTCTAAATTGTTACAGATAATAAATTCGTAGTGACTCACCTCTGTTGTTGGTGTCCATGATATGATGTGAGTTAGCGTCGCAGCCAATGACGAGGTGTAGTTTCTCCATCTCACAGTGCAGCCCCCTGGTTGGTGCAGGGGCATCGTGAGGGAGGTAAATTGACGCCAGGATGGTGTCTTTGTTACCGTTTCCTGCTGACAGCCTTACCACTGTGATATCACTGGTGGAAAGCTATGGCATAAGATAGATAGGATGTTATGTAAATACATGATCTAGGCTTACTATTTGTGGGATATGTGAATATATTTCCATTTAACTTACCAAATCCACAAACCGAATTTTATGGGGAGAGTGGAGAATTTATAGCTAATCCTACGTCCCTTTTCTTTGATGAATTGAGCACCCGAAGACAAGTAGGCGTCCGAAGGGTTCCTTCTTCTTCTCAACGTGGAAGACGCACGGCTTCCGGTTGCCACGGAATCCACAGACGAGCTTTCGTCAGCGTTGATTGCTGCTCCACCTGGATTACAGTCAGTTTGGCCTCTTCCCACACCGGTGGTAGCTATTTCAGTGCGGGCTCATTATCGCAGGTGATGCGTAGTATCTCCCATGAGTGAGCCCACTTCTGAAATTTGTGGATGTAGTCTAAGGAGTCGAGCATTCTGTCCAGCTCCTCAAGCATTGCTTTTTTGACCATCGCCGCCTGTTTCTTGGTGATTTTGCCTAAGGGGTTGTTTTGATCGAGAATGGCTTTTTTTTGCCACCTTCCTGGGCTGACCGGCTGATGGCTTAGAGGTAGCATCCCTTTGCCTTTGGGCATTGGGTTGACAACCTTTCCTGGTGGCACACATCTTTTCCAGAAGGGATCTTGGGGGCTTCAGCTGTCTTTGCAGGAGCCAATGCCTCCCTGGCCTTCCTTCTGCGCTTTACCACGGCTCCACAAATGCCCTTTTTAGGGGCTGCTTCAGTGGGTCGGCTTCTTATGTGGTGATGGGTGTATCAGTAGACTCGCCCTCACCAACATTTGTTATTTTCTTCTTAGAAGTAGGTTAATCTGGCGACCTACCTGTTACTACCGTTGTTTTTAATTTTTTTTGCCCATGCTAGTTGGATTGTACTTCATCCCTTTGGCTCCCCATCCGCACTGGGGATGTCGATAATCGATCGCCAGGGCTACCAAAGGGATATAGTCACCGAGGACGAGTTGTACTCGAGCACTTTCCTCCTCCTCTCGAGATAGGTGGATTCGGGGCATTTTTTCGGGAGAAATTTCCGTCTTTTTTGCCACCTTCCTGGGCTGACCGGCTGATGGCTTAGAGGTAGCATCCCTTTGCCTTTGGGCATTGGGTTGCCAACCTTTCCTGGTGGCACACATCTTTTCCAGAAGGGATCTTGGGGGCTTCAGCTGTCTTTGCAGGAGCCAATGCCTCCCTGGCCTTCCTTCTGCGCTTTACCTCGGCTCGACAAATGCCTTTTTTAGGGGCTGCTTCAGTGGGTCGGCTTCTTGTGTGGTGATGGGTGTATCAGTAGACTCGCCCTCACCAACATTTGTTATTTTCTTCTTAGAAGTAGGTTAATCTGGCGACCTACCTGCTACTACCGTTGTTTTTAATTTTTTTTGCCCATGCTAGTTGGATTGTACTTCATCCCTTTGGCTCCCCACCCGCGCTGGGGATGTCGATAATCGATCGCCAGGGCTACCAAAGGGATATAGTCACCGAGGACGAGTTGTGCTCGAGCGGGTGCGTGGCACATGTGCTGGGTCCGTTAAACGCCCCTACGCCCCCAGGGGCTCACTCTGTCGTAAGTCTGACCTTACAACGAAACCGATTGATCGGAGTGGGTTAGTTCCGACCACCTGTTTAAAGAGAACTCAGGGCCAAAGTGGATTATTGCCGCCGTACGTGGCGCATCACGAGGGCAACTCAGCCACCAGGTTCCCTTCGTCCATCCTTGCGGGTCTTAACGCGGGTAGCCTTGTGCACATCCTCACTCCATTTTTTATACATTTTTTTGACAATGTCATTGTGACAATATTTTCTAAATATACCCATTTATTAGAAGAATAAGCATTTATTGCTTTAAAATATATGTATCTGAAGCTGAGTTCATCTATAATGACGCAGTGAAGGAGAGGACCGACAGGTTACAGTGGAAGAACATTCTTTAAGAGTGAACTCCGCCTTTCAGCTTGCTGACGAAATTATTTGTACGGTTTTTTTTTACTGTTGTATGTATTTCGAAATATTTTTATAAAGCAAGTCTGATAAAATACCAATAAATAAATTAAATAAATCAAATAAATTAATTTAAAAAAATAAGTGTTTAAAACACTTACTAGTAAGTATTTTATTTTGTAATTTACTTAGTAAGTGTTTTTATTTGTATTTAAAATCAATTTTATATAAAGCTGTACTGAAGAGAGCGAAAGTTCGAAATACGTGTCTGCAGATGATTATAAACTTGAATGCTAGATTTTTTAATTGCTTTTGCTAATTTAATTTAATGAAATCAGTTTAAATTCAATTTTGTTCATAAAATTTTATGTTATAGTCATATTTAAACAATCTAAAATACATTTTCTCATTTATTAGTTTATGCAACAGAAATAATTTAATTCAAATTAGTGTTGCTTTGATAGTTGTACTATTCGTAACACGCAAATTAATTTTGTTTTATTCAATGTCTGTCGAGGTATTAGCCAGAGAAGTAGTTGTTTCAAATTAATTTGTTTTGTAGTCTTAGTAAGACTCATTTTAAATTAACAAAATGTTTTCGTATTTTTAAATTTATTAAGTAATTTTAACTAAATTTATTTATATAACCAGCTTCAAACAGTTGATTACTTTGATACTGTAGCCAGCAGACTTGGCAAGCATATAAATTTATTTGAACCAAGAAGAAAAAAGTGCCTGTATTACAAAACTAGAATATGCCAACACTGCCGATGGTTTTAGCCATATATCGTCTAAAAATATGGAATGATTAATATAAAACACTCTTTTAATAATATTTAAGTTTGTTATATTCTTATATTTTATTATTAAACTAACAATGATTAAATTAAATCAAACAATTTTTCTTCACTAGTTAATTTAAAACGCTAAAACACTAACTGGATATTTTCAATAGCTGTTCTAAACTAAGTTTAAGGTTTTAAGTAAACCAGTAAAGAAAAAAGAATTACTAATTGTTTCATTCAAGTAAATTAATGTTCACATAACTCAAAACGAACTATCTTAACAATAATTGATTATAATTAATCACACAAATTAGTTATTATTGTTGATATTATTGACTCGTAAACAATTGATTTATTATTATTCGTATATCATATACCCAGCATAGACCACAGCAAATTTAATGACCAATTTAATTCGAGACTGTCTTGTATACGTGTGTTTATGGAGCTTTCGCTTATTAGAGTATATAATTAAATTGTTGTTTAGGCTGATTAAATCTGTAGTTTATGGGTACACGTCAGTGATGCCGCATTGAATACGCTAAGTACACAAAAACTGCTACATGATTATGTTTAGATTTAATCGTTTTATCGATAATAATTATTCAAGTTTTCGGCAACCAATTTAAATATGGCTATATATATATATATATATATATATATATATATTGCTTAAGTTACTTACTTAACGTTTAAATTTATACACAGTGCGTAATTGTGCAAATAAGTAGTAATTTGTAAGTTATCTTTTTCAATTTCTAAATTATAATTGTATAATTATAATATGTTTGTCTTTTTGTACATATATGTATTTTATATTAGAAAATTCACTACAGCTAAACCTCACTAGTATAATATTTAGAAAATTTTATTTTGAGTATAAATGTAATTCATAGACGCATATTTGTTCAGATCAGTATTGCACTAAAAATATAAAAATATTTATTTATATCTCGAACCATAACTGAACTGTTTGAAAACAAGTAATTATAGAATTCGATTATATATCGACTTTGAAATAATAATAATTTAAAAAATTGCTTAATAATCCCACGAAATTAACTTTACTTGCAAATTTACACTGACGACATTTTTATCCTTGGCCGATCTCAAACGAAAGGAGTGGAAATTAATAACGCGTTTCTTTGAGCTCTCATTTTATAAAAAAAGAAGGCGCTCTCGCTAGACGTCCCATTATGTCCTGAGCGAACAATGGCCCCGGAATTTAAAACTTAAACTGTTTACGATCGAATAGATGGGCATTATGTGCCGCTTAATGTTCTATTTACTTGCAAAACAAAGTTCGCTGGCGCCATTTAAAAAATTCACTACACAAAAATTTTCCATTATTCAAACACACAACATTATATTAATAATAAATAATATTATATATAGAAAATATTTTGCTCTGTATTTGATTAAAATAAACATACGATATACATGCATTTAAAAGTAGAAACATAAATACAATGTTCTGGAAAGCAAGTTTTCTGTACTAATTACTATGTTCTTTTCTCGGTTCTTAAAATTTTTGCCGATATATACGTAGCCCAACCTGTATTCTTATTATTTCTTAGCATTGATTTTACATTATTGTTGTTAATACATATGATGTTAATATCGTACGTGCTTATCGTGTGTGAACACAAAGTCTATTTTTCTGATTTGAACTTCTTAATTTTATGAAATCTGCATAAGTAATTTTCTGTGCTTTATATTATTTTACTGTCGATTGGTTTTGGTCCGTATAAAATTTCTATTTTAATAATAAAAACTTATAAATTATATATTAACAAATACACATTCCTCGTTTTAATTTATAAACTAGAATAGGTGTTAACAGGTATCGAAATTAAACCATAAGAAATTGAATCACACGTTTCACATATTGTCCTCGAGCAGTTTTTACGCGAGGGGCAATATGTGTGTTTTTGGCTATAGTTTTGGATACAAATATTTTAAAATGGTGATGTGGTCATCATAGTACTTTTCCTTACTCGGAAACTATGAGGTTTACACAAAAAAAGCTATTCTTAATAATTTGTTCCTGAATTATTTATAATTATTATTTATTATATAAATGTAACTCCTATAGTTTATTAGCAATAAATTAAAAAATAAACATTTTGACATTTTTGTCAAGTCAAGAACTTTATGAGAAATATGTTTTATTGAAACTTGTTCAGTTTATTATTCCCTTCACCTTTTGTTTAAAAAGTTTCGTAAAATTTTGTGTTATAAAACAATATCAGAAAATCACAAAAAGCGCCTAAAGTAAGCATCCACTTCCGGTTTATGAACGTTCACCAAAAGATTTTTCAGTTCCAGTTTATATATGTATATATATATGTATATATATATATATATATATATATATATATATATATATATATATATATATATCCAAACGGTAACGGAAGTAGTAAAACGTAAATTCGTAAAAGTTTACGGGTGAAAAAGTCTAATATTATGTGATTGAATGTAGCGAGCAAAGAAATAAACGATGATAGTTGTGTTCTAGGGTACTATATACTTATATGTTCAAGCTGATGTTTCGCATAAAACATATATGCATCTTCAGAGCCTAAAAACGTAACGTCTGATAATATAATTACAGTTTAAAATTTAACAATTAAACAAGATAACACTAAAAGTTGCATCTTAAATGACAGTTTTAAAAGTAAATACTAAATAAAGATAAGACTTACGAATATACAATTATAAGTGCGTCCTACACTTTAGATGATCAAGTGGCTGCTGCAAGATTTTTGAGGTTAAGTTATTGACTATTATAATTCCTTTTTAGTAGGTTGAAGAACGTCTTGAAAAATTCAACAAATAGAATTTTGAGAAACATGGAACCGAAACATAAGTATTTAAAAGTTAAACCTAGATTGAAACAGTAAAATTAACAAGATGTAATAATAATGAAGAACAATTACTGAAGGTAAACAAATACAAAATGGTTGCTCTTCCGCAAATGAATTGTAAAGAGAGCGATGAAATGTTCGATACATCGAAATTTCATAATAACGAACGCACGAAATTACGATTCACCCAGGAAAAACCTAACACCCAGGACCGAGAAGTTGAAGAGGGTAACCGACATATTAAACCTCTGTGTAAGAACCCCGAGGGAAATAAGCTTAACATTGGAAGTGGAAAAACCCACCCCAATTTCAAGCGAACCCCCAAGCAGAACACTCGTTAGTGATCGGAAAGAGACAAGCCAAGGGCTGAGCAAGCTGTGCAATTCCCTAGCCCGTCACTGAGGTAGTTAGACCTCAACAACCGAGCAGAGAACGAAAACAAAAAGGCAAGTTACGCCGTATGGTGAGATACCGTGAAGCGAGAGGTGGTTATGTCAGAAAATGTCATCTTCAGTTAATAGTAATAAAAGAAATTGGAAAAGAGAAACGTGAGAGGAAGACAAAAGGGGCAAATTAAGTAAAATGATTAAAAAATTAAGAGAAGCTAATTAAAAAAAGGAGAGAAACAACACAAAGATAGATTGGTAAGGGTAGCCTACGGGTAGTAATTTACTGTTAAATGAGGATAACAAGTTTTCGAAATAATATAATTTAAACCATGTGAAAAATGGCATTATTTTAATGGAAACAAATTACTGTAGAGGTTACTAAAGCCATCATTGTCCTTTTTCTCAAGAAATACTCTCTTAAATGTGTTACGTTCAGAGCAAACGATTTTTGTTTTGTCGTAACATGGTGAATGGTGAATTTCATTTTATATCACTTTTATATTGTGTTAGTCGTTTATTAAGTTTTTGTGATCTCTGTCCAATATATACTAAGTAACATTGTTTGCAATTAATTGAATATCCAACGTGATGTTTCTGAAGGATAGGATTTTTTAAAGGAGTAAAACAGAGATAGTTAGGGGAACGATAGATAGTATAGGCTACCAATACATTAGGACAGACAGAACGAAATATACTAATTAAATGTTGAGAAAGACCGTCGGCAAAAGGCAAAGTAAGGTAGATGGTATTTTCCGGCACTGCCACATCACTAGACGAGACAGGTCTATTAGATGGGGGGAACTATATATCAGTCTCTTCAACAACTCAGGTGGGCATAGGTTATTCCGCAAGATGTCGAAACAATTTAGCTAAGTTCACAGTGTGTAATGATGGTTGTACGATATGTAAAATTCTATTTTTGAGAACCAACACCGTGCTGAGTTTGTGTTTTTTGATATAAAAATCTAAAATAATTATATTGTTAGCTGATCTGCAAACAAGGGGTCCGTTGATATTCATACTAAATATTGCTGTTTTTAGTGTCAAAATTATTGATATTTCTTTTAACAAATTTCGCCATGTCGCCAGATTACGAATGTGTCGTCGACATAGAGTAGCCATAAATATGGTCCAAATGGTGCTGAGTTTATTGCTCGCATGTCGAAATCTTTCATGAATATGTTAGCAAGGGGTGGCGATAATGGAGATCCCATAAGTAATTCTAGTTGTCGATATCTCGAGCTTACATATAGCAGTAATCTGGCGACATGGCAAAAAATAACTTACGGCATTCCTACAACATCTTAACAGCACTAAATCCAATTTACAATGGAAATTTTCCGAAAACAAAACACATAAAAACAGATAACTGCACGCAGAATCAAACCACTAACCAGCTTCTGTGCAGTGCTCAAGACTCTTATCACAAAATCATAAAGTATAGCAAATCTGACACATATACGTGAAGAAATGAAAATCGTTAGGCAAGCACTAGTCCAGAATGTTTTCAAAACCCATTATATCAACAAAACGATGAAATCAAAACCTCGTGAAAAATCAATAGCAACACTTGCATACATTAAAGGCTCAACAGACAAAATTAGCCGCCTTCTCAAAAAACACAACAGCCTTTACGACAACACAAAAAAATCGGAAAATAACAGACAACCACAAAGATAAAATCCCTTTCGAAAGTCAAGGCATTTACGAAATCCCATGCAAAGACTGCGACCAAACATACGTTGGACAAACCAATAGAAGTATAGGCATAAGAATAGCAGAACACATATATGCTTTCAAATAAAATCAGACAACCTCATCGTAAGCACAACATCGAATAGAAACCGGCCACTAAATTGATTTTGATATCACGAAAGTCCTACCCGCATTATTCGCGAAGCCGTGATTTTAATCCGGCTAAATTCCTGGAAATCGATCATAAGTAAAATATAATTAAAAAAACAGAAACAAAAACCTTTGACCCATATTAAAACAACACATAACACTCATGCGCACAAAAATAATAATTTACTGATATAATATTGATGAAATTAAAATGATTATGAAAAAAATTAATTTCTCCGACTATTACTGCATCATTATGTTACCTAATGTGTAAAATCTAAAAGCTAATAGTTAAAACAACTACTGCCAACTGCCAGGTATTGGTTTAAATAACTCAGTAATTCAGTAAATGGGTGCCCTGACGATCAAATAACTATCTTAGACTAACCTAACCTATCTATTTACTGTCTATGAATTCCTCTAAATTCTTCAGATCAAAATTGTTTCAAATGCTCTTAGCTTTTCCCTTGTCATATTGAAGGTTGGTTAAGCAAACTGCATCCGACTTTTTTTGGTGCCCCAATAGTGTTGTGACCCTAACTTGCTCTTTTCAGTTGCAAAAATATATATCGGCAGATTCTATTTCACAGTAATAACATAAACGAAATTAAATATACTTTCAACTTTATCTACTTTACTAGATACTTCTAACTTTTCTAAATAACTAATTGCCAATTACTACTCTATCTAATAATGATCAATTACTATGGTTTGTTTTTTTATTTTGGTGCTGTTATTCCTACGCTTTACTCTAATCTATTCAGATTATATTAAATACTTTTTCTGCAGTTTTGTCCCTACCAAATCCCTACTCAGTTAATTTCCTCATTATATTTATTTATTTATTTATATCTTTGGTCTTCTTTTATAAAATATTACATAAAATACAGAAAAAGAAAGAAAAAAAATAATAATTACAAAAACATACGTAAAATTTTGTTCGAAAGAAGCGCGGGCGGAGTTCATAATAGATTATGTTCTTCCACTCAAACCCCATTGGCACCATGATGTTGGAAGGTCAGCGATCTTCGTCCACATCTGGAGGCTTTTATTTTGTTAATGTCAGCATGATATATATATATATATATATATATATATATATATATATATATATATATATATACCGTGTGTCCCGTTTGAAGACGCATCATAGGGAATACCCATGTAAAATTTTCAATTGCACCTTGTATCTCTATTATTGAATGAAAATGATCAGAACAAAATTAGAATGATTCCTTCATCTACTAAAGATATTTTGAAGCGTTTATTTTTGTTTCATTTTCATTTTTAGTCAAAATATACCTTCAAATGTGTAAGCAAATTTTTGTTAATAAGATCCTCAAAATAGTAGTTGCTGTGAAAAGTCAGTGCTTGTCATCTAAATTGTATAACCAACAAATAAATAACTAAATTCAAAATGAGTGGTTACAACACAGAAGGAAAAGTTAATTGCTTTGGAAAGTTAGAAAAAATCTAAAATTACAGATGGCGAGTTCAAAGACACAAATTCATTATTATTGTTGAAACGAGTTATCTCAAAGGTACAATTGCCCGAAACAGAATGAAACTCTTTTTAGTATTATTTTATTATACTATTCCAAATTTATTTTTAAAATTCATGCCCATACATTAAGTTTTTGTAGATATTCACTTCTTGATGTTACACTATGAAGAATGTTTTGAGACCATTGACGATTATTTTGTTCGTTATTTTCAGACAGCAAATATTATCGTTAAACTTTTCCATAATAATTTAACAAAATTTAGATCTTGAATCAGGATCCACTGCTCAGTTCTTTATGATTTTGGCTTTTATAGGGTCGGTACTTATAAGCTTACACTTGATGTTAGATGTACTGTTACCCTTGCAACAGATGTGTTACAGTTTCTTTAGATTTCCTCCCTTTATTCCTAACAATATGTTCATCGTTTACACAACCCTTATCCTTAAATTTCTGATCAATTCTAATAAATGTTGATTGACACGGCACTGGAGAGGTTTCAAAATTTATACTAAATCGCAAATGTCCGCCAAAGCTCAATTTGATGATCTGAACTTTTTCTTTTGCGGTGTAAGCACTTATTTTGAATTGAATTATTTGTTTGTGGCTTAATCAATTTAGATGACAAACACTGACATTTCATAGCAACTACTATTTTGAGGATTTTATTATCAAATATTTCTTCACACTTTTTAAGCTATATTTCGATTAAAACTAAAGATGAAACTAAAATGAAACCTCCAAAATAATCTTAGTAGATAAAGGAATCATTCTAATTTTATTTTGATAATTTTCGTTCAATAATAGAGATACAAACTGCAATTGAAAATTTTACATGTGAATTCCCTATGATGCGTCTTCAAACGGGACACACGGTATATATATAATTAAATAAGTTACATGTAATTATGATTCCGTTAATAAACCATATTTTTGCGCCGTATCTAATCCCTGTGGAATCCATTCACATGCCCCAGGTATTATATATAAACTTAATACTAAAGTAAAGTTATATACTTGATTTTCACTCACGTTCACAATTATTCCTTTTTTACATTTGTGAATCTGTTACGCATATGCCTCGTTCGAATTTAATCATTGGACATTCTTAAGGAGGCATGTTTTAATTCTCCTGCCGAGCACCATTTGTTTTGAAAGAAATTGATGCCGACTATTACTATACTTCTATACACTGCTACATTATCATAAATAACTGCAGAAAAGCTAAATAACTATTTATAGCTGCTAATTTAGATTATATCTCGGTTCTCACTAGTGGCTTTTAAATGCCGTGCAAAGTCATCTGTGAACATATAGATTTCTGAGACGCTAAAAGGTAATAACAATTTGAAATGGTTAGGATCTATTTTTATTGCTACGTCGTTGATTGTCGAAGATATATTTTTCCAGTATGTGGGATAAGAATCAACGTATCAGATCGAAGAGCAAAAACACAGAAAACTTTTTACAAATGAACTATCACATGAATGTTCGGATAATAACTAAAAAGTTATCATTCAAAGGTTCTTGAATAATACAAATAAAAATAAAATATCACCAGATATTTTGGACCCAGAAATATGTGTTTGAATTTCCTACAAATATCGTATGTTTCTTAACAACACCAAACTTGGTCAGCGACTTAGGAAACGAAAAATACCTCCTTTTGAAAATGAATGATGCGAAAAAGTAAAGGCAGTATTTGTCATCCCAACCATTTGAAATAAGATTTGTTCTAAAAGGTGATGAATGTAATGTTGTGAGTGTGAGTGTTGTGAATTGCAGAGGATGTATTTTTGCTGTATCTAAACCGTCGCATGAAATAATTGTTTCTGTGGACAGTGTTCTAAGACAAACGCGCCAGCGACTGTATCGAAAATGTCAGTGGTGAAATTGAAAAAATTCCTGATTAAGTATTTGTACTTGATAGCGAATGTTATAATTTGGGTTATTTTTAGGCATTTGAATCCGAGTTAATTAAATTCACACACAGTTTGCAAGGGCACGGTTTAGTCCTACACTTATAATACTTGTTAATACTCACAGCATGCATGTGTATATTACAATATTAAAATAAAATTAAACGAGTTTGGCGCATCCATCGCAGTGAGTGAGTGTGATGCGAATATTGTGCAAAATACGTTTTAATAACGTAATCAGATTTACATGTAACATATTACTTATAATGAGAAAATTAACTTAGTAGGAATAGTGTATGAATAAATGACACTGAAGAAAAAGTATTTAATATAATATAAATGAATTAGAGTAGAGAGTAAGAATAAGATACAGTTATAATTGACACCCAATAAAAATCGTACAATGATAACTGAGAATTGCACTTACATAGATACTATTTTAGTTTATTATGAGTAGGAAGAAGATATAAAAATTGGCAGTAAAGCTCTTTAGGGGTATTTAGTAAAGTACATATAAATTAAAAGTGTATTTCATTTTGTTCTTGTTTTTACTGTGAAATAATATCTGCCGATATGTATGTTTGCAGCTGTTACACTATCCTCTAACTGCTGGGACCATGCTCCAGGGAGGAGAACTTCTGAAAGAATCAAATTGAAGTGTACTGTCACAAAACAATCGGCGCATCAAACCAAAATGGAGGGGAAGAGTGAATTTTATCCATTATGACTATATAAACAATCTTGTTCTCAATATTTTAAAGAAAAATCCATAAAAGCAGCTCCACGCCCTCTAACCAAATGGACCTAGTTGCTCAGTACTATAAATTCTTCACCCATAAGCAGCTCAAGGGACGAACAGCAAACAATCATCTGCAAACGTCAAAGATGCATAACTGACTCAACTTGCTTCCTAGTAGGAAGCCTGTTTACATTCCGGATATCGCAAAACATGGATGAATCCAAGAGGTCATGTGTAGTGTGAACTCTACTATATGTTAGGTTAGGCTAAAATAGTTATGTAATCGCTGGGGCACCGATTTACCGAAGAGGGAGTAATGTGGTACAGCCATGCTCGGTTTTAAGCTTATTTTGAAAATCAAGGAAGGAGCGACCACCTGGGCAGTGAATTGAGAGTTGTAAGTTTAAATGTGTAAGTTGGAAGTACGAAGAAAAAGAGGGTTTTGTGCAATAGTATTAAATGTTTTATCAAGTGACACCAAACGTTTAATTACTCCCCCGTCCATTGAGACTAAGAACGTAAGTACGCTGCTATTTAACAGTGATTTAAATTACTTTTGCCTTTGAACTCAAAGGCGGGAGATGACCCTCATGCGACAATATTACTTGCACTACTTACAATATATTGATTTTTATTTAATACTATATACTATTTATAAATAACGCATGACGGTATCGATGGCGAAATAATTTTACCTAATACCGAATATACACATATATTTATTTCGTTGAGGTACAATGGATAAAATAGTGTTATCAATATATACTGAAACAATAACTAGAATCTACTCCGTTTGAATAAACAATTGGTCTGTTCTACAAATAAAAGCAGGTGTACGTTTATATCGGGAGCACGTATGTCGGCACGTCTGCCAAGTACTGTGGCAGCTTTCAATATTCCTCTTTTTCCCGATGTACGGGAGTCCGCGTGGGTGGCAGAGCTAGTGATAAGCTTCGAAGTGAACACGTACGCGTGTACACGTGTACACGTATACGAGACCAGGTGACGATAAGCTAGCTGCCTGCACTGCCACAAGCGATAATGGATCGTTACAACAATGTAATGGAAATTTCATTAAATAAACAATACATGAAATTATGCAAATTGCCACTTGTTTGTTTGTAAAAAAATGTTATTGTAGGTAATATAGATTGATTAAAGCTTATATAGTATATAACGGTAAATAAAGTTTCCGAAATGTATAAATTTAAAATATTATTAACTTATATATGACCCAAAATATTATGACTAAATGCATGTATCTTAATCTTATACATAATTGTAAATTGTGATTCTTTTGTCTTAAACATTAGTATTATTATTTGGAAAACTTTCTTTAATGAAATTAAATGTATAAACGTAGTAATAATAAAGACGTTCTCTAATGTTGTACTACATATCTTATATGCTCTGTAATAATAATATTATCTGCTCTTAGTTCTAATTATTTATTTGTTTATTTGGTATACAAGTGCAATACCAATCTAATTAATAAAACTACTAAATACCTAGAAAAAATTAAATAAAAATGTAATTATATTAGCCACTTATATTTTCTCTCTTTCTCTCTATTTGGCTGCTATATTCTATAAATTCTCTGTAAATTTAGTATTATAAGGAATCAGTACATATAATTACAAACTGCTGAAATGCATCAATTAAACAAACAACAAACTAATAATTAGAAAAAACACGACAGTATTTCGAAAATCAACAACAAATGAGTGTTGTTGTTTCAAAAGCGATTTATTTTGTAGGCCTAATCAGACTCATTAGTTGTAGATTTACGAAATGTTTTCTTGTTTTTTCTAATTATCAGATAATTAGACATTTTTATTAAAGACCAAACTGATTATATCATATCTTAAAATACTAACGATAAATAGATAAAACTTTATTTTTATATTATTATTAAAAGATTACGTAGTCTTAGAATATTAACATACTATAAATGCAAACATCCTATCATTAATTAATTTTTTTTTAAACTACCTAGAGCAGTGGTTCCGAAAGTGGTAACTACGGACACCCAGGAGTCCCCGGGATCATTCAGGGGGTCCGTCAGGGGGTCCGTCAGGAGGTCTGCACAACAACTAATAAAATTTAAAAAAATGCACCACAATTTTATTAATATGGAAGTTAAAGTAAATAACAATGAATAAATTATTAGCGATTTTTACGTTGTATAATATATAAATATAGACCAGCATACGCCCTCTAGAATTCTGTGTCTCGAGCGCTCGGTAGCGTACTGAATTGCTTAGGCATCATTTTCCAGAGCGTTCGGTATTACACATTTGTTTACTTTAGTACTGCGTGGTGACAATATGAGCTATAAAAGAGTCGTGCATCTAATCAACAATTTAGTTCTGTGTTATGAGTGATGATAAGTGCATACTACAAACTTTCCTACTCTTGGACAAAAAGAAGTATAATTTTTTGCATTATTACGCAGATAGCGTACTTTCGTTACTTAAGTATATAAGAATAAAATTGATATCTCTTTGTAATTTAAATTCAATTAAGCAAAGTTTAACTCTTGTTTAAGTTAATTAAAACAATTATTTATCACAGTTATTAGTACAATAATAACTAGAGAGCGGATTTCTAGCATTATGCTTATCCATAATATTAATAGCATCGAAAAAAATTCTAAATATCTATACGAATCTTGAAGAATGTGATTACTTGGCACTAAGTTTTGTTTTTGCTTTTTTTGCTTATTTTGACTTTTTGTGCTTATTTTGACTTTTTGTG
The DNA here is from genome assembly GCA_963969525.1 of Ontholestes murinus. Classification (NCBI taxonomy): domain Eukaryota; kingdom Metazoa; phylum Arthropoda; class Insecta; order Coleoptera; family Staphylinidae; genus Ontholestes; species Ontholestes murinus. The sequence continues at coordinate 35,646,487 of OZ018395.1, read as the reverse complement.
CTTATTTTGACTTTTTGTGCTTATTTTCATGCTTTTTTAGATTCTGATGCTTATTTAGAGCATTTTCTTAAATTAAAAAAAATATATAATAAAAATTTCACTCTGATATTAAATCAATGTGCTAATATAGAGAATTTTCATAAAAATTGTATCCCATCATTTATAGATTATATTTGTATTACATATTATCTTCGTCTTTTGACAACATAATTGTTTAAAATCTTTATAACATGATACAATAATTATAATGAATTTTATTATTAATAAATATTAGTATAAATTACTATTTTACAATGGATTAATTTATAAATAAGTAGATATAATAGACCGTCTCATTATTCAGATAATACAGACGAACGCTTCATAGAAATCACACCTTTGATATGTCGGATGTAAACGTCGTTAAACTAGGCCCAAACAGGGGCCCCAGTAAGTATTAAATATAAACAAATTTAAGTGATAGCTTATAATCAGGTGTTCTACAGACGTATCAATTTTCTACTCTCGGCAAAAATACGGATGGGACGACTGGCGCATATTTATCGTTTTCGTTAATTTTCACATTCAAACTCGCATTCATAAACCGTACTATTGAATTGACATTCCAAAAACTTTGCTTATTTATCAAAAATAATTATATGCGTGAATCTTATTAACGTGGGAAATCAAAGATAAATTATATTATATAATCACATGTATATTTAACACATAATGCAAATGGTGAAAACCACAATACAATTAATTAGAGACTATCCAGAATTAACAAGTGAAAATAATACATTATTTTGTAGATTTAATTAAATATGGAAAATAGTTCTTATATTCTTCTGTGAGTGCAATTATTCAAAGAGACATTACCTGATATATTACTGCCCCATAAACTAGTGCTAACAAAATGGGGAACTTGGCTATATGTTGCAATGTACTATGCGAACAATTTTGAAGAATTTAATAAGGTTATATACAACTTTCCCGAAACGATAAGCAAATCAATTAATGGAAACAGTTCTTAAGAAACAAGAGCTCCCTTCAAAACAATTTAGTTACACAAAATCGCGTTTAAATTTTATGAGCCACACAATCAAATCTTTATAAAAGCAGATTCAAATTAGAAAATACCTGGACGCATTGGCCAAGAAATCAAAATAATATCGAAAGAAATATTCGGTGAAAACGAAGGATTTTTAATATTAAATAAATTAAACTTGATTTTGAATGGCAATTTTCAAATTTATAATTTAAAATAAAGAGAAGCTTTTCCACTTTCAAAAATTTATTGAGCGACAGAAGTAACAATTTTACAATTAAACTCATGAATAGATTTTAGTTATTTTGAAATGAATACAAAATTACAATTTAATTTTTAAATACTTACATAATATTATATATTGCGTAAAGACAGTATGTTTATTTTAGTTTTAAACAGAATATGTATGTAATGTTGATAAACGTGTAACATATCAAGAAAATATAGTTTTCTTTAGTGCTTTTTTCGTGTTTTTATGCCTTTTTCCTGTTTTTATGCTATTTTAATGCTTTTTTTCTCTAAATTTTCTGCCTTTTTAAGTGCTTTTTTCTACATTTTTTAAGCTTTTTTATCCGCTCTCTAATAATAACGTTCATAAAGATTTCTTTTTTATTAAAAACTTAATAATAATAATAATAATAATAATAATATGTTTATTTGTGCTATTACATAGAGTTTACACACGTCAAATAAGTTGTTATACAAATACATAGAAGCATATTGCTAAATTAGTAACACATTTTATATAAAGATAGACTAGGCTAACTAACTAAGCTATAACAATTAAATGTATAAATAAATTATAAAATAATCAATTTATAAATCATAATTAAATTGTATAAATAAAAACATTTAAATAACGATACAACATGTTAAAACAAATGTATAGATAAAAGCTAATAAAAACATAAATAATAAACACGATAAGTAAAATATAAAACAATTAGAGTGTATAAATATAGAAAGAGTTATTTAAAATAAGTAAAAGTTAAATAAATAGATGAATAAATAAAATTATGTTAAAAAAGTATAAAAATTATCATACCAACAGAAAAGTTACAAAAAATAATATTATAACGTATTAAAATCGGTATTTACATAAAGTTAAAAGTAATAATTAAAAATAAAATATAAAATCAAACTAAAATCAGGCGGAAATAAAACATACACTAGGATAAAAAATCAATAATAAAACGGTCTAATAATAAAAACTATAAATATAAAATAAAAATATCGATATTTAATAAAAATCGGTAATTATACTACATACATAAAAGCCTAAACAAAACATACAGATTAAAATACAATAATTCCTAAGGAGTAATATAGTGCAAGTACCTATTACATATTAAAATCAAATTTAAAAAAATCATCAAAACTATAAAAAGCATTAGATTGCAAGATGCCCTTTATTACCTGTTTGAATCTTTTAAATTCTAATTGGCGTAAACTTTGGGGTAACTTGTTAAAAAACTTAATACAAAAATAATTAGTACCAGTTTGACTCCGTGTTAATCTAATAGTGTTCTGGTACATATTTTCCTTGTACCTTGTGTTGTATGTGTGGATATTATCGTGCATCGAAAAATTCTGAAAATTCCTCTTAACATATAACAGGCATTCAAGAATATACATTGAGGGTAACGTCAATATTTCAAGTCTAATAAAATGCTGCTTACAGTCATCCTGATAACCAACACCTGCAATGACTCTAATAGCCCTCCTCTGTAAGGCAAACAACCTATGACGACATGAGGAATGACCCCATACAATTATACCATATGCTAAGTGTGTATGAACTAAGGAGAAGTAAGCCGAGCGCACCATAGGTGGAGATAGGTTGCAATGCAGATTACGAAGTAGAAAAATTGATTTATTTACTTTCATAGCGATTTGTTCTCCTTGTTCTGTCCACATTAAGCCTTGGTCCAGATGCATTCCCAGGAATTTTACCGAATCGTTACTCTGAACCGATTTACTCAGGGAAAATATTCGTGTGACCGTCTTTTCCTCATTTAAATTTAATCTATTACTAGAAAACCATGTTTGTGCTTGAAAAAGGGCAGACATATTAATTGTTCTTGCAGTATTCATATCTGCTCCACTTGCAATTAGAGTCGTGTCGTCTGCAAATTGAATAACGTTACAACTGTCAACATAAAAAGGAAAATCGTTAATATACACAAGGAAAAGTAACGGTCCAAGAATTGAGCCCTGTGGTACACCATGATTTATAGGTAATGGCTCCGATATATTTCCATTACAAGAAACGACCTGTGTCCTATTTATTAGGTAGCTTCTCAGCAAATTTTGACTGGTTCCGTGAAAGTTATAAATTTGCAATTTTTGAATAAGAATCTCATGCGGAACACAGTCAAATGCTTTGCTTAGATCCAGAAAAGAAGCTATTGTTGTTTGACCCGTTTCAAAAGTTTCAATAATTTGCTGGGTGAGATCTAGCACGGCACTCACAGTTGATAACCCTTGCCGAAATCCGTATTGGTTATTATTGAAAAGGTTATTCTTCAGAAAATAATCAATTATTTGTAGGGACATTACCTTTTCCACAATCTTTGCTATAATAGGAAGCAGTGATATGGGCCTGTAATTATTTTTATCATTTATATCACCTTTTTTGTGAATAGGAATTACTTTAGCAATTTTTAAATTTTGAGGAAATTCACTAGTTGTTAATATATAATTAACTAAATTTGTCAGGGGCTGCAGAATGACATCAGCAACATATTTAATTAGTTTACTGCTTAGACCATAAACATCACAGCTATCACTTGTCTTAAGACTATTAATAACATTTAGCACATGTTCACATGAAACATTACTGAAACAAAAATTAGACTGACAATTTATCACAGATGATGCTATATCTAGGGGATCAGTAACGCAATTGCTTATACTGTTAGCAATTTGACTTCCAATCGAAGTAAAATATAAATTAAAATTTTCAGCGGAAATATCACATGTTAAATTAGAGCTAGAATTGGATATCCGCCTCTTATTAATTATGTTCCACATTGCTTTTGTAGGATTTGGTGATAAACTTATATTCCTATCATTAGCCTCAATTTTAGCTGATTTTATTGCACATTTGTAAGATGTTCTTAACCGCTTTTTAAAATTAATTAATTCAGGTGTAGCATTTCTGTTACACATTTCTTGTAATAAATGAAGTAAATCTCTCATTTGTTTAATCTCTGAATTAAACCATTTTATATTTGCAGATTTAAAATTAACGCGTGCGTTTTTTTTGAGGAAAAGCTGTATTAAAATGTTTTATTACAGTCCACATGAAGCAATTACACATAACATTAACATCACAGTACTTGTCACACCAAGTCTCTGCTGCTAACAAATTATAAAACAAGTGAATGCCCCTAACTGTTATTGGTCTAATCAGCCGACTTTGCCTAGAAAAACTGGTATTAATTATTGTTTTCAACTTAATGCCGTCATGATCAGAAAAATGAATCACGATTGGGTTCACTTCTACCAGATGTAAATCAAAATTAATAAAGAAATTATCAAGACACGCATTCCCTCTAGTAGGAAAATTAACTGTTTTGTAAAAACCGAAACTGTTCAAAAAATCGCTAAGTAATATTGTTTCACTGCAGTTTTTCCGAAAATTTACATTAAAATCACCACAAAGCACTATATTACTCCCTAGTGTGTCCATCTTACTAAGTACTTTACTAAGATGGGTTAAAAAAGAATTTAAATTTCCATTGGGGCTCCTATAAATAACAATTATAATAATATTAAGAGATGGCAATAAACAACAACACATTTCACAATCGATTTCAAGTGATAAATCATTCATATCCAACGAATTATATACCCAATCTGATTTCACTAATGTAACAACTCCACCATGAATATGTGTTGATCTAGCAAAGTAGGATGCTAGAGTAAAGCCGTCAATATTTAATAATGGAGTTTCGTCGGGCTTAAGCCAATGTTCAGTAATACATAATACGTTAATTTGTTTGTCCACACAAAGTGCTTCAATTTCGCATATTTTTGATCTAATGGACTGCACATTTAAGCAGAGGATATTTAAAATTATTTGACTATCATTTTTAACATTAAACGTGTTATAAAACTTATTTATTTCTACTTTGCAACTTCTCGATTGTGATCTATTGGAAAATAGAAGAGATTGTAAGTTTTTCTAACACAGATGTGCTTTTAAAGAATATATTATTAATGATTCTGTAAAAGAAGTTAGACATATTGGGTTTTATAATTTAAATTATGCTAAAAGTTATAGCCTATTATTTAATATATTAGTTTATTTTGTTTACCTGCACGAGGAATCAAATTAGCGAATGTTTGTTAATTAATTTTTGAATTATTTATTTTTCTTGAAAACTCAATTGGTAATATGTAACATTTTAATGAAATATTATCCTTACATCTAAAATAATTAATTCAAAAGAATTACATTGCAGCATTCCATGTAAAAAAATAATTATAATTAACAGTAGTGTATTGCAAATTAAAAAATTGATAAATCTATTTTTTCATATATTTATAGGCCCGTTTGTTTCAGGTTACAGTATGCGTGAGCCGAAGAAAAAATGCAGACAATGTCTTTATTCCGTCAGGAAAAAATAGTACTTTGTGGCTTAGAATTAATTAATTTCGAAAAGAAATACAAGGTATTAATTCGACTGGGTCGAAGGCCAACAGGTTAGAAGCAGAATCATACTGGTTTACCGACGGCTTAAAGACCGACAAAGGGGTAGGAGCAGGAGACAAAGATTTTTGTCAGTCTCACCAAGGACACCACGGTGTTCCAAGCAGAGGCGTTAGCTCTTCGCCACTGCACGAGGGAAATAGCAAGACAAGACACCAAAAGTAGGTCAATTGCTATATTCTCCGACAGTCAGGCGCAGCTAAGAGCACTAAGCGCCACATCGGTGGGACTGTATACGTGCTCTTAATGAACTTGGCTGTCACAAAAAAGTAACAATCATATGAGTCCCAGGACACGGAGGCCATCCGGGGAATTACAAAGCAGACGAACTGGCCAAAGAAGGCTCGTCAAAAGCAGTAATTGACCCGGATCCCTCCTGCGGAATCTCCAAAACCGCAGTCAAACGATCCATAAAAAAATAGGCGGAGATATAAGCCCATACCTGGTGGACGAACTCACCAGGACAGAGACAGGCGAAACAGTTCCTTAAGAAACAATCGCCAAAATTCACAACCGAACTTCTGAACCAATGGTAAGACGACACCAAGGCTTTCTGGCATATTTAAAACAAGATATACTAAATGTATTATCAGTACATTGTGTCATTCATCGACATCATCGCAAAAAAAACTTTAGTGGAACGTTTGCCTGATTAACTTATGCTATTATAGCAGTTACTAAAATCAAAAGAAATGCCTTATATGAGAGATTATTTGCTCAATTTTGCAAAAAGATGATAACTATATTCCTTTACTACTTAACACAGAAGTATGTGGTTAAATGTAATCAAAACTAAACCTGTAATATCTGCGTTTTTTGCAAAACGTATGCTGTACAAACAAAAGTTAGGAAGAGTGGAATGTTTCTCAGTTTCCAAATTTTTCAAAATTACAAAATAGACATGAAGATTTGTTTGCTTATTGTCAACACTTAACGGCGCTTCATTCGGACCTTAGCCAAATATTTGAAGACATTCTTCACTTGAATGTTCCCAACTGGGTGTTGAACCCTTTTGTAGTCAAACTAAGACAAACTAATACAGGGGCAACTTATTGAATTATCCACAAATGAGTCTCATGACAAAAAAAGAAACCGACTAGAAATTAGTACTCGAGGGGATTTGCGGTTACTACTCACCAACATTATTTGTATTTTTGTATTTTAAAAGAAGTTATAATTTTAATAAATACTCTTCAACAATTTTTTTATTATGCATTTATGTAGCTTTTTTACTCGGGGATCCGTGGGCAAGTTTTGAGAATGAACAGGGGTCCGTGAACCAAAAGAGTCTGGGAACCACTGACTTAGAGGAACTTAGAAGTTTATTATATAGTATAATTTAACTCTGAGTACGTATTTATGAAATCTTCGCCAAATGAACATTTTGCATTACTGTTAATTTTGTTTGCAAGTTTCTTCTTAAAGAGAGGTGCCACATATAAACTTATTCACGATAATATGACGTGAATTCTACCCTGAGTGTTTATTTATTTATCTATTTATATATTTATTTAAAAATATAATTCAAAATCTATTAAACAGTAAACAAAACCATACAATTAATTTCGTCAGTAAGCTGAGAGGCGGAGTTCACTCTTGACGAATGCTCTTCCACTCTAACCTGTATGTCCTCTCTTTCACTATGTCATCACTTCAATTGACTAGCTTTTGAACGCTTTTTTGAATATATGGGTATGCCATACGGAGCCCACAATAATGTTTACGCTTATAGCTATCGTTTAATACTTTTAGCACATCAGCTACAACAAATTCAAATTGGTATTTCAATTGACTACTAAGATACCCATTGTCAATACCGAAATATAAAGAATTTTAGTATCGTATAATAATTATTGAATACTGAAATAAAAGAATTACCAAATATTTCATATTCAGATTATATAGTATTTTAAGCATTTTCTTTTTTTGTAAAATTGTTTAAAAAATTGTTGTAGGCGGTGACAATAAGATTATTCAATATTGCTAAGAAAATTATACTTTTATAACTTTACGCCTCTAAGTTGTAAATTATTACTATCCTATCTAACAAACAGAAGACAGAAAGTAATATATGGCAATACTATTTCTGAGGAGCGCAAGATAGTACATGGGGTAGCCCAAGGGTCAATTTTGGGCCCCCTATTATTTTTAATATATATCAACGACCTCCCAACACAATTTTCGAATATATCCACGGTACTCTATGCCGATGACACCACAATTTCAATAAAAGGGGACACAATTAAAAACGTTACAAATCAAATGAAACACATAATGCAGGTAGCTAATGACTGGTTCAACAGTAATAAATTAAAATTAAATGCAAAAGAAACAGTAAACAAAATATTCTCTCTCAAACGTGCCGAGGTAGTGGAAAACTCGTCAACCATGCTCCTTGGATTCTCCATAGGTACTCACTTGACATGGGAAACACACGGTATACAACTGGGCCGTAAATTGTCGAAAGGTGTGTTCATATTAAGAAATTTGTCAAGGTCATTGCAAACAAATGTGCTAAAAAATGCTTACTACTATTTTATCCATTCTCATATAAAATATGGTATACTAGTATGGGGCCATTCAACCATATTGCAAGATATATTTAATCTACAACGAAAATCTGTTCGTGCGCTAACTGGACTGGGTTACAGGGAAGATTGCAAGCAAAAATTTATTGGTCTTGGCATATTAACTGTACCAAGTATATATATCATGGAATGTTTAATGCACATTAAAAACAACATAAATGACTATGACTGTAACAAAACATATCATACTCATAACACTCGCAAATTAGATACGTATAAAACAGTATCGCTTATCTAAATCCCGGACGGGCACCAGATACTACTGTATCAAGTTCTTCAACCGGTTACCTAGCAACATCCAACAGCTCCCTACGAAAGAGTTCAAGAGTGCAAAAAATACTTACTAGAAAAAGCATTTTACTCATTAGATGAGTTTATGGGAAGCTTTTAAAATATGTTTAAAATAGTAAAATAGATAAAGGTATTCCTTGGTTTTCGTTAGTATTAGTATAATTTAAGTTCATATGTTCAAATATATTCTGTTAATTTTTAATCCATTATTATATACTAACTTAAATATTTTATATTAATTTAATGTTTTCAGGACTTCAGATATCATAAACACTTCTAGTTTGAAAATGACAAGTTAAAATTTTCGAAACTATAGTCACTTAATAAAATTAGTGTTATAAAACGTTTATTTATTTCTTTTTTTAAATTTTATATATCATAAGCACAATTAATGCAAATATTTTTAATAAACTAATTACTTTTTTTATACAATATATTAGAAATGGAGTTGTTTTGAAATTTAATTGTAAGTTTGAAAAATTTGTGAGAACGTATATATTAAATCTATGGGTCTGTAAAAACTGTGAAGATTTCCTTATATAGTTTTACCTAGGTTGAGTATTAACAAACAATTAAAAAATAATATTTTAGATTAAACATATTTATATTCAACCAAATAATATTGAATTATTTATACCTAAATTTAATAAAATAACCTTTTTTTACTTTTTAGTTTAAAATGATTATTATTTAGTTAGTTCGGTTAAAATGAAAATAAACTAATTAAATATATAATAGTTAGCGCGGTATTCTTGATTAATAATATAGTAGTAGTAGTAGTAGTGTTAGGCTATCGACCATGTGGTCCTTCCGCCATGTGTCATTTGTGTATTTGTGTGTGTGTAAATGAGCTTGTTACTTTAAAGGATCGCCCCCGTCACTCTAAAGCACCATTAATTGTATCCCAATGGTGAATGGTACCGGTCACCCATCCGACTACTGACCCGAATCAACGTTGCTGCACGTCAATTCGGGGCCGTAACCGATGCGCCACCACCGGCGTGTTTAATAATATATTAATTCATGTTAAAGCTAAATATATAAATTACTGCACACCTCTGTATCTACTGGAAAGAAAGAAGCGTAATATGATTAGGGCGGACCCATGAGATCCGCAGACATTTCCTAATTTAATGAAAGCATGGATAATGATCTTGTTTAATTACGTAATTCAGAGCTACATGTGTGCCCACCCGTCAAATTAATTTAACCCACTTTTTCACGGTTTAATCAAATTAAAACCTAAATGTATTTATTATACAATTAACGTATTTAATTATATTTTAAGAGTTTTAATCCAATAATTTATTAATCAAATAATATAGGTACTAACCTAATACATAAATAAAGTCTATTTGCACTTTATTTTATAGCTTACTGGTAAAAATTATGTCTTTATTTATGCTGCTTCTAACTTTATAATGAATGCTGGTCATAATGTTTTGTATATTTAATTTAGTTCAATAGATACATCCATAATTGGCATTAAATTAAAATGTAAACCTTGTTTAAATATTTAGCATTGGACGGTATGTATTCATACAGGGCGATTCTCTAACATGGAATAAATTCAGTAAATCATAGAAAGTCTCCTGCAATTCGCTGATGATACTGCCCTAATTGCACATGCTCCCACACTACCAAAAGCCCTTCAATCCCTTCAAGAGCTAATTGACTCCCTTCAATGCTGGTTTGCAAAATGGCGCATTAAAATAAATCCTCATAAATCGCAACTCCTAATTCCTTATCATCGCACCAATAACTCACCTTACAAAATCCATATTTCCCAAACTATGATCCCTCCCTCAGTTTCCGTAAAATATCTGGGCATAACCATAGATCAAAAAATCAGTTTTAAAAAACATACAGCCATAATAAAAAGCAAAATTACTTCTAGGGCAAAAGGCTTTAGAAGTTTAACGTATAAAAACAGAGGTATTAATACAAGAACAGCTGTTAAAATATATAAGATGATCTGCCTCCATCACTTGACTATGGTTGTGCCCTCTATCCCAACCCCACCAACCCAACCTCCCGCAACATCGAAGTTAGCGAGCGAGCATCCCTCCGTATCCTAACCAAACTCCGCCATCCTCTTAATCCTCTACACAATCCTTCTAACCAACTCCTCTATGAGACTACTTTACTTATCCCCATCCTAGAACGCCTTCGATTCCTATTAGAAAAATTCTCCGAAAATTCTTTCAACTTCCACATATTATCCTTATATTGTCTTTCCAGAAATCCTAGTATAAACCCTAAATTTAAAAATCCCAATTCCACTATATTTGACTTCATTTCATCATTTCATCCCATTACGCATTAACGACTGACTCCATATGACTGGACAAAACAAGGCAGAAAGACCTCTGGTCGATAGCCTTTTGACGAACTAACTCACTAACTCATCATTCATTATTTATTATTTAAATGTAAACATGTATAAAGTTTGTCAATAAAATGTGTATTTGTCAATAAAATGTGTGTAGAAAGTTTATTTTTTGAAAATATGCTGTAATAGGTCGATTAGTATTTTAAATTGCGCTCTTATTGATGTAATAAAATTTTATACAGCGTATCCTAAATATGAGATATGATGTCATCGACTATTTTTTAATGGCAACCCTAATATTTTTTTCACTATTTTTAAAGAATATATCACTTACTCACTCACACAAACACATACGTGTTTGACGGTGGTTCCGCGGGGTGGTAGTACGACATGGGGAGGTTGTTTTTCGTGGTTATACCTGTTCCGGGGAGTCCCACACTCTGTCTATAAAAGATTTTCCACTTCTCGGCTACTACAAAAAATTCAATATTTATGCATTTTAAAAGTGGAATGCCAAGAGGTGATGGTTTATCATTTTTTATCGAACTCACGTTTATCATTTTGACGTTTAGTTATAAAAACAAGTAAGAAGTGTAGCCTCGCATTCGACGTATATTTGAGCGAGGAGAGTATTATTCTTTATTATTATCTTTGCTTCTCCTGCTTACAAATTACAAAAAAAATATATAATATACATACAATCAAATAATACACAAATAATTTAGGACACAGGAGTCACGGGCGGAGTTCATTGTTTACATAAAAAAATATTTTATTTTAAATTTGGCACACATGTTTAACTTGATATACTCTTTAAGAATAGGATAGTTCATCCTGATGATTTGTATAAACGAAGTAATGAGTTGTTAGAGGATACTGTTGATATTAAGACGAGATACATGTATTTAGAATACAGGTTTTGGTTAAGTGGAAGTAATTGGGGAGGTTACAGGTTAAAATGAATCACAAATTTTGGATAATTTAATTAATAACACGGAAAATAAAATAAATAATAAATAAAATTTGGTATCTTTAACTATACATAGTTAGAGATTTCTATTAATTTACTTTCTTCTAGGTAACATTTTTTTAAGAAAAAACCTTTATTAGCATTAAAAAAACATATCAAATCAACCTTCTACCTTCTCAATTCTACGTTTGTCTTTACTCCCTCTACCACCCAAGTCTGATCTAAACCTTTACACCAGCTTCATCCTCTTATTACCTTTTGTTACCATCTGTTACCCACCAATCCTTCCTTACACACCCCTTCACACTGTTCCTCAAAATGACTCCAGGTATCCATCACATGTATGCACAGCACACACATACCTTACATTTCCCCCACCCAAACCGTCCGTTCTCTCTCTCGTTTACATTTGAAAATATACTATTAGTCAAGTACCCTGACACCATCCCATACACCTGCCACATGTCTTACCTTGGATTGTATGAGCTCCTGCCGATACAATTTTACCTCTCCTAGATCTCAAACTCCTTGCACATTATTATATTTACCCCATTTTTCAACCATTCATTCACAATCTTCTCGAACTATCGTGTGTCCTTTCATATATCTTTCTCCGTTTCACTTACTCGACCTTGTTCCCAAGCACGCTCACTATACATATATCACCAATCTCTCATTATCTAATCCACTTAATTTCATACTTTGCCAGTATCTCCATTACTTCTCCATGCACACTCATTATATTTGTTTCCTTAAGCAGAATATAGCCACGCGTTGATCTTTTAAACCCCAGAATCTGCTTTGGAAATAACCACATCTCTCTCTCCCAATGCATTCATACTTCCTTATTCCCAAAGTTTATACACCATACAGCAAATCTGGCTTCATGTGCGCATTACACAGCTTTTACGACAATTGGAAGTCTCCTAAAAACATATCATTCCAAGCAACGTCTAACTGAAATCTCAGATTACCTAAGTTACCCAGAGGTCTGAGCATATTGCGAACTCTATTACCCACTATGTCCCAGACATGATCGATGGGGTTTAATTTCAGTGAGCTTGCTGGCCAAGGACATATTTGTAAATCCACTTCTTCCAAGAAGACCCTCCTAATGTTTGCGGTGTGGGGTCTAGCGTTATCTTGCTGGAAAATTCGTTACCTAATTACATAAATGGTACCGCGGCGGGATCCAACACCAAAGGTGATTTTCGTCGCTAACTGATTGCACCTTACACCATGACACCCGGTATTAAAGCAGTATGACTTCTTTCAACAAACTCTAAATTCCTTCGTTCTCCGCGATATCGCAAACTTCTACTTCCATCACTCTTCCATAAAAAAACCTGCCGCTCTTGACATCAAGCCAGACGAGTAGCTTTCTGAGGTGTGGTTAGTGGAAGGCGCCTAAATGGATGGTAGGAATGGAGGCCAGAGGACGAAATTCGTCGATAAATCATCGCCATTGAAATCTGGCGATTTACAGCTCTTACCCAATCTATCGCAACATACTTAGTTATTTGAAATCGATTCTGTGTGGCCATTCGTCTTAGAAGCCACTTTTTACGGGCGTTACTACATCGGGGAGTTCTCCCAGCCAGACGATGTCGCGGTATATCTTCTTCTGATCACAAAGACCATATTCTTGCCTCATTCTTCTGCCAATTTCGCAAAACGATAAACCTGGTTCTTTCATACCGATTATTCGACCCCTATCGAACTTCGAAGTTTCTGTAATTATGACAACTTCAGAATTAAACTGCTGATAAATTCTAATACATTCTATATAAAAGTTGTGGAATTTTAAGATAACCATGATGGAAAAACCTCAACGGCTCAACTCTTTTATTGAAAGTTTAATCATCTATTACCAACGAATAAACAATTACTTTGCCAAATTTCACATCAATCGTATTATTCTTTCTAAGTGGTGCAAGATTTTGCGGCATGAGATATTCTATTTTTAATACAAAAATGAGAGCATGCGGTCCACTACGCGTATGTGTACATGTATATTGTGTTATAATGTGTAAAAGCTTCAAATATAATACTATTTTAAAATATAATCACTTATTTTATACTTACTAGTTTTCCATTTTGTTTAATTGAGTGTAGGTTCAATCTACGACCCTCTCCTGCTTATCTTGTCTAATCTTACATCAGTTTACGCCAAAAAACTGTTCTCCGCAATAGCAATGAACATACCCAGGCTGCGTATTGTCATAAAACGTGCCGACAAACTGGTAATGCTTCTGCATTAGTTTTCAAAATGATAAACCTCCAAGTAGACTGCAAGGGAAAATTTAAACTTCGCCCGTTTTAAAATTTGGACGAATTCCTGAGTCATGTTACTATAATTTCGTATTCTATTTATGTGGCCGATCTCAGACTTATTTTTGCAAGTTTTATGCGTATATTTGCTTACCGTGCTCCTTGCACTTTTAATATCACTTTAACCTTATGTCTGGGACCAGAGGTAAAATATGCTTCTATGAGTGTGTAACAATAGCAAGTTCAAGTGGTACGTTCAGATGAAGCTGAAGTTGCTTAAGAGTTTGTGTCTGGCGTATTTTAAAAGAAAATTATTAGATCAGGACAAAAGATTAGCTCCCCACGTAGAGTGTAAAAATTGTTTCGAAAATTTAAAAGAGTGGTATAAGGGGATCGGCTCATTTTTGCCTTTTGGTGTTCCTATTATTTGGAGAGAACAACAAAATTATTATAATGATTATTATATTTCTTTGTGCAAAATTTCGGGGTTTACTAAGAAAAATAAAGAGGCCATTATATATCCAAATCTTTCATCAGAAATTAAAGCTAGAAGACATGGAACAGATATCCCCATTCCAACATCACCAACAACATTATAAGGGAGTAGTACCAGTTCTTCCTCTCCAGCACACAAGATGATTCCAATTTGTTCCCAAAATCATAAGATAACAATCCGCGACCTTTGAATTAAACAAAATAAACGATTTGGTACGCAATTTGGGTCTTTCAAAAGAAAAAAGTTGACTTTGAGGATCGAGATTCAAAGAAGATAATCTTTTAACTGCCGATACAATTTTCTATTGGTATAGACATCGCGAGGAAAAATTTAAAAAGTATTTCGTAATTGGCGGAGGCGCAGGGTACTATTGTGATATCCCTGGCTTGATTGGTTGCCTAGGAATAGTTTAATAGCCGGCAGATTGGCATTTATTTATTGACTCTTAAGACCCTTTAGACTACTGCATAATGATAATTATGCTCCAGTTCCAGTAGTCCATTCAGTGCACATGAAAGAAACAAATCAAATCAAATCAAATCATCTTTATTGGTGCCATCAACAAAATAAATGCTTTTACACAAGTCTAAAGGTATACATATAAAATAATTAAAATGTTTAGATGATTTGTTAGTAGTACAGTCTAAACGCTAATGTTAAAATAAAGCTATACATCTACTGTGTAATTAAATAAAATTACACATAATGTTGTCAAAAGTAAATACTAAATTTTACAAGCCAAAAAAAGAAAAATAATAAATGAAAATCCTTGACTTGGCTGTAGATTAAATTATTTAAAATGATACTCTATGTAAAATAATACAAATACTTGGCTCTAGATTAAATTATTTAAAATAATACTGTATTTAAAATAATACAGATACTACGTTTATGAAAAGTGAGTCGGGTTTAGAACCCATCTTTTGTTTTTTTGAAGTGATTAATTAATTGATTAAATCCTTTAGTTCATTAGGGTCCAATGCTATTATCTATTGTTTTAGTTCACACTTGAATTGATTAAGATTCATTTGCTGTAAATAGTTAGGCAGCACATTGTATAGTCTTAGCTTGACATATATTATTTATTTGTTGTGAATTCTACTTCTTCAGTTGCAAGTTCAACTCTATTGTTGATTCTTTTCGATTGCTTGGTTTTAAATAGCACAAAAGTTGTTTTATTTTTATTAAGATGCAATTTGTTTGAATTGAGCCAGCTATTAGTATTTTCAAATGCTGTTTTCGCTTCTACAAGTAATTGATTGTATGATATATTAGCAGTTATGATACTCATGTCATCAACATAACTAGTTATGATACCCTTGTTGTTCGAATTGAATATTTCGTTGACGTAGATTATAAACAAGATAGGATCCTGAGCGATTCCGATGTTTGATATCAATAAGCCCGATTCAGAATGAGTGTTGTTTATATTTAATATATAGCTATGTTGGGAGTTATTAAATATTAAATTTAAAAATACGAAAACATTTCGTGAATCTACAACAATGAGTCTTACTAAGACTACAAAACAAATTAATTTGAAACAACAAATTCTCTAGCTAATACTTCGACAGACATTGAATAATACAAATTAATTTACGTGTTACAAATAGTACAACTATCAAAGCAACACTAATTTGAATGAAATTATTTCTGTTGAATAAACTAATAAATGATAAAATGTACTTTAGATCGTTTAAATGTAACTGAAACATGAAAAATTATAAAAAATGAATTTTAAAACTGATTTCATTAAATTAAATTAGCAAAAGCAATTAAAAATTCGCTTTTGCTAATTTAATTTAATGAAATCAGTTTTAAAATTCATTTTTTATAATTTTTCATGTTATAGTTACATTTAAACAATCTAAAGTACATTTTTCATTTATTAGTTTATTCAACAGAAATAATTGCATTCAAATTAGTGTTGCTTTGATAGTTGTACTATTTGTAACACGCAAATTAATTTGTATTATTCAATGTCTGTCGAAGTATATGTAGCATACTGTTAATATACAGTAATTATTCTGTATCGGCATCCTCGCACATTTCCTTAAAATACAAAATTTTAAGTAATGTAACTAATAAATCATTTCTATTTATCTTGTACGCAGTATAATACTAGATAACATGTTTGTAGCTTGAATTTTTTATAAATAAGCATTATTATTATATGATTCATATATTCTCACCCCATCAATATTATTTACACTCGATTTATGTTTTCAAAATTCTTAATGTTCTATGTAAAACTCATTGTTATAAGGTTAAATTAGGGACATAATAATTATAAAATCATAATTTTCATATGGTTAAAAATTTTACTAAATATTTTATTTGTATTTAAAATTAATTTTATAATATAGCTGTACTGATGAGATAAAGAAATCGAAACACGTGTATGCAGATGATTATAAATTTTAATGTTAGATTAATTAATTACTTTTGCTTTTGTTTATTTTAATTAAATCTGCGTAATTTCATTTTTTTGTTCATAATTGAGATATTTTAAACATATTCACTCACAAACTGTTTAACGTACATTGAATTATTTTTTACTTTCCCTACATGAAATATAGGGAAAGTATTTGTGTCTGTGTGTGTCTGTCTGTCTGTCTGTCCGTGGGCGCTGCATCTTAAAAACGAATGATTCGATTGAGATGAAACTATAAACTTGAAATTTTATCGTTAAAAACTGGAACTGAAAAGCTTTTGGTGCACATTCATAATCCGGAAGTGGGTGTTTACTCGTGGCCGTTTTTTGTTTTTTTTTTCTCATATTTTTTTTAATATTAAGAATTTTAGAAAACTTTTTAAATAAAAGTTAAAGGGAATGAAAAGTTGAATATCAAATTTAAAAGAGAACAAATTATTAAGAATAGCCTTTAGCGTAAATCTCATTGTTTTGGAGAAAAATATAGGGCCACATCACCATTTTTTAGAAATAAATTCATTCAAACTATTGTTGCTTTGATAGCTATGCTATTTGTAACACGCAAATTACTTTTGTATAATTCGGTATCCGTTGGGGTATTAGCCAGAGAAGTAGTTGTTTCAATAAGTGATGTGGTGTATAGTCTTAGTTAGACTCGTTGTAAGTTTACAAAATGGTTTCTTATATTTAAATTATACATTTAGTGTACTAAACTTCTAAATGTTTTTAAATCTTATACAATTTTTTGAGAGTTTAACAAATTTGCTTTTAATAAGAATTTTGTAATTTTTAAATAATTTAAGCACTTTTGGTGGATGCCCCGGGTATAATTGTAAGCTGAAAATTCCATACATGCATAAATTATAAGAATGTAACAATTTTAATTTCAGTTTCCTGACATGTGTTTCGGTCAATGACGACAATTCTCAAAGGAATTACAAAAATAACTATTATTATGTTATTTTTTTAATACCACTTATGTTCATTATATTTTATTTTTACTAGAATCGTACACATGTTTCATAAATCCATGATGGCTGCCAGAGCAAGTGTTTCAGAAGAGGCTGTGTGCAATTACTGTAGTGTATAGTCGCAAAGTGCATAAAGTGCGTCAGCAGTTACCATAATGGTTGTGCACTCAAAGTTCCGGGGCTATATGTAGACAAAAATCAAAAAAAATCCTATGCTGCTCTCGGATCCACATGGACCTAACCAAACACAACGAAAGAAAAACCAGCACCGCCATCAAGGAAATACTGACGAAATTAGATGGAATAAAGGATTCCTTAATATGTAATTAAAAAAGAAAATAAAACATCAATGGTAAATCAGACTCGATACTATCGCAAATTCAGAAACGCCGCGAATCACGTTGTCTGCTGATTTCACAGTTCCAAATGAAAGGAATCTTTTTAAACAAAAGTTAAAGGGAATGAGAAATTGAATATCAAATTCAAAAGAGAACAAATTATTAAGAATAGCCTTTAGCATAAATCTCATTGTTTTCGAGAAAAATATAGGGCCACATCACCATTTTTTAGAAATAAATTCATTCAAACTAGTGTTGCTTTGATAGTTGTGCTATTTGTAACACGCAAATTACTAAACTTCTAAATGTTTTTAAATTTTATACAATTTTTTTGAGAGTTTAACAAATTTGCTTTTAATAAGAATTTTGTAATTTTTAAATAATTTAAGCACTTTTGGTGGATGCCCCGGGTATAATTGTAAGCTGAAAATTCCATACATGCATAAATTATAAGAATGTAACAATTTTAATATTAGGTAATTTTAAATTGAAACACTTGTTTAGTTTCATATTGTTATATTCAGTTTCCTGACACGTGTTTCGGTCAATGACGACCATTCTCAAAGGAATTACAAAAATAACTATTATTATGTTATTTTTGTAATACCACTTATGTTCATTATATTTTATTTTTACTAGAATCGTACACATGTTTCATAAATCCATGATGGCTGCCAGAGGAAGTGTTTCAGAAGAGGCTGTGTGCAATTACTGTAGTGTATAGTCGCAAAGTGCATAAAGTGCGTCAGCAGTTACCATAATGGTTGTGCACTCAATGTTCCGGGGCTATATGTAGACAAAAATTTAAAAAAATCCTATGCTGCTCTCGGATCCACATGGACCTAACCAAACACAACGAAAGAAAAAACAGCACCGCCATCAAGGAAATACTGACGAAATTAGATGCAATAAAGGATTCCTTAATATGTAATCAAAAAAGGAAATAAAACATCAATGGTAAATTAGACTCGATACTATCGCAAATTCAGAAACGCCGCGAATCACGTTGTCTGCTGATTTCACAGTTCAAAACGAAAAAAAAACAGCTGCCGCCCGGACAGGACAACATCGACGGACTGTGCGTTAAAATAGTGAGTGCAAATGTAACTCAAGAAGATATACGCAAGCACATAAAACAATTCTTACACTTAATAATTTCCAGCGCAAACAGTTTCTAATCCAATCAAAATATCTAGCATATATATTAGTATACAATTTGAAGACAATGGCCACGTATCACTGATCCGGATAACTGGCCACATGGGATTGAGATTAGTCGGTATATTTTCCGCCCCGCAGATAGCGCGTCATAATGAAAGGAATCCTACAGGAAAACAGACTGTTAGCGGTGGAGCGGAAGACGTCCTGGTGACGGACTGTCAAGGAAGTAGCACCGGCGGTACTTTCTGGAACCAACACGCACTGGAGGCGGCCCAGGGGTCCCTGGCGAGGCTCACCATCGATTAGCAGCCGCAGGCTTCGATTAAACAGTTTCCCTTCGGTGATACTTGCTTGGGCTCCCACGCCACGTCAACGTATAGGGCACCGGCTAGCTGTGAAACAGAGTAAAGAAGAAGAGAAAGTGTGTAAATTAAACATGGGGCCTGAGAGGAAGAAAATATATTACAACAGAATAGACAGAAAATAGACATAGAAAAATATACAATATATACAAGAGCAAGAGGCTTGAATCGGCAAAGCCGACCAGGCTGACCACCGCTGCTGATGGCAGACGACTGGTAAAGAGCGATGGTCGGGCCTGGTTTTATATGGTGGTCTTCGGTGACGCGGCTTTGTTTGGGTCACGTAGGCCCCGCAATTCCGGGAACAGGTAATGATCCTCTTCGCCGAAAAAAGGGCCGGTCTTATTGTTCCACACTGGCAGCTGCACATTTTGGAAAATTATCTCGTTTGGATTATTTCAATAATGCGGAATTTATGCAAATTATTATTAGGAGCAATGGGTAGCTCGTAAAATGGATTAAAATATAATTACGCATTTGTTACCACGTTCAGGTAAACTGAACGCCGGTAACAAACGGCCCCGGAAAACGAGATAATTTTGAAAAAGACATGAAATGAAAATAATAGCTGCCAGTGGACGTCTTCGGTGTTGGTGTCGATTGGTGATAAACAGCACTGCTCCCGATGGATGACGCTGCAGACCCTTCCGTGGTTGAGATGCATGGAGATTCGGGCATCCTACATCGGATCTGGCGTCGTGGTAGGCAACACTGGCTTTGAGTGGAGATCCTCCCGAAATTAAGGTGTGAGGGGATTCGGTCGTCCCACACCGGATCTCGGCATCCCTGGATGGTTTGTGGCATCCTTGAGGGCTGCGACGTCTGGTCCGGCCGGGGATGGGCTGTCATCCTGGGTGCACTGGCACGGCGCGAACCAAGACGCTGGTGAACCAGTCCATTGTGGCGGCCACGGCATCGAACGCTGGGCGGCTGGAGCTGGTGTGTCGCCAGTCAATCCGTCGGAGCTGCCGGTGTTCTGGTGAAGCACGAGACGGCTGGATTGAAGCTGACGGTGGTGGTTGTAGCCAGTGTGGTGAAGGTCGAATCGGGTTGACGTCATCTTCAGTGAAACCTGGTGGTCTGTCTCTTGTCTACTGAAGGTGTTGGAAGGCGGCCCCGGGTGACTCGGAATCACGGTTAATTTACCGAACATGAAAAATAGTAGCAGAAGTAGAGCATGAGTCCTCAGGGTGTGAATTTTACTCGGCCACTAGTTGGGAGCCAAATGTTAGCGGTGGAGCGGAAGACGTCCTGGTGACGGACTGTCAAGGAAGTAGCACCGGCGGTACTTTCTGGAACCAACACGCACTGGAGGCGGCCCAGGGGTCCCTGGCGAGTCTCACCATCGATTAGCAGCCGCAGGCTTCGATTAAACAGTTTCCCTTCGGTGATACTTGCTTGGGCTCCCACGCCACGTCAACGTATAGGGCACCGGCTAGCTGTGAAACAGAGTAAAGAAGAAGAGAAAGTGTGTAAATTAAACATGGGGCCTGAGAGGAAGAAAATATATTACAACAGAATAGACAGAAAATAGACATAGAAAAATATACAATATATACAAGAGCAAGAGGCTTGAATCGGCAAAGCCGACCAGGCTGACCACCGCTGCTGATGGCAGACGACTGGTAAAGAGCGATGGTCGGGCCTGGTTTTATATGGTGGTCTTCGGTGACGCGGCTTTGTTTGGGTCACGTAGGCCCCGCAATTCCGGGAACAGGTAATGATCCTCTTCGCCGAAAAAAGGGCCGGTCTTATTGTTCCACACTGGCAGCTGCACATTTTGGAAAATTATCTCGTTTGGATTATTTCAATAATGCGGAATTTATGCAAATTATTATTAGGAGCAATGGGTAGCTCGTAAAATGGATTAAAATATAATTACGCATTTGTTACCACGTTCAGGTAAACTGAACGCCGGTAACAAGACAGAGCAGGAGGTAAAACAGAACACATTTCTATCACTAATAAATCAAAATGTCCAATCGATAACAACGTCAAATGATTAAATATATAGCGTATTATCGTCACATATGGACTGAATATTCATAACATTAACGGAGCATTGGAGAACACAAGAAGAATTAAATAACTTTATTTTACATGGATACAATTTAATTTCTTCATTCTACAGACCAAGGAGTTGTTCCGGAGGAGTGTCAATCTATGGGAGAGAAGACTTGAAGGTTGCAGCACGAGATGACATCACCAATATCTCCTAGGCTTACGTCTTTGAGTGCGCAGGAGCCGATATCACAATAAACAAAACACGGGTAATAATTACTGGAGTTTATCGACTACCATCTGCGTTTGTAGATTTATTTAACTAATAACAATACATACTTCTTAATTGCGGATGACTATAATATAGACTGCGTAAGCAATATTAAAGAAAAAAATGATCTGGTGAACTTATTAACTAGTTATGGTGCGCAACCATTAGTAGATAAGTTTACAAGAGGAACTACATATAGCAAAACCTGTATTGATAGTGTTATCAGGAATATACCAACCATGTATATGCTTACGATGAATATATTAAATGCACACATATTTGATCATTATGGGCAAAAAGTAAAATTCATTTTTATTAAAAATAACATATTTAATAACAAAATGTATTAAAATCCTTTAGTTCGTTGTAGAAAATTAAATAATAAATTTAAAAATACGAAAACATTTCGTGAATCTACAACAATGAGTCTTACTAAGACTACAAAACAAATTAATTTGAAACAACTACTTCTCTAGCAAATACTTCGACAGACATTGAATAATACAAATTAATTTGCGTGTTACAAATAGTACAACTATGAAAGCAACACTAATTTGAATGAAATTATTTCTGTTGAATAAAGTAATAAATGATAAAATGTACTTTAGATTGTTTAAATGTAACTATAACATGAAAAATTATAAAAAATGAATTTTAAAACTGATTTAATTTCGAAAAAGAAATTACCATAGTATAGTCACTCACAAACTATTTTAACGTGCATTCAATCATTTTTAGTTCATTTTACAGAAAGAAATACGTTCAAACTAGTGTTGTTTTGATAGCCTTGCTATTTTGTAACACGCAAATTACTTCTGTATTATTCAATGTCTGTCGAAGTATTAGCTAGAGAAGTAGTTGTTTCAAAAGTGATTTGTTCTTGTAGTCTTAATAAGACTCATTTGTTGTAGATTTTACGAATATATTTTCGTGTTTTTTCTATTTATTAGTGAATTATCTACAACGTAAAGGACTTATATATTTTATTACTGTAAAGGAAAGTTTGGAATCGAAAAGGGCGCCTAAGTATTTACAGGTATTGGAGGGGTGTATGTAGGTGTTGTTAATATTAATAGAAGGGGAATTCGGTGTGATTTTATGGTGGGGAATAAATAGTTGGGATTTGGAAGGGTTTACTTTCATACGCCATTTGGAACACCAGGATTGAATTGCGTTATTTGATGATTGAAGGGATAATTGAGCAGCTTGGAGAGTTAGGGCGTGGGTAACCAGGGCAGTGTCATCAGCAAAGAGGAGGGCGTATTTGGAGGGATGGAAGTATGATGGATTGGGGTTGTATTTGTCGTGACTAAAGATATTATATAAGAGGGGTGAGAGGAGAGATCTTTGTGGTACACCTTGATGGATATGAAGCGGATCGGAATAGGTTTGTTTGAATCTACCTTTGCAGGTTCTGTTAGAGAGGAAGTTATAGATAAGGATTATTAAATGACGTGGAATATTTAGAAGGAAATACTTATAAATGAGGCCAATATGCCAAACCCAATCAAATGCCTTTTGAATGTCGAGAAAGAGAATTATTGTTTTATTTCCTTCGAGGTAATTGGATTGGATATTGGAGGTTAGAATGGATAGAGGATGAGTAGTTGATTTTTTGGGCAGAAAACCAAACTGGTATTCGGGTATGTGGTTGTTAGAGGATTGGAGGAGTTTTTGTTTAATACGGGATTCGTATAGTTTTCCTGTTACTGGAAGGAGAGTAATGGGGCGATAACTGGATACTAAAGTAGGATCGGTATCAGGTTTGGGAATACAGATAGCAATACCTTGCTTCCATTCTGTAGAGAAAAATTGATGGAAATAGCAGTAATTATATATTTTCAGTATAAACATATGGATTTCACGAGGGAGTTTTTTAAGGAGTAGACGAGGAATTTTGTCGTGACCGGGGGAGGAATTTTTACCAGAGTGCAATTGTATATAATAGTCTATTTCTTCTAATGAATCGTCGGTTGGAGGGGGCAAGGGTATTCTATCGAATGAATTGAACCATTTCGTAATTGTATTATAAAAGTTGTTGTCATATTCGTGGCTGTATAATTTTTGAAACGTCTTTTCTAACTGTCCTGCAAATGCATTCGCTATTGATTGATCGTCAGTAAGTATTGAACCGTCAGTTGGGTCTTTAATATTAACAATGTTGTCTGATTTTTTATATTTAGAAAGCTTTTTAATTTCATTTCAGTAGGTTTTGCCCTGGCTGTTGTTTGGCAAGCTTCCAGCCATTTATGTTTTTTGTATTCCGTTATTAATAATTTAATTTCTTTGTTTAGTCTCTTCAATTTGTTTTTAATTGAACTGTCCTCGTAGAATTTACTGTCTCTGTACAATTGTCTCTTGTATTTTAGCAGTCTAAGGATATATTTGGGTAGGGGATATTTATAGTATTATTTTTTAAGTGTTGGGGTATTGTGACGCAATTTTTGTATTATTACTCTCTTGGATGAGTCGAGATTTGATTTTAGATCAACTTACCTTAAAATAAACTAATTGTTCCACCCCAGCTATCTCAATGGAGATGGGGTGGGTCTAAATAAATAGATAAGGGCGCCACGTAATTTTATAAAAGGAACAATTAAGGCAAGTTCTCCACGAACTAAAATTACGAAACCTAAAGTAAACCTCTATCATCCAAAAGTCTAACCTAACTAAATGAAAAGGGGAATCCCAAAAGAAAAATCACCACTATTGATAAACGTAAGTTTATTCTCTAAGTGGAAAGTTAACAAATCGAAACAAAATATTTAATCTATATAAACGCTTAAGCATGAGTAATTTTGAATTTAAAAAAAATATTATCTGCATAGATTCAAACTACAATACACACTAACGGTTAATAAATAATCTAATTGAAAATTCTATAAACTATAGGTGTCTCACAAAAATTGGTGTTTTCTATCGTGCACGTTAGAATTACAAAGTGTTACTGATTAAATTAACTAATTAAATAAATTTAAATTAGATAACCGTAAATCAAACGCAATGATAATAATAATGGTAGTGATAATAATAACTTTAATACTAATAGAAATGAAATAAATAATAATATTAATAATAGTGATGGTAATGAACAACAAAAAAAATATCAATAATAATAACGGTAATAAAAACTAGGCGTTTAATAACGAGAAGGATCTTAATACTAGCAATAATATCTGTTATAATAAAAGTAAATATAATAATAATTGTACTAAGGTATTTAAAATAAGGGTAATAGCCCATCTCAATAGTGGAAATAAGGATTATATTAATGATATTAGGAATAATAATAGTAATGATAATAATATTAATAATACTAGTGATAATTATAACAAAACTATTGATAATAACAGTAATAATACGAATATGGAACAGAAGGAGATTAATTTCGCCCTTGCAGGGTAAAGTAAAGTTAACTTGAACAGAATTTCAAAGCAGACCTGAAGGTATAAAAGATCAACAATATCTCTGGGTTAAAGAGAAAAAAAATAAATAACAAACGCTATGAATCGCTGCCCCTCACGTAGAGGTTTAAAATACACCGAAACTAATTCCGCAGACTAAACCGCCTAACCGAGTCCAAAGGGAATAACACTTATGCGAAATCTTTCCATATAAGTCGTAATAGATTTAAAAAACAACTTATCTGTGCGTTTCGCTTCTCCTCTCCGGAACAGAATCTTCCTGGCGACACGGGGGTGACTTCCGGTGTGGTAAGAAACTGAAAGGCCCTCGGCCGATGTTATCGCCGTCCTGCGAAAAACGGAACCCAAAACGCCGGTAACGGCCCCCAGATGTAATGTTGTATTAGGAAGAGCCCCAAAGGACAATCCTAAGTTTATTAGAATGGCAAAATTACAAATAGGCAAAATAGAGACGTTTTACATTACCTTTCTGCTACCTTACGCCACGTGGATGAAACGAACAAATGTAAAACTACTTCTCCGTCCTAGACGATAATATTGTTCTTCAGCGCGCTGCGCTCCTCAATATACGAAGAACAAAACACTAATTACGTAGCGCAACAAATCCCGATAATCGGTTAAATTCCAATAAAAATAATTGAATTAACGTTGAGCTACTTTTTACACTATTGGTCACCAGTTCCAGCGATCCCGAAGATCAACGACCAAAAAGAAAAGACGGAAAACGTGACGCGCTCCGAAGAAGATACAAAAGTGGAAGGGGAATGATAAGTATCATTATCTATGGTCGAATTTTTAAGAAAATACAAGCTGATATACAAATATTCAAATAAAGGGACATTAATAAAATGACATTTTACTCTTTTATGCGACGACGATAAACTAATTAAATTCGAAAAAATGTTCATATCAAAACTAAATAGGGTTTGTTGGGTTGCCTACGATGAAAGTGCGAAATTTAACGTTACAGTATGCAATAAAATTGATTCTGATGGGGATTGGCAAAAATGGGAAATAATGTTAGGATTAGTGTCTTGAGTAAAATCAAATGTCGAAGATATGTCATTTATAACTTTTTTTATATTGCAGCTCTGGTAGTGATGGATATATTCAGGAGGGGATTCGGTAGGTTGGGATTGGGAAGTAAAATCAAACTGTATCGATAATTGATCGAAACATAGGTCTGGGATTAATTTTATGGTGTGGATAAGGTGTCGAATGTTGGATGTACATAGGATTAAGTCGGGAGTTGATGATTGACTTTCACTCATGATAAATGTTGGCGGAGATAGGATTTTTATAAAATTGGAATTAGAGAGGAAGAATTGGATTTGACGGGATTTTCTTCTATTGACGTTACAGTCATCAATTATTATTGCCGACTTTCATGTTAAACTGCTTTCTTAATTTTGATTCTGAACTGCTCTTAGAATAGGTGAAATACTTTATTAGTGCCATGTTGACATCAGATGATATCGCTATGATATTTGGAATGTTGAATTTGAAGAATTGTTTGAGTAATTTAAACAATTCTTATGGATAATACTGTTTGGTTACTATATCGGCTATTTGATGCCTGAGCGTTCATATAATAGCCTTAGGCCGCATGCTATTTATCGGTGACAGGAATGGACACTTTCCCATTCTTTTAGCTTAGCTTTTACTAACCACAGAAACTAATAGTGGCAGCCTTAAGATTCTTTTAAATTTTCTGTATTATTTCAAGTTTTTATTATTTTAGTTTTTTTTTTAATTTGAACTTTTATAGCTAATTTATACAGAAAACTAATAATATTATAATGGATATATTATAATTCAAAAGTGGAATGTACTTGTAGTTTCATTTGAGAAATAGCATATATTTAATTTAAATTTTTAGTACAAGACCCGTACCACAATATGTATTTATAGAAAAATATTTTTTGTTATTCAGTTTTGAGATGAAAAATTCCATTGCATAAAATGTGTTACAATAGTAAGTTCACAAATTATTTCAGTGTTGTGATATCGCAAATATTAGTTTAATTTAAATTTAAATCTCTGATTTAAGCGAATTACATACCAAACTTAATCAATAACAACGTACTACTTACATCTTCGTATCTTTACCATATTGCACTTTTTATATTCAAACCAATTAGCGGTTTTAAAAACAATAGATAGAATGAGAGATAAGTATGATGAAATCGGACAAAAAGAAGATTTTTAAAATTTTTATTACGCTTTATATAATTTTGGAAAAATATATTGCATTAGCATATACATCATTTATATCGAGTAGTTAATTTTAACAATGAAATTAAATGACGTTCTAAAGGTACAATTTAAATGAAAATTTAAAAAAAGCAACAAGCTTTTCATAATAAGTTAAACTGTGAGTATCAATATTAAATGTGACCCACCTTACAGGTATAATGATAACAAAATAATATGTTATGTTACACGAAGCATGAACTGGCATATAGGAATTCGATATAGAGGGACCAATATATATTGTCAGCCGAATGAGAAACCGTGTATCAATACACTTCTCGAAAGGGCCCTGAAAAGTTTAAGTTCGGGCATGGGAAAAGTTCCGGATTGACAAATTGTCCCGATATTTAAATAATTTGTCGATATATTATTCGCGTACAAGCTCTGGAAGTGGGATCTACTTCAAATGCCAGTACCTGAAAAAAAAAGGGCAAGGGAGCGCGCCTTTCAAAAAGCGTACAAATACTTGATAAATGGGACAGTAGCTTGATCAAATGTCGGATCCAATCATTCCACTATGCCAAAGCACAAACTCGTAAGATAACATTTTAATATTATCCAGGAATTAAAAGCTTACTAACTTTCTTTATAAGTGTCACATTGTGTATTATTTATTTTATTAAATATTTGTTTAATATTTATTGGACGTGATTATATAAAATATAAATAAACTAATTTATGCAAAATTGAAGGCAACACATACATATACTTGTAGATGATCTTTCACTCAAGCCCGTAACCTTCACTGATATATCAGTTTTGGATAGATATATTTATCATTTATATGCTTACTTTCCCTTTAATTAACTAATTCCTATTATATTTCCAAAACAATATAGAATATAATACTCGTTTATCAGTAAAGTCCATATTTTCAGCTTTTCCATTTTTCACCTATATTATCTTTAAGTGGCAGCGAAGGTCGGTTGCAATAAGCCGAAGGGATGGATCCTGGTGGCGTAGTAAACATTCGTTGAATTATTCAGACACGAGACCTTTAAAGCAACGAAGTAAGACGTCATGAGTAACCCGAAGGGCTTCCTAAGGCTTATAAACTGGATGTATTGTGTATCGTGAAATTGTAATTTTAGCCAATTAAATTTGATAACAAAATTTCCGTATACGTGGAAATTGAGGAAATTGTGTTGCGCTCGTGTAATAAACATGCGGTAGAATTTAATGGAATGCGGCACGTGGCTTATTTCTCTTATTACACATCTTGGGGTTTTAGATCTAGAGTTATTGTAGATGTTTATCTCTACTCAATTTTATATAATATTATGTTAAAGTCTTTAATTACTAAAAGTTAAATAAGAAACGGTGATAAATAAAATATGTATAAAATCACAAATTGATACAATACAAATAAATCATAGCATAATTTCACATTCAGTTGCAGTCATAAAAAACATTTACGGACGGAAAAAAAACATAGAATTTATTCATTATTATGATTTAAATTCCATAAAAATTAATTAACCTTAACCATTTATATATACAGGGTGTCACAGACCACCCGTACCAGCCTTTTATTTCTACAACGCTTGATCGAATGTGACTCGGACAAAAAAAAATACCAAAGTGAACCCAATGGTCCGTAATATCTCATCTTCACTAAGTGAACTTCAGACATTTCATAAATAATGGTATAAAAACTTAAAAATTATTTTCATTTACCCTTTTTTAGACATTCCGTATCCTCTCCTTCATATAATCCCTCGTGGTTGGAAGCTCTTTATAGACTAGGTCTTTGATACGTCACCACAACAAGAGGTCATGAGGCGTTGTGTCAGGAGAACAGGTGGCCATGGAAATGGTCCTAGCCTTCCAATCCATCGACCAGGCAAGAGGCGTTCAGCGGTTTGACGAGAATCTCTTGCGTAATGAGCTGTACAACCATCTTGTTGCAAATACATTGTTAAATGTGTCGCACATGGAACGTCATCTAGAAGGTCAATAAGATTATTTTCTAGAAAACATCTGCGTATTTAGCTCCGTTTAATGAACCATCGAAAAAATGCGGACCAATTATTTGGTTTCCTAAAATACCACACCAAACATTAAGAGTCCACAAGTGTTGATTATCAACTACTCGTAACCAATGAGGGTTTTCATTACTTCAGTAGTGAGCATTATGTAAATTAACACTTCGTTGCTTTTGAATGTTGCAAAGGAAGGCCAGATTTTTGTTGTATTTTTGTTGGTTTTACACCGTAATTTAGCGTGTGCAATTTACACGAGTTTTGTCAATAATTCTATGCCTAAGAGAATCATCGTGGATTATTATAAACTTTAGAGTTGTTTGGAATTTAAGTCTACATGCAGGAGAATAGTTAGTTAATTGTTATTATTATTTAATTTGTGTTCGAATAAGTATTAATTACCGTACTAGGCTTAAGATATTTTGTTGTGTCATCTCGAAGAGCGTGCCATTTCGCCGGTGGTTGGCATACGTTGTTTATTTATTCCAGCAATTTAACAGTGGCCACGGATAACCTCGGGTTTATGATGCTTAAGCTTGAATTCAATTTTCTGGTCTAAATTCGGAGATTTTAAGTAATAGATCTAGCCGCTCTACTACTGCCTTTATTTAATTGTAATTTTTGTAGCAACCGAATATTTTTAATTATTTAATTAATTTATATTTTATATTTTCATTTGTGAACGCTTTTTTATTCCAGCTGGGTTTAGTAATTTTCCCTGCGACAAATTCCCAGGAGGCAAAAAAATTAAGATTACTTGGCGCCTTATAAATTTGAACCGCCCCCCGCGAGCTAGCCTAGCACTGGGAATTGCCAAGCAACTTAAATATTAGAAGCAAAAGACGCCATAATATATATTGTATATAAACAGTAATTGTATAAGTAATTCATAATAATGCATAAAACATAGGATTTTCGATGTAAATCCATTGAAAATAATATGATTGTCACTGAATGTTAACTATTAGTTGTTAACAAAATTTATGGATGTTGTTGCTATTATTTGTGAATGGTTTGTGTTAATACGATACTGCTACAGTTCTGAATTGTCATTTAATATACCAAAACATAGGCAAGGAATGATATTTTAAATTGAAGCATGTAGTGATTTCTATTGAAATGCATTTTACCAGTTTTCTTTGCCCTATCCACGTATCCCAAAGATATTAAAACATTATTTTTAGTATTATTTTAATTTTAAATGATTACAGAAAGAGTAGTACCATGATAACATCACGATTTTCTACGACCTTATTTTTATTAAAAGTGATGTCACTCTTGTAATATAGTGGAATCCCGAAGTTCGGTAAAAAAGAAACCATTATATTAATAAAAAGTTACCACATATCTTTAAGGTTGACCATTCTAGAACATTCGCACTAATTTGATTTTACTGAAATATATTTTTGGTGTAGGTTGTAAGTGTGATCAAAATCGCTACTCTGCGTGATACAGTTAAATCTAAGTAGATTGACATATTTTGACAGCCGATTATAATATACCAGTACAAAAACATGCTTTGTTTCAGCTGTCCTGATTGTAAATTAATCTATTGCAAAAGTGGTAGATTTAGAATTAGATATTTGTGTGTTTCAATACTAGGAATTATTGTAGGTGTTAGTACATAAATGTAATATATTAATGCAGAAATATTAGATTGATGAGGCTGTTACTTGGCATTATGCACTTTAAATTAAAAAAAACGTGGATGTTTAAAGAGTTTTGCTTTATTATGTAGACACTG
This sequence comes from Ontholestes murinus, assembly GCA_963969525.1. NCBI lineage: Eukaryota > Metazoa > Arthropoda > Insecta > Coleoptera > Staphylinidae > Ontholestes > Ontholestes murinus. The sequence goes on along the minus strand of OZ018395.1, from coordinate 35,614,853 downwards.
TTACTAATTAATATATATAAGTCCTTTTCGAGGTAGAAAATTCACTAATAATTAGAAAAAACACGAAAATATTTTCGTAAAAACTACAAAAAATGAGTCTTATTAAGACTACAAGAAGAAATTATTTTTAATTCATTTTACAGAAAGAAATACGTTCAAACTAGTGTTGCTTTGATAGCCTTGCTATTTTGTAACACGCAAATTACTTTTATATCATTCAATGTCTGTCGAAGTATTAGCTAGAGAAGTAGTTTTTTCAAAAGTGATTTGTTCTTGTAGTCTTAATAAGACTCATTTGTTGTAGATTTTACGAATATATTTTCGTGTTTTTTCTAATTACTGTTACTATTGTTTCAACATACCATGGCTTCATCAGGCAGATGATTGATAAAATCATTACTCGTCTGCCCGATGAAGCCACGATAGTGAAGAAATTATACCACAATAAAAAAAACTCTTTAAACATTAGTATTTTATTAATTTAAATGCAGAAATGCTCGGATAAATTAATATTTATTAATATTATATTTATTTTTTCATTAAAATAAGTAGGCATATTAGTGTTCCAAATTTTATTAAAGGTCATTAATGGTATGGAAGTGCCTTAATAACATATATTTTCAATATATGATTATATAATAATAATTTCAGCTGATTTATTTTTAAAAGTAAGTTTTTATTAATTTTATTTATAGTTACATTTTAACAAATATTAAGTGCCTGTATTGAAAATAGATTTTAAAATTATAGTTTTAGTAATTAAATTTGTATTCTTTGATATATGATCTTCTATGATTACAAATTAATAAACATTTTAAGCACAAACATAATATCCTCTGTCACTACACATAACTTTGAAATACTAAAAGATACAAAACTGCTTTTATATAATAGACATTCGTATTATATTTTGGTTTGTTATAACTAGCAATATTTACAAAAATTCAGCTAGTTAGAGTAACGAGTTAAAATTTAAAGTATTACGTCAAAAGTAATCGTGCCGTTTTATCAGAGTCGAGATTGTTTGTGTTTGTGCCGTTTGCAGCATTTCTTTATTCACACAAAAACTCGCGCACATAACTTAGCCAGATAACATCGCACAGCAATTTTTCAATAAAATAGCAACACTTTACGCGCCGTAATATAATAAATACCACCCATTAATTCTTCACGTAACCATGACCGCTTTAATGAAATTAAGATAAATTTGTGTGCGCAATTGAAGGTGCTGTCGTCCTCGTCCTTATTCGATAAGAATTATAAATAATGAATACAACAGCGCCTGTGAGGCCTTATCTTGACGTATAAATTGTTATATATGCGCAATCACTTTCCTCCATAATTTGTAGAAAAGAGATCGCACCTCTCACATAATGACCATTTTGTTAGCGAACTAACGATAATTGATTATTTCTAAATGTTTAGAACATTAAGTAAGACACTATCAATATCAAAAATTTGTTTTTATTTTATTTTATAGGTTATATCAAAGTTTATTGCCATTAGATCCGAAAGCTCAACATTGCCATATGAATTCCATCTTTCCCAGAAGCAATATTAAAAAATATATATTAGCTATTTTTCAGCAAACATACTTAATTTATTTACGAAAAACAAACACATTAAAAAGGATTACTCATTGTATTTATGGGGGCGGCGCTATCTCATACAGTGTCGAAAGATAATGTCCCTGCAATATGTCAACCTTATCTACCGTCATAGAATAATGAAATTTATGCCTTTCTGAGTGTGTACATTATGTGCATGGCGTGCACCGTTTCCATGTGTGTACGTGAGTTCCAGTCCTGGTTTACATATCATTAAATATCCAACAATTTGTTAAAAAACAACTTGTCTAAATGTAATACATACACACACATACAAAAATTAATTTCGCCTTAAGTTTCTACACCATTATCTCGCGTTTATATAAGAATCAACAGATACTAGTAGAAAAATAATCCTCCTAAAAATGTACTAAATTATATATAAATTATGGCTACCGTTACATGGCTACAGTACATTGTAACATTTTTAGATTCATCGTATAATGTAATTACTTATAAAGAACTCTAAATATATAGACCAAATTATAGTTTAGGTTTATTCTCTCAGACTATATATGTAATAAATTAGAGGCTATCATATGAAAACGGTACATGTACGGCGTCATAATACCCTACTTACTTGTAGGAATTAAATTGGACTCAGAATCAGAAAATTAATTTCACTGAACATTACTGCACAAATCAACCAGCTTACAGCTAAAATCACTACTTCCACTAAGACAGGCCATAATGACCGCCATGAGAATAAATCAATTCCAAATAGAATTAAAATATTGCCAATTTTTAACTTAAGCATTCCATAATGATTGTTTTAAGATTATTTTGAAATTTATTGGTCAAATAGATTATTCATTTTGGATGCGTATTCTTGTTTATTCATTAAGGTTACCCTGTTAGTTTTATCAGATTTTGTTAATATGATGTCTATGTCATCTAATTTCTTTTTTAAACAGATTGCTCAATTTTGAGAAAGAAACACATTTTATGTTCAGATATTTATCTTTTAATTTTTAGTAGTATTCTTTATAGATGGTATTTTTACAAATAATTTCAGCGTTTATTTCAATTGCGTCTATTATGTTTGAATTAGCAAAATACTGAACTTTATTTTAAACCTCTTTAAAAATGTTAAGTTCTAGTCAAATTTATGTTGCTCATTTTTTTTTGAATTTAGTGTAAAATATATTTTTTTCATGCGGGTGTTGTTGTTTTCTGCATACGTATAGTATTTTCCTTTTTCTTATTTTAGTTTATGTAGCTGTTTCTGTAGTTAGCGTGTTAATTTTAAATATGAATATCTTGAGATTTTTATTCAGAAATACAATCAACAGGACAGCAAATTGGAGACTCATAGAAATATAAAGTCATTGAGAAAAACTCAAACTTGCGAAAAATATAATCAATATTTCTTCAAGTAAAATTACTTGTTATCATTATTTAAATAAATGACTAGTTACAGGGTCTCATTTGTTTAGTAGTAGAGTTTTGGGTTGTTATCTTTTTTTCCAACAGGGAGTTGACGTACGTTATTATGTTTTTTCGTTCCCCTAATTTATTCTAAAGTAATTAAACCTTTTTTTGGTTTGTCATGCGTATGATTTCGGGTTCTCTACCACACTGAGTTTTGTTTGTTTCATTATTATATTATTTCTTTTGAACGGGTTGTTATATTTAATTGGTTTAACATTTTTCCAACAAAATTGCTTCCTTTTGTATGTATGTTCTTTTTGATCAAGGTATACTGAATAAGAAATTTTTTACTTTCCCTGTAAGGGATCTTGAAAATCCTTTAATTTCTTCGTGAAGAATTCTACAATCCTCGTTACAAGAATTCCCTTATTCTAGTAGGTGGTTAGCAGTCTATATACTTTATTTATTTTATTTATGTATTTAGATAATACATAACAATAGAAATACGGGCGGAGTTCACAATTACAAATCATGTTCTTCCACTCAAACCCTTTTTGGTCCGTGATGTTGGGAAGGCAGGTACACTCATCCACATTTATGTGACGTCACCTTTAAGTAATTCAATTGGGGGATTTTATTATTTGTATTTAATCTTTTAATTCACATTTAATATCATAATTACTCTTTCTTTTGAATTTGTTCTATGACATTATTACAATATTCTGTATATTTAGCATCTAAAAAGTTGAGAAAGTTCAAAGCTTGATTGCAGGGAACTGTTTCTAATATCAATTAATTAATATTACATAGATTTTGAATTTTGGAAAGTACAGAACAGCTGGAAATTATAAATTTATCAAACACCATATTTTATTTAAAAAAAAAACAGATATTATTAATTAGCCAATACTAAATCTAAATTGAGTTTAACTGTAACATGTCCATAGTTAGTATATACGTTGAAATTGCGATCCGTTAAAATCATCTCTTAAGTGTCTCTTAAAATATGTATGGTTTAATTATTTAAATAACATTAGTCTATTTACGAAATAATTGGTTTATATTCAAAATTCTAATGTCGTATCAATCCTGATAGTTTCCGACTAAAATAAAACCTATGGTCCGCTACTATTCACATCTTGGATAAGTGGTTTTTGACGGTATTAGTCCGTTACAATAAGGATGTCCATGGGTCATAAAAAAAACTACAAAATTTTATAGCAAAATGACACTGCTAATAGTAAACATTAATGGTCTCGTAATATACGAATTGGCACGCAATGAGCCTCTATTATTCCTTGCGTAAATCCGATTAGTGAACAACCGAATCACAAAAATGTTAAGAAACATTTCAATTATGTTCCGAATTGAAAACACTATGATACTGGACTAGTTCTAACATAGATTTCTAAGGAGTAATTTTAGAGGAGGGATTTCCTCTTCTCGTTTTCCATGCTCAAATTAGTACTTTCATTGAAATGTACCTTGCTAGTAACAGCTGAAGTTGGATCTGTCGTCAACTTTTCTTAACGAGCTTAAAGAGCTAATTAAGCATCTCAAAATACATAAAGCTAATGGTATCGGCGGTATTTCTACTGCCATGGAAAAAATTTTCGTTGGTAAATTTAGATAGACTCTTATGAACATTGCAAAATCAGCTATACATTTAGGATGTTTCTTATCAACTTGGAAGTCATAGTAGCTTATCCTTCGACCCATCAGCTTGCTGAATGTATGAGGAAAACTGGATGCGAAGATTTTACTACCTCATGTTTTTCTTCAAGGGTGATAGAATCAATCTTGAAGAATCATTTAAAAGTTTTATCCCTTGGTGTTTTGACTGATCCATTTTCCTGAATACTTGATTAGATTTATGCACGACATTCTTTAAAAAGATGGTTTTATGTCTTATCAATTTATTCTGTGAATAATGCTTCCACTTTATTTTATGATAAACTGTTTAATTTACGACATGAAGTGAAATTGTTGTCTGAAATTGCTATCATTGGAGCGCCAATTGTTAACACAGAGACGCCAAATTTTATGGTTCAGCGTGTGGCAAAAAATGAATAACGTTTGGGCGCTGATTGATAACGTTCAAGGTTATGAAATAACGACATTAACCTTGAGAACTAGCACGCAAATTACTCTTAACTTCACAATAAATAAATAAATGTAATGTCTTTACTTACCCGATCTGATACTCTTCGTAGTTGTATTAATTTTTACTAAGGGTCTTTTATTGTTACAAATGACAAATATAAAGCTAATTGAATTTTATTATTAAGAGACGAAAAATGAATCTTTTAGAATCCCTAGAAATATTCAAAGCCCGCGCTAATCCGGGAATTCCACTAATTAACGAACAAGTTGACCTAATGTACTCTCCAATTTTTGACGCTGTCTGTAAATAATTTTATGTAGAAATATCTGTGCACATCGTAGTTTTAATTTACTTATGTTTCGATAATGGCAAGTGGAGTTGCCGAAACTAGTCAACATAATAAAAAAATACAGTGTTATACAAACAAAGTTAAAGTGTTTTATTAATTATTCAAACATGTATAACGAAGTAGAAGCTTCTTACATTAACAAAATAATAAAATCAATTAGATAAATAACGCACGAAGTTATGGTGTGCAAAGTCATTTAGCATGTTATGGCGATAACGGTAGAGCGCCGGTAACAAAATGTATACATTATATGTTGAATATGTAGGAGAGTCAATCAATAGGTACCGGTAAAATCAGGCGACGTTGCTTTTTACATAAAAACATTTATTTTATAATAATGTGCATTAAATATCGTAAATGCAAAAGCACTTTAAGCACTTGAAGCCTGTATTATTCTTAATTTGCTAATTAAAATTACTCTATTCTAAATTTAAATGTTTTGTATAAAAAATGTAAATATAATAATAATAATTAATGAATTCAATTCGTAAATAATTATTCAGTACTGTATTATCTAAAATATGCAGGTGAGTAGTAGTTTTAATAAATAATTTATTTTCATAATTTCATTCAAAACTATGTTTATATGAGAAACACCTTATTTATATTTTTATTAGAAATGCCCATTCATAATTTTAATATCTATGTGTTTAAGATATGTGAATAATATAAAATGGAAATGATAATTTAATTAAATGCGTCGATAATTATATTTTAAAAATATATTAGTTTAAACGAGAAAACATATAAAGAGGTTCAGAGTATAATAAGTGAAATCCCATAAATTTAAGGAAATGGCAGAGAAAATTACCTCTGTCATTTAACTAATAAATTAAAGAAAACTGACAAATTTCGTGTATGTGAGTGTTCATGCGAACTAGTTGGAATTTGTAGTAATTAGTATTCACAAATATACCTCAATATTACACAAATATACGCACAAGTAGACCTTCCGTACAAGTATTGACAACTAAGATCTGATTAAAGGACCAACTATATCGGAGTGTAACATGCTAAACCTATAAGAGAGTATATTTGAACACCCTTGTCATTATTTTCACAGCCAAAGATTATTTACATCTGATCCGATCGTATAATAGTTATTTTCTGTACCAGGAACACCCTTGATGAATTGTAACTATAATTACAATAGAATTACCTGTTAATATTTATTACTCATTATTTTATTTAGTTTACAATTTGGCCATTATTTTATGACAGAATTTCATAATATTATCATTTATAAGGCTTAAATATACCATTAATAACTTAATAGAAAATAATTTCAAACTTCACTAATAATATTAAAGGTTATAACAAAATACAAATAAAACTTGTACAACAGCAGGTTTTGTAATAATGATAGGCCGAGTAAATACAACAAAATAGATAGTTTAACTGTGAACTTAGCCAAAGCCTTCCAAATTGCATTGTCTTCTATCATATAGTTTAACAATATCCTCCCTAAGCTTCATTAGAATGTTAATCCATGTCATACAAATAGAATATGCTTTACTATATGCCATGGGACCGGGTACCACCAGCCTTTCTTCTCATCAAGTCTTTCTATCCTGTACATTTATTTAGCTTAGCATTCGTAACTGCATAGAGCTTGCCTTGCCAGGTTCATTTTATTAATCCATCTGGTAATTAAAATCTTCGTCAAAACCTGTTAACTCTACCCGGTACGGGAGACCAATCACGCCTCCTTGACAAGCAGAGCTGATAGTAGGGTACTCTTCTGCATACCAATATCTTCATGGTCACTGGCCATGGTTGAATGCATTACCAGAGCCATCGGCAGGCAATGTCTTTTTCCTCTGAGAGGTCCTCCAATGGCCTCAAAAACTAGCCTCTTAATCTCCAGTAAGATTTCCGCCAGCCATATTATCGTAGAACCTTGCTGCTGCTGCTTTCAACCCTGAGAGCTCTGTTATCCCTCTTGTGTCAGGTGCAATAATTGACCGCCAAAACTTCCTGGGGACACTCACAGAGGAGCATGTTAAGGTTTTGGATGGGGCTCTCACCTCTGAATTGGTCAAAAGCCATATCGGAGGTGTACTCCGGCGAGATCCTCAGAATAACCTATGGGGATCAATCATCTTTAGACTGGCTCTAAAAGTCAGTAAAAAACTAGCAGTGGCAAAACTAACGATGATCCAAATTGGCCACGTTCTTGGCTGGCCAAAACCGAGTGCTGGCTTTAGACCGATAGTGTGTCTTCCACACCGAAGAAAAACCCGAGGGCAGATTGAAGAAATCACCCTCCTGCAGCAGCGTGGCAATGAAATAAAGTGTCGTCTCAGATACAAATTTCAAATTGTCATGCTTAATTTTAAGAAGGAATCTGCCGGTAAGACCATCCATACTACCCCAAGGCAAGCTGAGGATACTCAAATACTAAACCACAACCTGCCAAGCAATGTTAATACCCTAGTGCGAATCTAAAGACCTTATACAGTGGCAAACTGAATATATGGACTGGGTAATTTAAAAGGCACATCTTCTATGGCACACAATTTTCCACAATGAATCTCACATTGGTCGGTTTTGAAGGAGAGGATTGTGGTAAAGTTTTCCTAATCTCCGCATATCTACCCTACGATAAAACTTACCCATCTCCCTCACATGAATTGGAGGTTTTGATCAGATGTTGTGACACCAACAACATCAGTCTCATTATAGGTTGTGATTGTAGTGCTCACAACTCAATGTGGGAGAGCACGGACAGCAATAATTAAAAGAGGCAAAGTCGGTTCGAATTCATTTCGAGTACAAATCTACACATGTTCAATAGAGGCTGTGAAGCAACATTTGTTACCTTAAGAAGACAAAAGGTAATTGATATTACGCACTCTGTTTAGAGTATAAGCAAGAACACCCAGGACGGACATGTGTCCACGAATACTTTATCCTGGTCAGATCACAGATGGATATATTATATTATAAATTACGTACTACACTTCCTAAATGAAAACCGATAAGGAACAAAAATCGTGTTTGAGCAACTACAAGAATTTGAGAACCGTATACTAAGAACGCAGGCTGAAGTCAATGACCTCGCACCGCTGAAGAAGACTCCTCATATGAAAAGTCATGTACACTGAACTCGAGTAGACCAACCCATGAAGGAATAAAAACTCCAAACAGGTTATCGATTGGGTCTGTTATATACCGACTGTACAAAAATAAGGTAAGGCAAAAATATACGGAATGCTGGAGAAACGTTTGTGTGAAAAAAGGTTTCTCTAAGGGCCCGAAGCTACAGTCAATAATAATAAAAAGAAGGTTGATAGTTAGTAGTTGATAAACAATCTCGTGTATGCAGAGTGCCCTCAATATACTGAAGAAATGGTGTACAGAAAACGCCATTTATGTAAATCCAACTAAGATAGAGTTGATGTTGTTCAACGAAAAAAGAAATGGACAGAATTAACTCGCAAATGAATGTGTTGTGACGTCATCTGAAGATAACATTAAATGATCTCCGTGACGTCTAAATGTCCAGCTTTTAAGATGGGACTTCACTAGCATCGTTTCTGTAAGTTTAAGTTATTGTTATTATAATTATAATGTTTATTGTATACCTTGTAGCGCCCTGAAGAAGGGAACATAGTTTCCCGAAATATCGGCATAGAATAAAGAGTATTTAGTGAATAATCTCACTTATTGACCGATTACCCAATAAACTAATTTAATATATATATATGTATACATTATGATAAGTGTTATCGACCATAGGTTTATCTGCCCTCAAATAAAAATTAAGTTTAATTTACTAAAATTTAATGTAATAAATCTATATGTGTATATTTATACTATACAGCTCAACATATAAAACTTTAAATATCAAATAATAGTAACTTTTAAAGTTTTTTCGTAATATACAGCATATGTTCGTGGAAGCCACAACTTTTTTTTGTAAAATTTAGTTTTATAATCCAAATACTTTAGCTGGACTAATAAATCTAATCGTGTTTTTGATACAAGCATATCCGTTTCCCCGTTTCCCGCTTTTGGATGAGAATTATGCGCCTATAAAATCATCCCGGCATATTGAATCGGGTTTGCACTTTATGTACTCCAAAATTAGATTCCACGTACAGCAATAATGCTAAAATTGAGCCAGTACATAGCCGTAAATATTTTGAATGATGTTAGAGTTCTGTTTTATGATCCTTGAATGTTGACAGTGTAGTAGTATAATGTAGTAGTATAATTTCTTGAGCGCAAATTTTAAATTAAATTTGATTCGCTAAACGATCCCTTAGCGCGCATGTATATTTTGTGATTCTCAGTTTTTCAAAACATAGACGGAATTGAAAACAGAATCAAAATTTCTTAAAAGTCAATATATGTTAATTTCAGCTTTAAAGTTATATTCCCCCGCTCAATCGATTTAAATAAATTGCTTGAAATACGGGGACGTTCTGTGAGGTTTACTGACTACACAAATTTACTGCATATATAAATTTAAGACGATTAGTATTTTAAATAATATTATAGTTTTAGAAAAGTAGTACTTAATATACAGGGTGTTTCTGTCACTCGGGAAATAAAATTAACCACATATACTAGAGCGAAAATGATTATGATTCTTAAAAAAATATATTATAAAAGTCTGCAAATGACCAAGATACAGGCCATCAAAGTTAACAAAGTTTAACACATTTTCTAAATATTTTCAATACCGTTCATGGTAGAGTGCTGCAATTTGCTACAGCCTAAACTAACATCAAGTAGATTATAAAATAAAGCACTAAAAAACCTTTCTTCACACAGTTTTTTTTTTTTGAAATACCATATATATATATATATATATATATTCGGACACAAGGTGACCATTATCAATGGTTTAATACTAAGTACAAAACTAAAATGAAACGATATTTATACAACACAAATTATGTTAATTAGTTGGAAGGGCGTTAGGATAATTTCAAAAAAATGTAAATTATGGACGCTATTTGGAAAAAGGTATTAGGGAAAAACCCGGATTAAGGTGGAGCGATAAATTCTAGTAATACATTTTGTAATGGACTTAAATCGAAATTCATTAATATAGTTTTACGTTTTTTTCATTCGTATAACATGTTAAGTTGATAATTGGAAGACAGTTTGAGTAATTGAATATTATTTATTATAATTGGGTGACCTGTTTCTATTATATGGTTAGCTACCGCGGATTTTGCATTATTTAAATTTTTAGCGTATGTTAAGTGTTCTTCAAACCTAATTTGTAAATTGCGCTGTGTTTGACCTACGTATATTTTGTCACAATTGTTACAGTTAATTGAATATATTCCTGGTTGTTCTAGTTCAACTGTTTTAGTAAAGGTGGTTTCTGATAATGGTTTCATTTTTTTAATTTGAATAATAGGCAGAAGTTAGGTTGTATTTTTTATACAGGGTGTCCCGTTAATGCGGGGAAATGGCTAGACCAAAGATTCCTGGGGTCAAAATATGACGATTTAACGCAACTTAACTATATCCAAAAATTTACGGTTTAGCCGGAATTTGGCTTCAAAGTTTCAAAATTTTTTATTTCTTTTGTTTATAACAATTGAACGCTTTATTTGATTTGAATGAAATTTATTATTAATAAGTACCATAATATCATACATCATTTCAGTTATTGTTAGCATTAGTGATTGACGGGAAGTACCACCACTTAAAAACTAAAATATTTTTTATCGGTGCATCCAATAAAATCCAAAAAAATATACTTGAACGGGCATTAGATTTAAAAACTTTTTTGACTCTTACTAGTTTTTGATATCTTGTACGGTTTTTGCACAAAAAAATAAAATATGAATATAGTATACTCATTATGCACTCATTAATAAGTAAATAAACTTACTCTACTGAATAAAAATTAAATAATATCAATTAATAAAATAAATCAAAACAACATCTAACACTTTTCAAACAATTTTCTTTGCAAAATCCTAATACAAACAAGATATCTGTTTGTTCCAAATATGAATATTTATGAACTATAATAAAGTTAAAAATTAATTGTTAAAGGACACTAAATAATTATTATTATACATAATTTACATTTTTTAAACAAAGACGGCCACGAAAAACATGTTTTTTTCGATTCGATGAAAAACTTAATTTTGTTTTTACTAGATAAAAAATATATATTTTATTTTTTTATGGGAAAACCGTAAAAGATATCAAATTTTATTAAGAGATAAAAAAGTTTTTAAATTAAATGGTCTTTCAAGTAGTATTTTTTAGTTTTTATTAGATCCATCAATAAAAAATATGTTAAGTTTTTAAATGGTGGTACTACTGTTTCTTATACTCCTTGTTAACCAATAATAGTCATAATAACTGAAATGATGTATTACATTATGGTAGTTATTAAAAATTAATTTCATTTAAATCAAATAAAGCGTTCAATTGTTATAAACAAGAGAAATAAAATATTTTGAAATTTTGAAGCCAAATTCCGGCTAAATCGTAAATTTTTGGATATAGATAAGTTGCATTAAATCGCCATAGTTTGACCTCAGGAATCTATGGTCTAGCCATTTCCCCGCATTAACGGGACACCCTCTATAATTTGTTGAAACGTGAACACATTTATTTGACAATGTTTTTGTCTTTGTTATGGTTAGTTTGTAAGGCTAGTTGCAATCTTAAATTTATTTGTAAACGCATGTTTTTTAATAAGTTGTTTGATTATATCAAGATTATAATTGAGGCTTTTTGCAATATTAATAATGATGTTGAACTCCTTTTCCCTATTTTCTGCGGATAAAGGTATACAAAATGCTCTATGAATTCGACTAATGAAGGCTGCTATAGTCTGTCCGTTTGACTGAATGTTTTCGTGTCGTTTCTCGAAACGATATTTTGTGACGTATGACGGAAGATCCAACGGATGGACTATAATTTGTATTTCATTGGTACACGGAAGATATCAAATTCTAGTCTGTTGTTTCTACGTGAAATAAGTATGTCTAAAAAGGGTAGAGAATTGTTGTTGATGTTGAAGGCTTCTACTTCGTTATACATGTTGAATAGAAATGAAACACACTAATAACTTTGTTTGTATAACACGAAATTTATTTCTGTGACTTAAGTTTCGGTAACTGCACGTACCATTTTCAAACATTTTCACTTCTTGTTTGAAAATGGTACGTGCAGTTACCGAAACTTAAGTCACAGAAATAAATTTCGTGTTATACAAACAAAGTTATTAGTGTGTTTCATTTCTGTAGAGAATTGTTTTGTTCAACTTCATAGGTGAAGTTTATACTTTTGTAAAAATTATTGAGGGATGTAATAAATAAATCTATAACAGTGACTCTCACTAAGACTACAAAACAAATTAATTTGAAACAACTACTTCTTTGGCTAATACCTCGACAGACATTAAATAAAACAAAATTAATTTTCCAGTTACGAATAGTACAACTATCAAAGCAACACTAATTTGAATGAAATTATTTCTGTTGAATAAACTAATAAATGAAAAAATGTATTTTAGATTGTTTAAATATGACTATAACTTAAAAAAATATGAACCAAATTGAATTTAAACTGATTTCATTAAATTAAATTAGCAAAAGCAATTCATCATATTCATTTTAGTAAGTGTTTTTATTTTTATTTGTATTTAAAATAATTTTATAATAAAGCTGTACTGAAGAGAGCAAAAGTTGGTAACACGTGTCTACAGATGATTATAAACTTGAATGCTAGATTTTTAATTGCTTTTGCTAATTTAATTTAATGAAATCAGTTTAAATTCAATTTTGTTCATAATATTTCATGTTATAGTAATATTTAAACAATCTAAAATACATTTTATCATTTATCTACGATCGTCCAGAAAGTAAACACATTTTGCATCATTTTTCGTTGTCAAAGCTTTTTATCTACGGTCGTACAGAAAGTAGACGCTTTTTGCATCACTTTCATTGCAAAAGTGGCTTTTTAAAGCACTAGCGCTTTTTTACGTTTTTATTGCACGGTAATGTCAAACTGTTTTTATTGCACAGAAATGTCAAATTTGACAGATGAATATATTATAGCACAAATTTTCGACGAAAAACTTAATTTTTTATTAATTGATACAAATAACTAATAAACTATAAATAAAATATATAATACGAACGAAATAGCAGATTTAAGAACTCCGAAGATTTCATTTAATGCAAGTCGAAGCGATTACAATAAAGCGAACATTTATTCCATAAATAATAATGGCGGCCGACATTTGTGCAACTTGTTTACTGGTTGGTAAGTAACGCTTTCATTAGTGTACTGAGGGTAAAATATGTTTTCATTAATTGAATTATTGAAATGACATTAAAATATTACTCATAAGAATATATTCTTTGAAATCCTTTACGATCGAAGATAAAATTTTGCAAGGCACACGTGTAAAAAGTTTCTTTATTGCACTCCTGGCTTTAAAAAAACTCGCTCGTTCCTCGCTCGTGTTTTTAAACGCCAGTTCGTGCAATAAAGCATCACTTTTTACACTTGTACCTTAAATAACTATTAAAACACTAGTCCTTTTTTACGTTTTTATTGCACGGAAATGTCAAATTATTTTTATTGCACGGAACTGTCAAATCTGACAGATGAATATATTATAGCACAACATTTCAACGAAAAACTTATAAATTTTTATTAATTTATATAAATAACTATTAAAGTTGATAATATAAACGAAATGGCAGATTTGGGAACTCTGAAGATATAATTTCTCGTTCTTTGCTCGTATATTTAAACGCTAGTTCATGCAATAATGTATCACTCTTTACAGTTGAACCTTAAATAACTATTATTAGTTTATTCAACAGAAATAATTTCATTCAAATTAGTGTTGCTTTGATAGTTGTACTATTCGTAAGACGCAAATTAATTCTACTTAATTCAATGTCTGTCGAGGTATTAGCCAGAGAAGTAGTTTCATATTAATTTGTTTTGCAGTCTTAGTAAGACTCACTGTTGTAGATTCACGGAATGTTTTCGTATTTTTAAATTTATTATTTAATATTCTACGACGAACTAAAGGATTTTAATACATTTTATTAAATAAATATATGTTAAAGTCAGAATTAATTATGACAAAAACGTCATCGACTTAACGGAACCAAATATCCGGGAACTCGGTTGGTGTATTTTTACTTTCCCTATATACGAAGTATATAGGGGAAGTATTGTGATCGTGATTTTTTTTTAAATTTTTTTTTGCGGAATTATCCGTTTTGGGGTACCCTGAGTCCATTAAACTAATTTCTGGAAAAAAAAATGGTGATGTGGCCATCATAATACTTTCCCTATATTTTACTCGAAAACTATGAGGTTTACGAAAAAGGCTATTCTTAATAATTTATTCAATTTTGTATTCTCTACAATTATTTGTTATATAACTTTCATGTTGCTTCAATAGTTTATTAGCAATTGGCAAAAAATATCAATAATTTCAATTTTTATTTTTTTTCTCGAAAGTTAAGAATTTTATGAAAAATATATTTTAACAAAATTTGTTCAGTTTCTCATTCTCTTTAACTTTTGTTTGAAAAGTTTTGTAATATTTTTGATATTTAAAAAAATATCGGAAAAAAACAAAAAACGCCTCGAGTAAACACCCACTTCCGGTTTATGAATGTTTACCAAAAGCTTTTCAGTTCCAGTTTTTAACGATAAAACCTTACGTTTAAAGTTTCATCTCAATCGGATCAGTCGTTTTTGAGATACAGCACCCACGGACAGACAGACAGACAGACAGACAGACAGACCGAATAGTTTTCGAGTAAAATATAGGGAAAGTAGTATGATGGCCACATCACCATATTTTGCATTATTTTCAAAATGATTTAGAAAGATGTTGGGTAGCAAATATTTAAATATTTCAAATTATCTTATGGTATCCTACATTGTTGGTCTAAATAATTTGAATGCGGTCTAATCAGATTTTCCTGGTTGGGAATAAAAGTCACTTTGACCTTTCCCATAGTCTCGCTTCATACTGCATTGAAATATATGCCTGAAATAGTCCGCACAGTATCGGCAGAATTTGCACTAAAAACCTCTGTAGTAGGGCAGGATACACATCATCCTGTCCTGGTGATTTAAAAGGGGGGAATGATTTTATTGTTCATTCTATTTTTCTTTCTGTGATGATGACAACACTCATGTTCCAGTTCTTTGTTTTCATTTTCATTTTCATGGTTTCCGTCAGACCCGCTTTTGGAATCAGGAAAGTGTGACTCCAGAAGGAAACTTAGAAATTATCAGAGTTCAGCAGTGCAAGTGCAATCCTCTTTTTTTAATATGCCTGTTTCTACACTGTGGCACCCAGATAGTATTTTTTTAGCGCGGGCTGTTTTCGATATGGAATTTTTATCCTTAAAAAGTTGCGCCATAGGGCTCTTCGATTTTTTCTGAGGATTATTTTAAAGTCCCTTTGGATTATTTTGTGCGTGGCCCAGTCCTCCTCAAGTAGAGAGCACCAGGAATGTTCGGCACATGTGTCAACATTCATGCCGGGGCAGGTCTTATGATAAGAGTCTTTAAGACTGACCTGTAATTTGAGGGACAACCTTTCGACTGACTCCCTTTGTACAATCCTGAAGATATCTTCTTTCAGTCACCTATTAAATAGTTACGTATCCGTTCTTCTTGGGTTTCTAGCCAGAATTTATTCCATGGTCGTAACTCCTTTACTGAAACAGATCCATCTGTGATTCGAGAAAGACTTTCTGCTTGCATTTGCGAGGATGATGTCTATAACCTTTTGTCAAGTGGGAGTCACGAAAATGTGTTCGCACCTCTATTCATTCTCTCTAGGGCATAGTTCCGAAACACTTAAGAAGAGATTCTCTTTGGTTGGTGCCGCTGCTGCTCCACACTATGAGGTGGCCATTGGCGTCGCTGCTCTGACTTGTGCAACTCGTCCCTGGCTGCCCTTGCTCGTAGTGGTCCGTGCCGCAGTAGGGACCGTTTTGCCAGCCTGTTTCAGCTCCTTCTTCTTATCTTTCCGGAGAACGATTTCCTCATCCTCGCGTGTGGCTACGCCCCAGTGTCCTTGTCAGGGTTAGCCTGTTGACCTCCCCTGAGCACAGGATACAGTGCACTTGTGGTGGTGGTTTATGGTAGGCCATCCAAAGGCGAGCCCACCTGGTATACAAGTATACTTTGCAATGCCTTCTAGCTACCCATGGGCGTAGGTTCGGGATAATTTTTCGGGTCCACTCTGCGGTGCTGCCTACAGCCCACCTGAGTTGTTATTTTCGGGCAGTCGGTTGAGTGGCCGCCCAAGCACATCCGTCTTCAACCGGAATTGGGGTTCCGAGCTCCTACGCTGTAAACTTTTTACTCTTTTTCATAATAAAGAAGTTTATTGTTTTTTTTGTGTCTTTCCATTGAAGGGTCGCCTTCACTGCAGCTAAAAGCCCTTCTGCCCTGTAATGCATGCTGCTTAGTCAGATTCTTTCACGTCATCTTCACCCAGCGCCCCTTCCACCTCAGTTGGTTTAGCAAAACTTTACTATATATATATATATATATATATATATATATATATATATATATATATATATATATATAGTACTTTATAATGCATATATATATATATATATATATATACAATTACAGTACACTTACAATTTGATATTTACATTTATATACAGATATATCACTCACTCATCTCTTCGTCCTTGGCCAGTAATACCGCCTTGGCGAATCTCTCCACCGCCTCCCACTGCATGTGGCCGACGAGGTTGCCCGATTCCACAGGTGTACCCACCGCCCTGTTGAGAACGTCCCTCTCACCCGCTCATCTGCTGCACATTACTAGGGTGTGTTCAACATCTCCTGATGCGCGCTAGGTAGGCGCGAAAGCTCCCATGCCCTGTGAGTAGCTGCGTGGTATACAAGTATACTTTGCCATACCTTCTAGCTACCCATGGGCGTAGGTTCGGGATAATTTTTCGGGTCCACTCTGCCTACAGCCCATCTTTCCTGCCAATTTTCCATTCTCCATACTTCAGCCTCACGCTGAAACTGATGACGCCAGGACCTCCGCCGCTTCGGTGGATACCGTGCGGTAGGCTCTGCATACCCTTAACACTCCCGTTCGAAGCGCCCTGCGGAGACGGCGTTTTCCCTCACTGGGTTCCCCGATGTTGGCCATGAGTATTGAGACCGCTTTGGTAGCTTTGGTGGCGCTGGCTTCTGCTTCCGCCACTTGGGAGCTATGCATCGTGTTGGACTCCACCATTACTCCCAAGTACCTAAGTTTGGTCTCAATCTTCACATCGTGCCCCAAAAGTCTAATGGTCTCACCCCCGATGGGTGGCTTCCTGCGCCCTAGTCCTTAGGTTTTCAATTGCCCTGGTCCTCACGAGCAGGTCGTCAGCAAAGCCAATGGCTGTCACCCCCTCTGGCAGCTGCAGGCGCAGAACGGCGTCGTAGGCTACGTTCCACAGAAGTGGGCCTAGTACCGACCCTTGTGGAATGCCTCCGATAAGTACTACCTCCTTGTTTCCATTTTCCACAGGGGACTCATTCTAGCGTCGTTAGGCTCGCTGACCATTATTAAGGATATCTCCATCTCTCTGGCGTTCACTTCCAGTAGGTCGTGCGCCATATGGAAGCGGTTTAGGTTAACCTGTAGGACCGTGAACTCCCGTCCCGGTACTGTGGGCCCACTGCCACCTCGTCGCCTGGGTTGTCATGCCGTCGAGGCCCTCTGCGACTGCGCGTTGGCCGTTCCCTCCAGTCAACCTGAAACCGCGCTGTTTTCTGCCACCGCCATCAAGGGTGCTGCCTTGAGCGCCTGGCAACTGCTGCTACCCATGAAGTGGTCTGCTTTAGCCCCTATCTCAGCAGGCATTTTGGTTCATTTACGCAGTTTACCTTTACATGTCCAGCCTCTCCGCACCTCCTGCAAAGACTGAAACGATCAACACCGCTGCAGGTGGTGGCCCGGTGTCCGAACCCCCTACACCTTCAACAGGCCTGTGGCTTTAAAGGTCTCTCCTGCGCCACGCAGCGAGGCCAACCTACTTGCAGGCTCCTTTTATCGATGAGGCGGCGAATGACCTCCGGCGTGCTTTCCACCAGCCCGATGTGCAGGTCTGGACCGTACCTGCGGATCCAGACCACCTTGATGGCTTCCTTAGGGGTACTTGTACTCAAGGATACCGCAGCGATATCCTCTGTAGCATCCTCCTTCAGTGCCTTTACCTCCGCGACCGCCTTGCGGCCAACCCCGCTCGCTCCTTTCTTTAATTCTATCACGAGATTTCCGGCTAGTCTCCGCTTTGTGGGTGGTCCTACCGGGAGCTGATGTTCCCGTTGGTGTAGCATTCAGGATCACCTGAATACGCTCAATAGGCTAGTATATAAAGTGGTAAGTAATCATTAAAGTATCCATGTCACTAAATCTGTTGAATGTTTATTGTTGAACACAATATCAAAGACAACCATCTGGTGTAAGCAAAAATCCTAAAAAGAATTTTCATATATCACGAGTATTCATATAATTAATTTTAAAATATATGAAAGAATCTCCTCTAATTATTATATTAGTTGTAACATCAAGTGATGATTATATCTAATTGAAGCAGGACACGACTAGGAGTTACCGGCCAAGGGACCAATACCGCGCGTCGCATTCTGTATTTCTGGTCGACGTTGTCTGAATCGGCCCAATAGCTCGCGCCGAATCCCGTGATTCATTCCTCTGTTTAGATTTTGCAAACGGCACCATCGTTTTAGTTAATTAATAATTATTTGTTGAACCGCTGTGCTAACGTAACTCGTTACATGCATATAATGTGAACGTCAAGAGTACTCCTCAATGTATTAGTTCATTTATACTGTTCGTTGTTCATTGTGATGGAGAAGTTTAAAACTGCTTCCGGCAATTGTATTGGTTATTGAGTCGGCTGATTTATCTTTCCCAAGAGATAACTTCTTCAAACTTCTTTAGATGAAAATGGTGCTCCTAATTTGAAACTAGAAAAGGTCGGCCTTTGTGTTAATTTCGGAGTTATTTTCTCACACACTATCTTACACTTAACATGGATTGTAATTGTTCAGCTGACAATTTAGGCGGGTAGCGCACAACATGAAACCAAGCTTTTTCTCGACTGCTTTTATGGGATTGATGTCGTCATTAAGTCCGATAATTATCTTAGACTTGGGATTTTTAGTTTTGTTTTTTTGACGTTTTGATATCACCTCTGTAAACTAATTTGTGGGCGGTTTTAAATTAATATGTCTGGTGTATGTGTCTTTATTGGAATTAATACTCTGCTTTTGATTAACGAAAGCTGTCCTCCAGTCTTAATTTCATTGTCGTTACAGCTTATAACCTTTGTAGAATCCTGTCGTACTGTGGTTTTTGATGTTTCCACCATTAATGGCAGTATCAAGGTTTGGATGGTTGGACTCCATGGTATTGTTTGATAGTTTTGTTATAAGTAATGTATTTTATTTAAATTGATTATGCTTTATTCTAGAAGTGTGTTCTTTAAGAGTTGTCTCAATTTTAGATAGTATATAAAAAATATACTGATCTTCTATCTATATGTACAAATTCAATATGTTTAGTATGGGCTCAATGTATGGTGATAAATACTAAAATATAAAAGGTAATTGGATTTACAATAATATATAATTTTTTTTTTGGTTTCAGGAGTACATAAATATAATTTAGCGAAAAATCTGTATGTATTTAAAATGGTGCCTATATCTATCAAAAGTTCCATTAAAATGAAAGAGGTAAAATGTATTAAAGGTATATGGGTAATTAAAGCCTACAAGAGTAGTAATAATTACAACCTGTATATGACTAGATATTTGAAATGCTGCTGATACATTAAAATTTTAGGTAGCCAGAATCAATTAAAAAATAATTTTAATTAAATTATATTTTCACGTAAGGGAGACCCTTGTTACCTAATGTTTTTTGTATTATTTTTATTTGAATTACATTCGTCAGAATTAATTTTTTTATGTACTATGTCGATTTTTGAATATATATGTAGTAATTTTATAAGAAAATGAAAGTCTATTTGAAGGGTTTCATGTATTCTATACCTTTGTGTGCTAAATTGTAGGAGTATTAGTTTAGATTTCGATAGTTTGTTATTTAATAAAAAATTGTTACACGCTGCATTCGGTTACGGCCCCGAACTGACATGCAGTAGCGTTAGTTTGGGTCTGTAGTTGGATGGGTGACTGGTTCCATTCACCATTGGGATACATAACAAGCTCATTTACACACAGAGAGACACAAATAACACAACTGAACGACCACGTGGTCCATAGCCAAACACTACTACTACTAAAAATTTGTCAATTAATTGGTTGAGTACATAAACGTTTTCAAATAACATTTGATATGAAAATTATTTAATACAGCTAATAGTTCGTTATAATCATTTATATAAACATTATTTTATATGATTAGGGTGATGTAGGAATTGAATATAATACTTCTGTTGAAATATTTGAAATAAATTATTTAACGGATTATAATTTAAATGAGTTGCATATGTAGCATTAGTACGATCATCATTAAAGGACCTTTTTCCTATGGAATCCTGCATAAACTCTGATTTTGTTCGGTAAATGGATCAACAACGATCGTAAGTCTTCGTATATGGACTCCCTTTGATGGGGTTCTGTTCTTGTTTTTTTGGATGTAGAGTGCATTTTGTCAGGTCTTGGTCGTTCGTTAGCGGTTACATCCTCAGTCCAGCGGTAATCTGAAACTGAAACGAATTCAATGTTCTACTTTCGTAGAAAAGATGATTTGTTGTTGAAGAACCACAAAGTATGCGGCGTTTGAGACTGTTGCCTTTAAGAGATGGTTTCTCCACCACAGGTCCATTGCAAACCAGTGGTATGAAGAGCCGGCCGCATTGGTTGCTTCCTTTAACCGCTAAGCATGGACGTCATGGTTTTGAGTGTTGTAGAGAACGATTGTTGTGGGAATGAGAATGATCTGGATCTGGATCTGGATTGAGTTTGCCAAGGGTGATCTAATCATTGACCAGAGCACTTAGGCCTCACTAGGCCCGTCGTGCCCCCTGACTGGGACAGCCCTGCGTTTTTCTATCACTCATTTAGCCACCCAAGGTGGCGAGCAAAGGACAGCACAACGCTTGGAGGGTTATCACTTATGTTGGCCATGTTCGGCCAGAATGGGAATGATATAATGTTTAGTAACAAATATAGGTTCTGTTTAGGGATTCATGATGGCCGGGCCAGAGTCAGAAGTCGACATGGTGAAAGAAGAAATCCACAATATTTTGTAGGTTTTCTTCGTTAGAGGCAACATGACTGCACAGCGTTACATCGAACTTCTGGAACTTCTGGAACCAAATCTCTTATCCTATCTTCAGACATTGCCACATCCAACTTTTCAGCAGGATAATGCTTTCCCATACATTGCAACAGCTACTATAATCTTTCTTGAGTTTGTTGCTCTGGTCACAGAGGTCACAGGATTAATATCCAATTGAGCATGTGTGGGATATGATGGACCGAAGACTCCTTAATTTGCATCATCCCCCTCAAACTCTGTAAGCAATTCGAAATAATAATATACCACAGGAGAACATCAATCTAATTAGAAGCGAACCTAGGCGCCTTAGAGAGTATATAGCCTAACTTGGTGCACCGTCACATTATCAATGTTTTTTCTTTCATAAACTGAATCGAAGAGAAATGTTTTTCATTAGTTTACTATGTTGTCCCCTACACTTCTACAATATATTATGAAAATAAAATCATTTTCTTGGTGTTCGGATTTCTATGTCACTTAGTATATTCATTGTATAATCTATACAAACGAAGTTTACAATATATTATCAATTTTTGTCACAACTATAGTTTAGACCTTTGTAGGTCATTATGAAGTGTTGAATGAAGAAAAATATAAATGTAAATTAAATATCAATTTACAGGTGCAGTATTGATGAAACTAAAAGTAATAATGAGAATTAAGTTGAGCGTTTCTACTCTTCGTACTAAAGCAAAGCTAGGTATTGAATGGCATAACCTATTTAATGGAACATTTTTGTGGTGTATTTAAAAAAATATAAGTTTTTGATGATTTATAACATTTATAACGGAGAAATTTTGATTAATCTGATCGGAGAATATTTTTACAAGAGATTCAAAATATTCTCTATTTTTCTTTTAAATTTCATGGCTCATCTACAAATTGTTAATAACTTGTATTTTTGTTCAATCAATACTTGATAACTACCCGTAAAGGTAGAAACTATTTCAAAAATTGATAATATATTGTAAACTTCGTTTGTGAATATTATACAACAAATAGTGCTATAATAGTATATTGTATAATGAGCATACAATGATACTCATTGCCCACGACTATGAAATTTTATTTTGACGTGTAATTTCACGTCAGAAAAGTCAACTCAAAAATCAAATGTGTGTTATAAATTTTGTAATGTTCGTATAATAGTTGCGTGTAATTGGAATCTTTATTTTTGGAATTAAAGGAAATTCACATGTTTTCATCATAAAAATCGTTTAGTCTGATTTAATATTAATATTATTAATGCTATGTTATACTAATATCCCTCGCCTGTTTAACTATTAGAGCTACAACAGATATATTGTAATGAATGGTATACAAAAGGTTACGCTAATATATATGGGTTACACTCTCAGGTAATAAGGGCCGACATAATCAGGCACTTCCAAATCTATTCAATATTATTAGTTACTTATTTGCCGATCATTATGGCCTTATTTATCTCTAATCCTTCTCTGTAATTAAGAAAGGTCGCTACCATGATTATACATTTTGTGATTTTATGACTTTTTTTATTATTAAACGTCAAGATAGAATCTTGATTCGAAATTAAAAACACTTGGTTTGTTTCACAGAAAATTTATTATTTCTTCTCCGACTAGTTTTGACAATATGTCATTATCAAGGAGTAATGAATTATGTACAAAAGGTTACGCTAATATATATGGATTACACTATAAGATAATAAGAGCCGTCATAATCGGGACTTCCAAATCTCTTCAATATTATTAATTACTTGTTTGCCGCTCATTATGGCCTTATTTATCTCTAATTCCTCTCTGTAATTAAGATGCCAACCTTCGGCCGACCTTCGGCATCTTAATTACAGAGAGGGATTAGAGATAAATAAGGCCATAATGAGCGGTAAACAAGTAACTAATAATATTGAATAGATTTGGAAGTCCCTGATTATGACGGCCCTTATTACCTGAGATTATAATCCATATATATTAGCATAAATTTTGTACATCATTTATTACTCCTTGATAATGACATATTGTCGAAACTAGTCGGAGAGTGAATAATACATTTTCTGTGAAACAAGCCGAGTGTTTTTAATTTCTAATCAAGATATTTGAAAAATGTTTCACCATGGGTCAATTGAGCAATTAATTAAATATATGTCAGGATACAAATCTATTTTTGCATTGTTGTAGATTAAGGTATATAGATAACGTGGGCAAATTTTCCATCAAAGGTTTTTGATCAAATTTTCTGAAAGATTATTGAGTTTGATTGTTAAACCTCTTGCAACGTTATAAATATATGATACTACCCCTAATATGGGTTCTATTAGGAGGTAGGGAGTTCTGATTGACGAATCTGTGATATTTTTTAAATAATTTAGAATTTCAAGTGGAATCTTTCTTTAGAGAAGTTAAAGTCTCTGTTGCAACAGAATAATTCATTTTATAAATATTTTGAATAGAATTTATCCATTTTAGTCAAAATTAAGAATTAGAGGTTATTTTTTTATTTACGTGTTTTTATCACATTAGAGTTGAAATTACAAACATAGTATTTTATATGATCTGCTATGTGAGCTGTAGGGTTAAGGGTTCGGCCACTCTTTAGAATGTAAACTCTGATTCTACAATTATTATTAGTTTATCAGATTTGTTGTTGGTCGTAACTGGTAAGGTAAAATATAAAAAAATAATAGCAGAGGATTCAAATTTTAGCACGCTGTAAACGACTTTTGTTACTCCAGGATTTATGACTATAGCATGTTTCATTAAACCACATTAGTTTTATTTAAATAAAACTATATTGAAGCATTAAAATAAGTAATGATAATTCTTTGTTTCGAAAAATTTTATGCAACTCTCAGACAATATTATTTGTGAAGAAAGTGTTATGAATTAAATCATCACGTAACTCAAGAGCGAATTTTTATGAACGATCGGTTTAATTCAAATCTATATTTCTTACACATGTTCGCACTAAAATTTATTAATTTAGCTCTTTTTGACGGTATTATCATTACAATAATCACCCCTTTCCCAAGGAGGGATAAGAATCATTTAAAATAAATATATGCAAAATTTTACTATGAATTATTACAGAAAATTGGAAACGATAATATATAAATATATTATCGTATATTTATAAATTTATGAATTGATTAAAACTAATAATTAAAATCTTTTTAAAAATGGTGATGTGGCCATCATAGTACTTTCCCTATATTTTTCTCGAAAACTATGAGGTTTACGCAAAAAGGCTATTCTTAATAATTTGTTCAGTTTCGAATTCTTTACAATTATCTCTAATACAAGTTTCATGTAACTCTAATAGTTTATTAGCAATTGACTAAAAATATCAAAATTTTCAATTTTGTTTTTCTCGAAAGTTAAGAATTTTATTAAAAAAATGTTTTAACAAAAGTCATTTGTTTTCTCATTCTCTCTAACTATTGTTTGAAAAGTTTTCTAATATTTTTCATATTTAGAAAAATAACGACAAAAAACCTCATTTTCATGCATTTTCATGCACAATACTATTCAAATTGTGATGTGGCCATCATAGTACTTTCCATATATTTTACTCGAAAATTGCGAGATTTAAGCAAAAATGTTATTTTTAATAATTTGTTCATTTTTGAATTCTCTACAATTATTTGTTATATAAATTTTACGTAACTCCAATAGTTTATTAGCAATTTGCAAAAAATATCAAAATTTTCAATTTTTATTTTTTTGCTCGAAAGTTAAAAATTTTATGAAAAACATGTTCAAACAAAACTTGTTCAGTTTTTTATTTCCTTTAACATTTATTTGAACCGTATTTTCAAATTTCCCATATTTAGAAAAATATTACCAAAAAACCAAAAAACGCCTCGAGTAAACATCCACTTCCGGTTTATGAATGTTCACCAAAAGCTTTTCAGTTCCAGTTTTTAACGACAAAACCTTAAGTTTGAAGTTTCATCTCGAACAGATAATTCATTTTTGAGATACAGCACCCACCGACAGACAGACACACACACACACACACACACACACACACACACACACACACAGACACAAAAAATTTTTTTCTAGAAATTAGTGTTTTGGGTTCAGGGGACCCCAAAACGGATATTTCCGCAAAAAAAAAATTTCAAAAAAAAATCACGAAAACAATACTCCCCCTATATATACTATATAGGGAAAGTAATAAAAATGGTGATGTGGCCATCATAGTACTTTCTCTATATTTTATTCGAAAACTATGCGGTTTATGCAAAAAGGTTATTCTTAATAATTTATTCAATTTTGAATCCTCTACAATTATTTGTTATATAACTTTCATGTTGCTTCAATAGTTTATTAGCAATTGGCAAAAAATGGCAAAAATTTCAATTTTTTTTTCTCGAAAGGTAAGAATTTTATGAAAAATATATTTTAACAAAATTTGTTCAGTTTCTCATTCTCTTTAACTTTTGTTTGAAAAGTTTTGTAATATTTTTCATATTACAAAAAAAATCGGGAAAAAACAAAAAACGCTTCAAGCAAACACCCACTTCCGGTTTATGAATGGTTACCAAAAGCTTTTCAGTTCCAGTTTTTAACGATAAAACCTTACGTTTAAAGTTTCATCTCAATCGGATCAGTCGTTTTTGAGATACAGCACCCACGGACAGACAGACAGACAGACAGACACACACACAGACACAAAAAAATTTTTTCCAGAAATTAGTGCAATGGACTCAGAGGACCTCAAAACGGATATTTCCGCAAAAAAAATTTTTCAAAAAAAATCACGATCACAATACTTCCCCTATATTTCATATAGGGAAAGTAAAAATACTAACGAAAAGTAATCTGGCAATATTGACGATATAGAAAATAATATTAATAAACAACATATTAACAAATTGAGTTGTTTATAACAATAATTCTTTATTTAAAGAAGAAACAAATATTGCATTAATTCGATAAGCTTTTTAACATAAGATTATTTTATTGGTAAATTAAAACCTTTATTAAACATATAAATTGGATCACATTATTACTTTAATGTGTAAAATTGAATGACATATGTCATATTTCATTAATATAATGCAATTTTCCATTATCATGTTAATAATTTAAGCTTCCTAATAATAGAGAATAAAATGATATGCGTTGATATTTCATAGAATTTAATATTTAATATATTCCAAATCGATGCAGGTTTACCAAATTTTATATATATACATGCCCTAATAAATAATGTATTATATATCATTACATAACATGATTCCCTTAATTTCTTATAGGCATTTATTTTAATAAATAAATATAAAGATTTCTCATTAATATTAATCTAGGTGTTAAATAATTATATGTAATTTATAATTTTATACATATACATGCCCTAATAAATAATGTATTATACAGGGTCGCTGATATGTATGGAAACCTAGTAGTTTAAAAAAAAACCTAAAACTTTTGCATCGTAACATTTTTCGCTAGCTCTCCTACTTTAGGAGATATTCGACCGTTTTCATACATATCAGCAAGCCTGTATATTATTACATAACATAATTCCCTTAATTTCTTATAAGCATTTAATTTAATACATAAATATAAAGATTTCTCATTAATATTAATCTAGGTGTTAAATAATAATATGTAATTTATAATTAATCTGAGATTTTATGAAATAAAAATATATTTTGATAATGTTGATTACTGATGCATCTACATCGTTATACATTTTGTACAATAAAAATACTTAATGGTTTATTTTATATTTATTTTGTTTTCTTTGAATTTAATGTGTAATATTGTATATTTTATCTTGAATAATAAAACATACCATGACTTAAAACATTAGCCGTTAACAGTTTTAAACACAAATTTAATATGCAAATTTGTATATTCTCTCTTGAACAAAATATTTCTAAATAATATCTAATTAATATTAAGCAATTACTTTTAAACAGATCCATCAACGTCAAAATCAACAACTCCAATTCCCCTCCTTTTACTCCTGTACAAGGTCTACCCTGATCCTCTCTATCTCCAATACTTTACAACATTTTCTGGTTCGACATCTACAACCCTGATCATCTTCACTTTAATCTCTCTAAATATCTCCTTCAAATTGCAGTTGATATAGCCCCCATTTCCCATGCACCATAAAGCTCTTGAATACCTTCAGCAGCTTATTGACACCATGCAACACTGGTTTTCTAAATGGCGAATTAAAATCAATCCCCAAAAATCCCAGCTCCTGATTCCCTGTCAGCGTAACAATAGTCCTGTACACAATATTCATATCTCCAACACAACTGTTGCCCCTTCTACATCCATAAAATACCTAGGCATTACCATAGACCGAAAAGTCAATTTCAAACACCGCACAGCTTTAAACAAAACAAAAATCATACCTTGCGCCAAAATGTTTAAAAACCTAACATGCAAAAAGAACGGTATATCTATAAAAACATCGGTTAAAATATATAAAATGATCTGCCATCCTCTACTCGACTATGGTAATGTTCTTTTCTACAACTCCTGCAATCCTACTATCCACAATATCCAAGTTAGCGCCACACCAGTAATCCTTTACACAAATTGTCTAACCAACTCCTACCTCTGTTATTTCCATTAATGAACGCTTTCTATACCCAAGCGAAAAATTTTCCAAAAATCCCTTCAACCAACACATCCTTTCCCTCTGGTGCTTGCGCAGAAATCCTATCCTGATCCCAAAATTCAAAACCCCTCAATTCACTGCATTCGAATTCATCGCATTACATCATCCATCATCATCGTCAGAGACAGACTTAAGTGACACATCGACAAGGAAAAATCAGGGCTGAAAGACCGCCGGTCGATAGCCATTTAACAGACTAATGTATCTAATTAATAATGAGTGGTTGATTTTCAATACTACCATACTCTGTAAAACAATTGTAGTGAGTTAACACTTAATATAATAATAATAATAAACTATTGATGGTTTTCAACTTTTTATTTTACTCACTACAATTGTTTCCCTACACTGTAGCTTCTTCAGGTGAACAAATATAATGCAAAAAATTTTACAAACTTATTTAAATTATATACAGATTTCAGAAGTGTGGGTGGAGCGTGCATTTTTCTTTAACTTAAGTAGTGGGGAGTTGGAGAGTTCTAGTTGATCGTTCAGCAAATTCCCTGAGTGCATATTTTTATTTATTTCTAAATTTTCCAATAAATTTTGTTTCCATCCTTTGTGGAGGATTTTAAAATTGTTGTTAAAACGGTGGTTTTCTTCAATCATATGTAGATGTGTTTTTCTAATGAATAAACGCTTTTTGATGTTCGTTTATTCTATCATCGAATGCTCTTCCACTTTGGCCTATATAAAACTTCGGGTAATCAGCACAATTAAGCAAATAAACCCCACAGCGTTGACCTTTTTTAGTTTTATCCTTATTGTTTTTCATGATTTTTGATAAAGTGTTGGTAGATTTAAATGCGACATTTATTTTTAATTTTCTTAAATATTTACTGATTTTTTGGTTCAAATAGCCATTATTGTGTTTATTATTGTTTTTTTTATTATGGTTAGATTTAGAAATCTCGGTTTCTATAGTAAATTTAATTTTTTCGCGTTGAAGGTTTATTTCCTTTAAAAAGCTATTTAAAATCCTATCCGTGTCAGTGAATGCAACTAATACATCGTCATCATATCTCCACCATTAGAGGCAATTTGTAAATTGAGGCAATTTGTAAATTGAAGCAATTTGCATATTTTCTTTTCTATGCTATCCATAGACATTTCTGCCATTAAAGGGCTTAGTGGGTTTCCCATTGCTAGACCATCTAGTTGAGAGTAACTCTGTTCCTCAAATTGTAAATAATTTTGATGAATGCAACTATCTAACAGGGATAATATTTAATTTATTATTACTGGATTTACGTTCTTAGAAATAAGTTGATGTTTTAGTAGTTGTTTTACTTCTATTGTGAATAGATTTGTTACATCTAATGACACGAATTTTGAGTTAGGTGGTAATTTAATATCTTTAATATTATTAACAAGTTCCATGCTGTTTTTTATTGAAAATTTAGGTTTAAATTCCAAGTATTTAATCAGAAAGGAGTTGAATTTTTTGTATTACTTCAGATGGTGCATTAGTATAAGATACTATTGGTCTTATTGGCTTATTTACTTTGTGAAGTTTTATAAGACCATATAATTTAGGTGGTTGTGGATTCATATTAATAGCAAAATATTTTTCATTATCTGATAAAATATAATTAATATTATTCAATGTTTTTCTGATTTCTTGGTCGGATTTTGTTTAAGAGGTATAAAGTTTTGGTTGTCATAAATTCTTTGACTTTATTTAAATATTCTACTTTATTAATTCCAATTACGGTATTCCCTTTGTCAGCTTTTGTGAAGACAATATTGTTTGATAATGCTTTATTTTTGATAGACTTAGCTGTAAATGATTCTCTATTGTTATATTTTTGATATTTGGTATTTTTTATGATTTTTGTAATATTGTATTTTTCTTGTAAATCATTATTAAATTTATTTAAGATTAATTCTGTTTCTACGGCTGTAATTTCTATATCTTTTTGACTAAATATTAAATTGAACCTTATGTTTAAATCCTTTTTCTAATCATTCTGTCTCTGTATTATTAAATTTCACTGACATTAAATTAATGAATATATCAAGGAATTTATGAGCACAACATATTTTTTCTGGTATTATTGTACGACTTTTTTGTTTAATTAATCGTTTAAGTTTATTGTCTTTAATTATCTTACTTTTAAATGTTATGTAATTTATTTTCTGATATGTGTAAAAACAAAAAAAAGTCAAATTCAACCAGATGGTCTACTAAGCCCTTTAATGTCAGAAATTTTTATGGATAGCATAGAAAAGAAAATATGCAAATTGCCTCTATTGGTGGAGATATGTTGAAGTTGAATTAGTTGCATTCACTGGCACGGATAGAATTTTAAATAGCCTTTTAAAGGAAATAAACCTTCAACAGGAAAAAAATAAATTTACTATAGAAACAGATATACACAACACAATAAATTTTCTAAATTTAACCATACCAATGACAAAACAAAATTTTGAAAAAGAAATCAACATAATTAAATATATTGCGCTTAGAAATAATTTTAAATTAGAAACAATAAATAAATTAATCATAAACAAAGAAAAAGAAATAAATAATATTCTCCATTACGAAATGCAAGGGTGAAAATTATGGACCAATAACATATAATGGCTATTTGAGCCAAAAAAAATCAGCAAATATTTAAGAAAATTAAAAATAAATGTCACATTTAAATCTACCAACACTTTATCAAAAATCATAAAAAACAATAAGGATAAAACTAAAAATGGTCAACTCTGTGGGATTTATTTGCTTAATTGTGCTGATTGCCCGAAGTTTTATATAGGCCAAACTGGAAGAGCATTCGATGATATAATAAATGAATATAAAAAAGTGTTTATTCATCAGAAAATCACATCTACATATCCAAACCACTTGATTGAAGAAAACCACCGTTTTGACCACAATTTTAAAATCCTCCACATTTCCAACAAAGGACGAAAACAGAAAGAAACACTTAATTAAATGTAAAGGAGGTGAAGGCGTAAATGGAGTGGAATATAAAAACATTCGTAACATAACCAAACAAAAGATAAGACAAGCTTATCGTAAATATGTTAACGGTATTGAAGAAAATATTGTCAGGAACACTGAGAAATTTTGGACCTACGTGAACAATAAGAAGGCTCAAACCCCTGCGGATATTGTTTTGCAGAACAATTTAAGGCATCATATGTACCCAATGGCGACAACTATACCCAAAATTGTGTCAACACAATCTAGGAAACTTCTATATTTCCGAGGATCAAGTTTTCAGGAGTCTCTGACAATTAAAACTAGAAATAACTATGGGTCCGGACTATATACTGTTACCGGCAATCCAACCGGGATTGCCGAAACACCGTTAAATTAAGGCTAATAAAGCGCCATTCGCGAATCGGATCGTTTTTCAAATCATTTTCAATATTTTACATTCACGCTTATTATTATCCATTAATTCAACTTTCATTTTAGATTCAAAATGCGTAAAGTTCGTACGATTATATGATCCACCCTGTATATATTTTTAATATTCGTTTTAGCCTCACAACTTTCACAATTTACATTTTTACCCCGGACAACAAAAATAAATAGTATTGTAGGTAATAAACTGAACCACCCCTAAATATTTCGAACACATTTTACGACTGCAATTGAAAGAAGTAAATTCTGGTGATCATAAAACATTCCAGCAATTTGTAAACGTGCCGATCCCCTGTTACGCCGGATTACCAGTTAATCCTCAGGCAAAAGCCGGGTGTCCGAAAATGCGCCCGCCAGGTCATAAAGACGAACTTGTTACCGCGATTTCGTATTTATTAAAATTAATCAAATTATATTTTTTTTACATGATTATCAATCAAATTATTATGACTAATCAAAAGTAGATATATGACTTAAGCGCGCAAGTTGAATCAGCTTGCGCGCCACAACACATACGCGCACACCCCCTCAGCCTAAGCACATTAATGGCACACATAGTTTGTCATGCGTATGTAGATATGCAGATGATTGTATGTAAATATTAGTGTAATAATGTAAATAATCAACCTAGTATTAAGTATAAATATTAAGGCAAATAATATCCCGCACATAAGACAGCATACGCCATCTCTCGGTCAAAACCATGACAACTCACCCCTTCCTTCAACAAAGTCATGGAGGGGTGGTTGTTAGAAGGTGATGACGAGAGAAGATTCAAGGGATGAAGTCAGTTGTTATCAAGTAGTTATCTCGCAGTTGTCATCAAGTAGTTACCTCGTGGTTAACAAGTTGTCATCAAGTAGTTATCTCGCAGTTGTCATCAAGTAGTTATCCAGGCATAAAGTAGTTATCAAGTTGTCATCAAGTACTTATCTCATGGTTACCAGTATCGTGTAGTTATTATCAACAGTTATCTCGCAGTCGTCATCGAGTTATTATCAAGTTCACAGTCATAATCATCAGTCAGTCATTCAAAGTGTTTGCGTGGTCAGTTCACAGTTTCAAACAGTCAAACATGCAAATTCTCAAGTAGTCAATCAAAGCCTCAAACAATCAGTCATTACCATTTACTTGTCCATAAATTTAAATATTGTTAGTTGTTAATTATTTTGTTTTCTTGTAACTTCGTTTTCATTGTTTGTTTTGTTATTTGTTTTTTTTTTTTTGTTAATTATTAAATTCAAAATACCATCAAATCAGTTCTTTCATTTAACGATTACATTAATTGTGTTTCCCGCAAGAATAGTGAAGATCCAGCCCTCATCAAAGCAGAGTGTAAGGTAAGTGGATTTTACATTTTTCTTTTTTTTATTGTGGATAAAATTTAGTAATCTGATAGTCAGTTCTCATGCTCTGCACGTCAAAGCTAGTCGTAAATTATCGGTGGAGGTAAAATCGAAATTCACACCCATCCTCCCGCAGTCCATCGATAATAATTGGCGCCCAACGTGGGGCCGTTTCACACCCACGCCCTGACACATTTCAATTTTTTTTTACATATCAGAATTTGCCTAAATTTTTTCACAATCACGATAATAATTGACATCCAACTTATTGGCCATTTTATACCTACGCTCTGAAATTAATTTTTTTTACAAGCCAGCACTAATTTGTTAGTCAGACAATATTTAATTCAATTTATACTCAGCCTACACTTATTATAAATAATTATTATTTTCATAACTGTTGATTAATAATTAAAGTTTCAATTTAGGATCAATTCGCCTCTTGAACATTATTTCATTTTTCTAAATATAATTTAGATAAGTTCATTTGTGCACATAATTATAAATATAATTTATCTAGTGGACGAAAATATCACACATATTTTGAGGGAATATTTTTAAATTTAAATTACAAATTCATTTTTCGTCACACGGTTAATATTTTTGTCTAAATTTAACCTAGTTGTGTTAGCGCTTAATTTATGCGATAACTAGTAATTATTCATTTAGATTTTGTTTTTTATAAATACGTTAGACAAATCATTAATAACATAAGACAAGAACACATTATTATTCATTTTATAAATCACTCTTGCAGATAAGTTTACAATTAGAGTACCTTATATTCAGCTGGTTCCTGTGAATATTATTGCTGTATTATTTATTATTGTGTGTTATCTCTTTCAGGACGCAATATTTTGGTTTAATTTGTATGCTTACTGTTTGTGCTAATACAATTTTTTTTTCAGAAATTCTAGGGTGTTTTTTTGGTTGTTTTATAATTTAAAGGGTTATCATATATCATTTTCATTTTCGTATATATCCATTGATTAATCACCTTGATTTATTTACTACTTAACTAATTGCATTATCAAATTTATTATTTTATAATTTCAATTCACTTGAGTATAATTTAAAGTGTGGTATTATTATTTTTTTGTTGTCAATTTAATTGAGTCATTATTTGCAATTAAGCCGAGAAGAAACTCGACGGGGCCGCATCATAATCATCTTTTTGTCAATATTCTCTCTTGATTAAAACACATTAATCACAAGATGTCAGTGAAGAGCTACACGATGCACAATGGCTCACAGCGTACACCCACGCAATCGATGGACCGCGAAAGTCGAGATAACAGAATTTCGACAGAGACCACGCAGCAGACAGTTTTCTCTAGAGCCGGTTCGCCATTCGTTGATTATCCACCATCTGCGATACAACATTTAGATAGAGAATCAATGTTGAGTTTCGCAGAACTTGATGACGAGGAGGTTGCGGCGAAACAAGAATACGAGGCGAGGCTAGAGAAAATTCGCGAGGAAAAAGCACTCCGTAGACAAGCCGAGGAGGAACAAGTTACTCATAAGGAATCGCGAGAAAGTCGCCAATATCGCAAAATTATAGATGCACTTCTTGGTGAAGTTAAAGAAATGCGGAGACGCCAGGAGGAAGCAGATCATTATATGCAGGATATGAGACAGGAGAGGGACGAACTGCGCCGTGAGTTATCAAGGTCCAATTCACGAGACGCTCGCGAACCACACAGTCATAATACCGAAGAAGTCGCAACCCAAGCAAGCAAGCAGATAATAGATTATTTGCTAGAGGTGAAGAAAACGGAAACGGACGTCAAACCGATCTTCACAGGCCGCGATCCGCGTCAATTCATCGCCCGCCTCGAAAGAGAATTTAATGGTCTTAACCTGGAAGACGCAGTTAAGAACATGAGAGCTTTGGCTCGTATGGATGACGCCTCGAAAGCCAAGTTCGGAGGCTACTTCACGGAGGATGTACCATGGGAACAAGCGAAGGATTTGCTGATCACATCCGTAGACCCAGATTCACTCGCACACGACGAGCTGATTGAACTGTCGTCTACTCAGCAGAACTCCACGCCACCAGGAATGTTTGCCCTCAGGAAGGAGCTCCTCTTCAACAGGCATGGACAAGCATGGACTGAAGAATTTAAAACGAAGATGATGTGGCGTCTTGCATCACCTACATTGCGACAAGCGCTCTTCTTCAGGCCAAGCACCGTCGCAGAATTCGTTCACCAGGCTGCTCGGTTAACTGCTACGGAATTAGTACCTATTTCCATAACAGCCACAAAGACCATAAACCAACAGCCACAACGCCGCTCACCACCGCCATGCCGCTCACCACCACCACGACGCCGTTCACCACCACCACCACGTCATTCATCACCACCTCAAAGACGTTCACCGCCACCTCAATTCAACAGTCAATATAAACAACATCCCGGTAGGAACAACAAATACATATCTGGAAACAGGAAATATCACCGAAATGACAAACGGATCGAAAGTGGACATGGCCGCCAACGCACGGAATACCGCCCCAACTATCAACAACAACCTTCTCCGGGAAAATGCCGAAACGCTCACCATAAATATGGTGGAAATTATGGAAGAAATTATAGTTCGCGTCCTGAGCGTCGAGAGAATGCCACTTCCCAGCGAGGAGCAACTTCACCACCCCCAGACCGACCAACCCGTCCCAGATCACCACCGTTTTGTCTGAAGTGTCGTCAAGGAAACCACTGGCACAGTGACTGCCCAAATACATCGGGAAACGGCCCACAGCGGCAGGATCAAAACTAAATTGCCACAATGTTTCTGCCGCTTCACAACGACGACCTCAACGACCACGACAAAAGGTAATTCGCTTTCAACCATACGACGCCAGTAAGAGAACGGTAACTTCGCGTATCGCGACGCGTAAAATTAACAGACATACCAGTGTTAGTGACAAGTGCCCCAAAGACATACAAGTGCAAACCCCTCCTCGCGAAATAGACGTTAAAACTAACACAAACCCCGTGTGTGCCCTAAGACTGAATACCTCACCAATGACAACCGCTCAGCTCCACCACACCACTATTAGCTTCACCCCCCAGACACGCCATCAAGAATTATCTTCCCCATCGGAATCACCAGATGCCATCAGCACAGAGGAAGCAGACATCGCCGACGATCATGCCACACCTGGTTCTTCCACCATCAAAACTCTATGCTATGCCAACAAATGCGACCAACATAGTGTATTGTGCCGCCAAATAGACGCATCCCCGCGTAATAGACACTGTCCACGTGCAATAGACACTTTCTAACCGCCGGGCCTTGTGACCCCGGATAGTGCGTGTAAGAACTAGTTATAAGTGTAAATAACAATTAGTGTAAGTGCATAGACATTTCCATACATAAAATAAACATTTGTTATGTGGTTCACCCTACGGAACGAGGGTGCAATCTAGACACGTTCCGTGACGTCGGACGGTTTGACCGTCTCCATGCTGACGATACCAAAGGAAAAAGCCTCAGAAGTTAAGACGTCGAGGATCATCGTCCAATCGCCAGCCTACTGACAATGGGCAGTAGAATTGACTCCAGAGAGTTTCCCATTGTGGCGCCCACAACACGTTTGGCAACGTCATACCAGGATGATGTCAGTTCATTCCTGGTCGGCCAAACCCACACATCCAAGGACCTCCTATCATCACAACACGTTTGGCAACGTCATACCAGGATGATGTCAGTTCATTCCTGGTCGGCCAAACCCACACATCCAAGGACCTCCTATCATCACAACATGTTTGGCAACGTCATACCAGGATTATGTCAGTCCATTCCTGGTCGGCCAAACCCACACATCCAAGGGCCTCATATCATCACAACATGTTTGGCAACGTCATACCAGGATGATGTCAGTCCATTCCTGGTCGGCCAAACCCACACATCCAAGGACCTCATATCATCACAACATGTTTTGGCAACGTCATACCAGGATGATGTCAGTCCATTCCTGGTCGGCCAAACCCACACATCCAAGGACCTCCTATCATCAAACAACACATTAGGAAGGACTTCCAGCAGAACCAGTATCCAAATCATCTAAGCATCTAAGGCTGCTCACCAGGATATCTAGGATTAGAGAGGTACTCAAGTTCACCTCTACTTCAGCCGATAGGACACATTCTTCACCAGTGTAAGCAACTGTAAATATATATCTATCTTATCTAGATGTAAGCGAACTTAACACATTTTTACGGGGCCGATTGTTACCGGCAATCCAACCGGGATTGCCGAAACACCGTTAAATTAAGGCTAATAAAGCGCCATTCGCGAATCGGATCGTTTTTCAAATCATTTTCAATATTTTACATTCACGCTTATTATTATCCATTAATTCAACTTTCATTTTAGATTCAAAATGCGTAAAGTTCGTACGATTATATGATCCACCCTGTATATATTTTTTAATATTCGTTTTAGCCTCACAACTTTCACAATTTACATTTTTACCCCGGACAACAAAAATAAATAGTATTGTAGGTAATAAACTGAACCACCCCTAAATATTTCGAACACATTTTACGACTGCAATTGAAAGAAGTAAATTCTGGTGATCATAAAACATTCCAGCAATTTGTAAACGTGCCGATCCCATGTTACGCCGGATTACCAGTTAATCCTCAGGCAAAAGCCGGGTGTTCGAAAATGCGCCCGCCAGGTCATAAAGACGAACTTGTTACCGCGATTTCGTATTTATTAAAATTAATCAAATTATATTTTTTTTACATGATTATCAATCAAATTATTATGACTAATCAAAAGTAGATATATGACTTAAGCGCGCAAGTTGAATCAGCTTGCGCGCCACAACACATACGCGCACACCCCCTCAGCCTAAGCACATTAATGGCACACATAGTTTGTCATGCGTATGTAGATATGCAGATGATTGTATGTAAATATTAGTGTAATAATGTAAATAATCAACCTAGTATTAAGTATAAATATTAAGGCAAATAATATCCCGCACATAAGACAGCATACGCCATCTCTCGGTCAAAACCATGACAACTCACCCCTTCCTTCAACAAAGTCATGGAGGGGTGGTTGTTAGAAGGTGATGACGAGAGAAGATTCAAGGGATGAAGTCAGTTGTTATCAAGTAGTTATCTCGCAGTTGTCATCAAGTAGTTACCTCGTGGTTAACAAGTTGTCATCAAGTAGTTATCTCGCAGTTGTCATCAAGTAGTTATCCAGGCATAAAGTAGTTATCAAGTTGTCATCAAGTACTTATCTCATGGTTACCAGTATCGTGTAGTTATTATCAACAGTTATCTCGCAGTCGTCATCGAGTTATTATCAAGTTCACAGTCATAATCATCAGTCAGTCATTCAAAGTGTTTGCGTGGTCAGTTCACAGTTTCAAACAGTCAAACATGCAAATTCTCAAGTAGTCAATCAAAGCCTCAAACAATCAGTCATTACCATTTACTTGTCCATAAATTTAAATATTGTTAGTTGTTAATTATTTTGTTTTCTTGTAACTTCGTTTTCATTGTTTGTTTTGTTATTTGTTTTTTTTTTTTTGTTAATTATTAAATTCAAAATACCATCAAATCAGTTCTTTCATTTAACGATTACATTAATTGTGTTTCCCGCAAGAATAGTGAAGATCCAGCCCTCATCAAAGCAGAGTGTAAGGTAAGTGGATTTTACATTTTTCTTTTTTTTATTGTGGATAAAATTTAGTAATCTGATAGTCAGTTCTCATGCTCTGCACGTCAAAGCTAGTCGTAAATTATCGGTGGAGGTAAAATCGAAATTCACACCCATCCTCCCGCAGTCCATCGATAATAATACCAGCATTTTTATTAAAGTACTGTACCACCTATTTTGTTAAACCCTTAACACATATTTTTAATATTATATTATCTAACGGTATTTTCCCTGACTGCTGGAAAACTATACGAATTTGCCCCGTCTCGAAAAAAGGAGACAATACTAATATAGGAAATTATAGACCAATTGCACTTATATCCAATTTAGTAAAGTTTTTGAATCAATTATCACCGAATATATGTATATACATATATATATATATATATATATATATATATATATATATATATATATATATATATATATATATATATATATATATATACAGGGTGTCCCGTTAATTAAGGGAAATGGCTGGACCATAGATCCCTGGGGTCAAAATATGATGTTTTAACACAACTTATCTATATCCAAAAATTTACGGTTAAGCCGGAATTTGTCTTCAAAGTTCCAAAAAATTGGTTTCTTTTGTTTATAACAATTGAACGCCTTATTCGATTTGAATGAAATTTATTATTAATAACTACCATTATATAATACATCATTTCAGATTGTAATAATGGCGATAAAAAATTTCTGATTATTTTTTATTAATCTACATAAAATTACATAAAACTTTGTTCCATACAGTTTTTTTCTATCTGTTATAATAACCGAGATATATTGATTTGAAAAATTTGACACTTTTTACTTTTTTCAAAATATCTAGTTACCCTTGCTTTTTTTGAAAACTTTGAAAGTGGAATTTTATTCGTCTCGTAAATCTACACTTCTTTCCCCATTTAACCGTTTCTCTATCTCTTATAGTTTCCGAGATCCCCATAGAGAACATCTAAAAAAACTCACCCTGTATATATATACATATTGTTTAAGCGCCGTCTACCTCCTTCTGAACCCTCGCGCTTTAGAATAAGAGGGGGTGGCCGAGGCTACCAGGGCGGCCTAAACGATCTGCAAGAGAGTCTAACTGTAGTAATAACAGAGAATACATGTAAAAATAAGTTGTAAATGTCCATTCAGTAAGAAGTAAAAGTGTTGAAACGACAAGAGTTTTTAATTGACTAATATCGCTGTTCATGCACAATCCACTAACATCAATTCAACATATGGTCCTTCGAAACGGATTTAACGGCAGATATCAATTAATTAAAACACTAAGGAGGATAATTTTCGCCACCACCATCAACGTAGTGACGGCCATTTGGAATTCACCGGCGGTGTCAAGATTGGCAGACTGCAAATTAAAGGTCAGATCCCTCCTTTTATCCTTTCTTACCTTGATTGTTGTTTCAATTTGAAAAAAAATGGATCTTAAATCTTTGAAAAAAAGTCGTAAAATTATTAGGGGTAGTGTAACTAGATTTGGAACATATTTAAATCAGATTAAAAAAGAAGACATAAACAAAGATGAGTTAAGAGAGAGAATTAATAATTTTGAGCCATTGTTAAATAAATTTATTGACATTCAATCTCAAATTGAAGATCTTGAGTCACCTGTAGAAAATGTTAGTGACGAAGGTGAACAAGAAGTCGGGATTGCCGAGTTCGAAAATAATTTTTATCGGCTACTTACAACAGCAAAAAAATTATGTCAAATTAACCAAAATATTAATAATGGAAATATGTCAGTTAATTCAAATGTTCAACTAAATAAAATTGAAATCCCTATATTTGATGGTTGTTATGAAAAATGGCTTCCATTCTACAGCGCATTTAAAGCACTAATTCACGAAAATTGCGGTTTAAGCAAAATAGAAAAATTCACCCATCTTTTGAATTCTCTTACGGGTGATGCCGCGGATGTTCTTGCATCGTTTGAAATAAGCTCATCACATTACGATGAAGCGTGGGAAATTTTAATTGAGAATTTTGGTAAAAAACGCAAAATTGAAGAACGTCACGTTATGGCATTATTTGATTTACCTCAAGCCACTGGGTCTGTAACATCGGCAAAAAACATTATTCGCGGAATAACAAAACATACGCGTGCATTAAATGCTTTAGGTGTCAATACTGACACGTGGGATCCATTATTAAATTA
Source organism: Ontholestes murinus (assembly GCA_963969525.1). Taxonomy (NCBI): domain Eukaryota; kingdom Metazoa; phylum Arthropoda; class Insecta; order Coleoptera; family Staphylinidae; genus Ontholestes; species Ontholestes murinus. Next base: position 35,573,882 of record OZ018395.1, on the reverse strand, counting down.
TTTAATTAAACGCAAAATTGATCGCGATACTGTAGTAGAATTTGAGCGAACGTTAAAGAAAGATGATAGACCGAAAACAAAAGAGTTGTGCGATTTCATAGCAGTCAAATGTGAGTCCTTGGAAATGTTTGATAACACAAAAAATGTAGCAAATAAATTTATTCAACATGATAGAAATCTATCGGGAAATAAAACCGAATATAAACAATGTTGCGCGTGTAACGGATTTCATTCAATTTTTAAATGCAACATCTTTAAGAATTCCACGATTGATGATAGAATTAAAATTGTTAAAACAAATTCATTGTGTTACGTGTGCTTAAAACGGGGTAATCATAAATTTTATAATTGCAACGCAATTTCATGCGAAGTTTGTCAAAAAAGGCACACCCTTTTACATAAATATGCTGCAGGTACCTCGGCAGGTACAAATGCCACACTTGTCGGGATTAATCATACCCAAGGATTATTACTAGAGAGCGGATTTCTAGCATTATGCTTATCCATAATATTAATAGCATCGAAAAAATTTCTTAATATCTATACGAATCTTGAAGAATGTGATTACTTAGCGCTAAGTTTTTTTGGGCTTTTTTGCTTATTTTGACTTTTTGTGCTTATTTTGACTTTTTATGCTTATTTTCATGCTTTTTTTAGATTTTGATGCTTATTTGGAGCATTTTCTTAAACATTTAAAAAACATTTAATAATAATTTCACGCTGATATTAAATTAATGTGCTAATATAGAGAATTTTCGTAAAAATCTGTATCCCATCATTTATAGATTATATTTGTATTACATATTTTCTTCGTGTCTTTTGACAACATAATTGTTAAAAATCTTCATAATATGATACAATAATTATAATGAATTTTATTGTTAATAAATATTAGTATAAATTACCAATTTACAATGGATTCGTTTATAAATAAGTAGATATAATAGACCGTCTCATTATTCAGATAATACAGACGAACGCTTCATAGGAATCACACCTATGATATTCCGGATGTAAACGTCGTTAAAAAATAAATAGGGGCCCCAGTAAGTATTAAATGTAAACAAATTTAAGTGATAGCTAATAATCAGGTGTTCTGCAACCGTATCAATTTCCTTCTCTCGGCAAAAGTACCGATGGGACGACTGGCGCATATTTACCGTTTTCGTTAATTTTCATATTCAAACTCGCATTCATAAACTATTTAATTGACATTCCAAAAACTTTGCTTATTTATCAAAAATTACTATATGCGTGAATCATATTAACCTGGGGAATCACAGATAAATTATATTATATAATTCACATGTATATTTAACCCATAATGCAAAAGGTGAAACCAGAATACAAGAATTAATTAGAGGCTATCCAGAATTAATAAGTGAAAATTATACATTATTTTGTAAGGCATGTTTAAAAATAGTAAGTTTTATTTTAGTTCCCAACTGCATCCTAACTAGTCAAGACTTGTATGTAAAACATGTTATAACAACACTACGTCAAGAACGTTTGAAAAAGTTCAAAGCTGAACTAACAAAACAGCACAATTTCACAATCTTTAGCATCATCTTCAATTAAATTCACATTTGTGCAAAATACTTTTACATTCAAATATCCCTTTAAGAAAATTACAAAATAATGCATTTAAATCTTTCTTGGGAAAATATTGTAAAATACGCATTCCCGAGAAAAAAATATGTAGCTCTTAGATACTACGAAACCATACAAAAAATTAAAGATATTATTAACAATAATTATATGTGGTTTGGTGTGGATGAAACCACAGACTTGTTTAATTTAATAATATGAGTTTAACATGAAGACATCCGACCAACAGTATTTTGATATATACAAAAGAATTGAAGAAAACTGATAATAACATTATAGCAAAATTCATAAATGATGGACTGACAAGCTTATTTTTGCCGTAGACAATACCAAGTTACAAAATTTTACTAATAATGCATTTTGTGCATTGTACAAGTTTAGCACATGAATAGAAACGAATTTCTGAAACTATAAGAATGAAATTTCCATTTGTAGATTTAATTAAATATGGAAAAATAGTTCTTATATTCTTCTGTGAGTACAATTATTCAAGAAGTCATTATCTGATATCTCACTGCCCCATAAACCAGTGCTAACAAAATGGGGAATTTGGCTATATGCTACAATGTACTATGCGAACCATTTTGAAGAATTTAATAAGGTTATATACAACTTTCCCGAAACGACAAGCAAATCAGTTAAAGACTGTTAAACAGTTCTTAAGAAACAAGAGCTTCCTTCAAAACAATTGAGTTACATAAAATCACGTTTAAATTTTGTGAGCAACACAATCAAATCTTTATAAAAGCAGATTCATTTTAGAAAATACCTGCATGCATTGGCCAAGAAATCAAAATAATATCGAAAGAAGTATTCGTTGAAAATGAAGGATTTTTATTATTAAATAAATTAAACTTGATTTTGAATGGCAATTTTCAAATGGATCCAGCTATAATTTAAAATAAAGAGAAGCTTTTCTACTTTCAAAAATTTATTGAGCGTCAGAAGTAATAATTTTTACAATTAAACCCTTAGAACAACATTTAATGATCTACTGTTTTTATGAATAGATTTTAGTTATTTTGAAACGTATACAAAATTACAATTTAATTTTTAAATACTTACATGATATTATATATTGCGTAAAGAAAGTATGTTTATTTTAGTTTTAAGCCAAATTTCTTTGTAAAATATGTTGATAAACGTGTAACATATCAAGAAAATATAGTTTTCTTTAGTGCTTTTTTCGTGTTTTTATGCTTTTTTCCTGTTTTTATGCTTTTTTAATGCTTTTTTTTCTCTAAATTTTGTGCCTTTTAATGCTTTTTTAGTGCTTTTTTCGTGTTTTTATGCTTTTTTCCTGTTTTTATGCTTTTTTAATGCTTTTTTTCTCTAAATTTTGTGCCTTTTTAAGTGCTTTTTTTCACATTTTTTAAGCTTTTTTATCCGCTCTCTAATTATTACCAACAGCTATAGTGAATTTAATTACGGTAGATGGTAAAAAGAAAAATGGTCGCGCTTTATTAGATACTGGGTCGCAATTAAATTTAATCACAAGAGAAATGGCAAACAAATTAAACTCAAAACTTGAAGAAAATGTTATTCAAATAAAAGGTGTAGACAGAATTGAAACACAATCTCATTCAAAAACGACAATTAAAATTAAATCTCGAACAGAAATTTTTTGTGAAGAAATAGATTGTTTTGTGGTACCGACAATTACGGAAAAATTACCGTGTGCATTAATTAACAAAGATAAATTAAACATTCCTAAGGGGTTACGGTTAGCTGATAAACAATTCAATATTCCGGGAGAAGTGGATATTTTGTTAGGCGCAAGTGTTTTTGCACAAATTTTAGTGAATAAACAAATGAAACGTGAAAAATCTATGCCTCTTTTATTAAAATCGGAAACAAAGGGAACTGTTTGTAACTTAACCCGGGCAATCGATTTTGACCTGCAACATTTTTCGGAGATGGAACACGTGCAACCAACAATACCTCGCACTGTCGAAGATAATATTTGTGAAACACAAAGAAGGGGTCCAGATGGAAAATTTATTGTATCCTTACCGTTTAAACCAGAGGGTGAACCCTCACTTAGTAATTCAAAGAAACCAGCAATAAAACGATTTTTAAACTTGGAGAAAAAAATTGCGAACAATGAAACGGCTAGTGAGAGTTATAAATATTTTATGAACTTGCTCGAAAAAGGTCAGCGACCGCAATTTGTTTACTGACAGGTAGCCGAGATTTCAGTATTTTATCTAAATATTCCTCATGGAAAAAATTGATTAGCGTAGTTGCATATTATCGTAGATTTTATAAAAATTGTAAAGATAAATTTAACAGGCAGTATGGAGAGCTAAATGTAACTGAAATTAAAGAAGCAACCAATTTTTTTGGTGCTAATAATGAGTTGCAGGTGTTATACGATTTTTTTGTGAATGAGGTAAATCAAAATCGAATGATGCGAGAAGTTCGCAATGATGGCATCTCCTGGCACTTCAATCCATCTAGGTCCCCTCATTTTGGAGGGCTATGGGAGGCTTCAATAAAAAGTCTAAAATATCATTTACCCCGAGTAAAAGGTCAATTAAAATTAAATTTCCAAGAATTGTATACTAGTTTTACACAAATTGAAACAATAATTAATTCTCGTCCTTTGACCCCTATTTCGCCCGATCCTAATGATATGTCCGTTTTAACCCCTGGCCATTTTTTAATCGGCGATGCGATGACGGCGTTACCCTCTGAAAATTTGATGGACATCCCGATTAACAGGCTGACTCTACGGGAACATTTGCAATACACGCGGCAGTATTTTTGGAAAAGATGGTCACTCGAATACCTGAGTCAAATGCAAAGCCGGACCAAGTGGTGATTTCCCGATAAGGACATCATTCAAGTAGGATGCCTGGTCATTTTAAAGGACGAAAATCTACCCCCGATGCGCTGGGTTGCTGGGCGAGTCAAGGAACTGCATCCCGGAGCTGATGGTTTAATGCGGGCAGTGACAGTGCGCACAAATTCGGGCGAATTTAAACGTGCAGTGAATCGTGTTTGCGTACTTCCTTTTGAAGGAAATTGTGAGAAATGACATTTATTTTCTTTACATCCAATTTTATATAAATCATTATGATTTACTTTTAGAAGGAACTGTATCTACCTGTTGTAATTGTTATTTGTGTTTATTGTCATTGTTAATTAATATAGTTTATCAGTGCTGGTCGTTTCAAGGGGGGCGGCATGTTTAAGCGCCAGGTAGACCTGCTTCTGAACCCTCGCGCTTTAGAATAAGAGGGGGTGGCCGAGGCTACCAGGGCGGCCTAAACGTTCTGCAAGAGAGTCTAACTGTAGTAATAACAGAGAATACATGTAAAAATAAGTTGTAAATGTCCATTCAGTAAGAAGTAAAAGTGTTGAAACGACAAGAGTTTTTTAATTGACTAATCTCGCTGTTCATACACAATCCACTAACATCAATTCAACACATATATTCGGTGATAATGGATTCAAAAGCTTTACTAAAATTGGATATAAGTGCAATTGGTCTATAATTTCCTATATTAGTCTTGTCTCCTTTTTTCGAGACGGAGCAAATTCGTATAGTTTTCCAGCAGTCAGGGAAAATACTGTTAGATAGTATAATATTAAAAATATGTGTTAACGGTTTAACAAAATAGGTGGTACAGTACTTTAATAAAAATGCTGGTATATAGTCCGGACCCATAGTTATTTTTGGTTTCAATTGTCAGAGACTCCTAAAAACTTGATCCTCGGAAATATAAAAGTTTCCTAGATTGTGTTGACACAATTTTGGGTTAGTTGTCGCCATTGGGTACATATGATGACTTAAATTGTTCTGCAAAACAATATCCGCAGGGGTTTGGAGAGTGATGCCATCGCGTGTCATGCAGCCCGGGATGCGTGAGCCTTCTTATTGTTCACGTAGGTCCAAAATTTCTCAGGGTTCCTGACAATATTTTCTTCAATACCGTTAACATATTTACGATAAGCTTGTCTTATCTTTTGTTTAGTTATGTTACGAATGTTTTTATATTTAACTCGATTTACGCCTTCACCTCCTTTACATTTAATTAAGTGTTTCTTTTTGTTTCCGTCCTTTGTTGGAAATGTGGAGAATTTTTAAATTGTGGTCAAAACGGTGGTTTTCTTCAATCAGGTGGTTTGAATATGTAGATGTGATTTTCTGATGAATAAACGATCATCGAATGCTCTTCCATTTTGGTCTATATAAAACTTCGGGCAATCAGCACAATTAAGCAAATAAATCCCACAGAGTTGACCATTTTTAGTTTTATCCTCATTGTTTTTTATGATTTTTCATAAAGTGTTGGTAGATTTAAATGTGACATTTATTTTGAATTTTCTTAAATATTTACTGTTTTTTTTGAGCTTCAAGAAGAAAGTCTCTCATGGAAGAAAGAGTTGGTATGAGTGGAAGAACGCTATATTGTGAACTCTGCCCTTTCCATATGTGATTAAAATTTTTGTTGATATTAATGGATTTTATATACAATTTTGGAATATTATGTAAGCATATTGGAATAAATAAATAATAATAATAATAATAATAATAATATATTATTGGTCCATAATTTTCATCCTTACATTTCGTTATGGGGAATATTAATTTATTAATTATTTCTTTTTCTTTGTTTATGATTAATTTATTTATTTTTCCTAATTTAAAATTATTTCTAAGCTCAATATACGCAATATATTTAATTATGTTGATTTCTTTTTCAAAATTTTGTTTTTTCATTGGTATGGTTAGATTTAGAAATTTTATTGTGTTGTGTATATCGGTTTCTATAGTAAATTTATTTTTTTCCTGTTGAAGGTTTATTTCCTTTAAAAAGCTATTTAAAATTCTATCCGTGCCAGTGAATGCAACTAATACAACTTCAACATATCTCCACCAATAGAGGCAATTTGCATATTTTCTTTTCTATGCTATCCATAAAAATTTCTGACATTATAGGGCTTAGTAGACCATCTGGTTGAATTTGACTTTCTTTGGTTTTACACATATCAGAAAATAAATTACATAACATTTAAAAGTAAGATAATTAAAGACAATAAACTTAAACGATTAATTAAACAAAAAAAGTCGTACAATAATACCAGAAAAAATATGTTGTGATCATAAATTCCTTGATATATTCATTAATTTAATGTCAGCGAAATTTAAAAATTAGGAGACAGAATGATTAGAAAAAGGATTTAAACATAACTTTCAATTTAATATTAGTCGAAAAGATATAGAAATTAAAGCCGTAGAAACAGAATTAATCTTAAATAAATTTAATTATGATTTACAAGAAAAATACAATATTACAAAAATCATAAAAAATACCAACCATCAAAAATATAACAATAGAGAATCATTTACAGGTAAGTCTATCAAAAATAAAGCATTATCAAACAATATTGTCTTCACAAAAGCTGACAAAGGGAATACCGTAATTGCAATTAATAAAGTAGAATATTTAAATAAAGTCAAAGAATTTATAACAACCAACAACTTTATACCTCTTAAACAAAACCCGACCAAAAAATTCCAACAAAAAATCAGAAAAACATTGAATAATATTAATTATATTTTATCAGATAATGAAAAATATTTTGCTATTAATATGAATCCACAACCACCTAAATTTTATGGTCTTATAAAACTTCACAAAGTAAATAATCCAATAGGTCCAGTAGTATCTTATACTAATGCACCATCTGAAGTAATACAATAACCTCAACTCCATTATGATTAGATACGTGGAATTTAAACCTAAATTTTCAATAAAAAAACAGCATGGAACTTGTTAATAATATTAAAGATATTAAATTACCACCTAACTCAAAATTCGTGTCATTAGATGTAACAAATCTATTCACAAACGTCCCTCCAATAGAAGTAAAACAACTACTTAAACATAAACTTATTTCAAAGAACGTAAATCCAGTAATAATAAATTAAATATTATCCCTGTTAGATAGTTGCATTCATCAAAATTATTTACAATTTGAGGAACAGAGTTACTCTCAACCAGATGGTCTAGCAATGGGAAACCCCCTAAGCCCTTTAATGGCAGAAATGTTTATGGATAGCATAGAAAAGAAAATATGCAAATTGCCTCAATTTACAAATGGTGGAGATATGATGACGCTGTATTAGTTGCATTCACTGGCACGGATAGAATTTTAAATAGCTTTTTAAAGGAAATAAACCTTCAACGCGAAAAAATTAAATTTACTATAGAAACCGAAAATTCTAAATCTAACCATAATTAAAAAAAACAATAATAAACACAATAATGGCTATTTAAGCCAAAAAAATAGTAAATATTTAAGAAAATTAAAAATAAATGTCGCATTTAAATCTACCAACACTTCAAATATTAATAACACCATAAACTCTAATCAACATGGATTTATGAAAAAGAAATCAACCCAAACCAATTTAATAAATATAACACAATTCATATCTAGTAACTTAGAAAGAGAGAGACAGGTTGAAGTAATCTATACAGACATGAGCAAAGCCTTTGATCGAATCCCACACGATATTTTAATCTTTTTAATATTCGTAAATAATGTCTGTGAATTGCTAAATTGTAAATATTTAGTCTATGCGGATGATATTAAACTTTTTAATGTAATGAATGATTATGATGATGCTATTAATTTACAAGATAACTTGCCAGTACTAAACGAGTGGTGTACTACACACAATATTAATGTAAATATTTCAAAATGTAATATCATTTCGTACACTAGATCTAATACGCCTATTTTATATAATTATAAATTAAATAACTCTTTAATTATACGTACACATTGTATCAAACATTTGGGAGTTTATTTTGATGACAAGTTATCGTTCAATTCACACGTAGAGAAGACTGCATAGGATTGCTACAAAATACTTGGTTTGATATTTCAGAGAAAGTTCAGAAAAGATTTCTTAAGTACTTATATTTTTTTAAGTACGGCAATTATCCAGATTTTAATTATTCCTACCACGAACTACAAGACAAACGTTCCACTATAAAACGCGGCATACGAATCACTACTTGTCATCTCCCTTGTATAAAATGATCCGGTATTATCATTATGTACAATATGGCGTCGATATATACAATTGTAATTATACACTATTTAAAAATGATTTGAAATTGTGCTTATTGTAACTATTTGTTGTTTTTGTTAGTTAATTGAATGTTAATTAATTTATTATATTTAAGGGTACTATGTAACATATTTACATTTTTCTCTGTAATAAGGCATTTACTGTCTGCTGAGAAATAAATAAATAAATAATCTAAATTTATTGGATAATTTAGAAATAAATAAAAATATTCACTCAGGGAATTTGCTGAACGATCAACTAGAACTCTCCAACTCCCCACTACTTAAAGAAATATACACCCTCCACCCACACTTCTGAAATCTGTATATAATGTAAATAAGTTTGTAAAATTTTTTGTATTATATTTCTTCACCTGAAGAAGCTACAGTGTAGTGAAACAATTGTAGTGAGTAAAATAAAAAGTTGTATTAATTAGATATAATACTGAGTTTCAACTAAGTACCTTTTTTCGTAAGTCATGATTGCACAATTATATTATTTTACATACCTAAATACAGATGATTACAAATAATTTAAAAAAACGTATTATCAATTCCCGACTAGAGCTATATTGCTATATTTTTCGCATTTAGTGAATCATTTTTCATAAAACGGAGTTTCTGCAAGGATACAACAGCTTTTAAATGTAATAGATATTACTAAAGTAAGAATATATGGAAATTAAAAATATTATAATAATTACGTCTATCTTGACCTATTTTATTTAAAACATAATCAACTTAGTTTAAATATTTGTTACATGTATTGCAAGAGTCTAAATAACCAAATAAGTTTTTATATAAATTAATTGTGGTGTTATCATTAATATTCACTTATCTAAGGTTAGTTTTATGAATCTATTAATTATATCGCCGTTGTTGTTCATAAATCTATTGGAGCGAAGTTAATTTCCTCAGTGTATAATTAAAATGTGAAAATTGCTGACAAGCTACTGTTAATCAGCAGTAAAAATAAATTACACCGCATTTTCATTATTTCTAGATAATAATATGAGATTAACACCAGTTAAGAGGTGATTTTAATGCGCACTTTATAGCATTTCGACCTTATCGCCTCAATTATCAAAGTTAGTGTCGATTTTTTTGCGGCACTAGGGTTAGTATTAACCGCTTTATTACTACTTATATTAAATTGCCCGTTTAATATAGTAAGTAAGACAAACAAGTTGTTTGAGTTAACTAGATTTATAAATAAATTGTTAGTATTTGTTACTCTTTCTTATATTATTGAAGCATTATTTTATCTGCTTTTTAGAAAAATGATCGCATTTAGTTTGCAAATTACACATTTTTTTATTATAAAGAATTGTCTAAAATAAAATTGAAATAATATATCAATTGAGCAATTTATCAAAAAATTCCTTATTAAATTTTATAGATTCTGTGCTGAATTTAAATGTATGACCTAATATTCTTTAGGAGTAAACATCTTGTATTTATTTGAATATCAGTAATACTATGCACAAAATATATACACAATAATCTTTATTTGGACAAAACATAATACAAAGAAACAATAAATATGAATACAATACAAATAGATGGTGTTAGTCCGTATGGGCTATAGACCTGAGGTCTTTCTGTCCTGTCTTGAATTTAAGGTGAAAAAAATAAAGTAACTTTGCTAGCTTGCACAAAATATTAATCAGCAATAACTTATTTTCAATAATTTTAATACTCTTAAAATACATCTAGTGTTCAGAATTTTCAGAGGCAATAGTATTACTTCTTGAATGATTTATTTGAATCAATTAATCTACTGACACATAGAAAGTGAAATATTTATTATATTACAATTATTTGTATTTGCATGTATCATTTACATATTCTTATCCATGTTTTTTCTTTAATTTTATTATTATATTAAGAAATGAATTTAAGTTGATGTAACCTTAACCAAATTTATCATAATATAGTCACTCACAAACTACTTAACGTATTCAATATTTTTAGTTCATTTTACAGAAAGAAATACTTTCAAACTAGCGTTGCTTTGATAGCCTTGCTATTGTGTAACACGTAAATTACTTTTGTATCATTCAAAAGTTATTTGTTCTTGTAGTCTTAATAAGACTCATTTGTTGTAGATTTTACGAAATATTTTCGTGTTTTTATAATTTATGCTACAGCTAATAGTTCATATTTACTACGTTTAGTATATCCTAATGAAATATAAATTATTTAGTATATTCTAGCACCACCACTGATCTGTTCTATTCTACTTTAATTTAGATGTGATAAGTATATACTAGATAAATTGAGTTCTAAAAGTTAGTTAACTAGAAGACTGTTTTAAGATATATACTAAAATTCTTCCACTATATTTTGATAACTGCAACAATAATTGTTTCCAATAAACTAATTTATCACAGCATAGCAAGAGAACATTTTTTACAGATATATCAGTTGTTTTCAACCTTTAATAAAAACATCGATCGAATGGCACATTTTTATTATTATTATTATTATTCTTTATTATTATTCTTTAGCTTACAATCCAAAATTAAAAAAATACATATCAATATCTACACAAAAATTATAGGAAACACAAAAATTTTGACTGGACGAAGCTGGGCGGAGTTCGTGCAGCAGCGACGATCTTCCACTCTAACCCTTGTTTGACCACGATGCTGAGGGAGCAAATATCCTCTTGAACATCTGGATTCTTCTAGAAAACGCTTTAATTTTCTATTTTGTCCCATTTTTAGGGGATACTTTTGGTTGTTAATGTCAGCATGACATATATATATATATATATATATATATATATATATATATATATATATATATATATATATATATCTAAAACTAAAAAATAAACTAAAACTTTTAAATTAGACATTAGACAAATATTTGAGGCAATTTTGCTGTATTCTGAGTTTTATTATTATCAGCACAAATCTCAGCATTTTTTGAAAAATTTGAATTTACATCTGATATATTTAGGATAGGGTTGATTAAAAATTCACTTAGTTCGATTCACTTTATTTTCACCAAGTGATTAAAGAGAAAATAAAAAGATATATTTAGGACCTCATTCAACATTCAATCCTAAAATTACTTTAAGGTTTAAATTTTCTTTAGTTAATGCATATTGCAATTGAATAACAACATCGATAATACTTTATATGATGTAGCTTTTGATTTAATACCATAATCTGATATAATTTAAACATGAAAGTGGAAGTTCTAGTAAATCTGTAATTATCCACTTTATTAGAAATAATCAGGAAAACAATTTCCAAAAACGATTTAGTGTTAACGTGTAGTAGTGTTAATTTAGTAGAGTGGCTAGAGATATTATCATCTCCGAAATAAGTAATTTTATGGATGAATTGCAAACAGCAGTGCTGTGCACAATTGGGTTTCATCAGGAATGCTGTCGCATCACATATAACCTATAATAGAATTTTAATTATTTGTTTCGGTTCTTTGGAATACATTTTTCGTCGTTGTTTATGTTTATGTATTCGAGAGAAAATTCTCAATAAGAAATAGTAAAAATCCTGTATATATGTATCCATATATGTTAAATTTAAGGTTTTTGCGAGTATAATCTGTTATGGGATTTTAAAAAGATATATCTAGGGTGTTTATTTGAGAGTTTTCTCGACGTTTTGGCGACATCGCATTCGTCATCTTTAGGAGCTCTAGTAGCTTAAATCTGGTATTTTTTATGAGAGGAGAGAAAATCCTGCATGGACACCCTTTTAGTGGGATAGTGTCGGACTCCTACGGACTAAAACCTCCCCTCCATGATCGCTGCTGTGACTAGTCCAGGTCCTAGGGGTCTTTTCTAGATGGATCTCAAGCGGTGTAATGCTATGAATTGGTGCTGGTAATTTTTCCATGAGGTGTGGTATTTTATGTGTTATTCCGTCTCATCTACTTCTTATGATAGGTTCAGTAGTTGTGGGCGTGGTCTGTGGCCTGCATGCAGCGTCGTTAAGGTATTATCTGGACTGTGATGTACGGTCTAATCCACTGCGGTGGTTATCGACTTTGGTGTAATTAGTCACCATTGTTGTTTTCCTTTCGTGGAAGTTGTTTACTGTTGCGATTATTTTTGTATTAATAAAATCAATCCTGTGGGCGGTTTTTGCCATGTTTTGGAACAGAGATGAATTCTGTGTTCATGTGTTCATCATGGCGGGCGCTGACACGTCGATTTGTCTGTCCAATGTATTTTTTGTTGTAATCTGCACATGGGATTTTATATATCGCTTGATTTTCTAATGGTATGCGGTCTTGTGGAGGTCGCAGTATGTCACCTATTTTGATTTCGGTCTTGTAGGCGGTTTTTACATTGAACCTTTTTAGGATATTTCCAATTTTGTCAGTTGTGCCCTTGGTGTATAGTATCGTGATGTGTACTTTGGGCTTAGCGTCTTCTGAGTTGATGTTAGTCGGGCGGCCTTGTGTGTTGATTATTTTAGAGATGATATCTGGTTTGAAATTGTTTGGCTGAGGGCATTCTTGAGTATGATTAGTTCTTCTTTCCTGCTGTTCTCATCTCTTAATTTGATTGAATGTGTTATTATGGTCTTTGCAACTGAATGTATTTGTGCTGGTGCAATTTGGCATTTAAATATCTAATTTTGATGCTGTCTTTTCTGTAAATGGTCTATCCAAGGCTTCCGTCCGGTTGTTTTATTATCAGGATATCTAAGAAGGGTAATTTATTTTTAATTTCCGTTTCTCAAAATCTTCCCTGTTGAGTTTGGCTATTATCAGAGATAGTGGTGACCCCATTGGGGCTTCTTTAATTTGTTTATATTTCTGCCTGCTAAAGGTGAATAATGTGGTAAAAAGCAATGTTTTGCGAGGTTTAAATCATGTGTTGTTCTTCTCTCATATTATATAGTGTACAACATTGCACAAAACCCTGTTTTAATTGTTAAAAGTAGAGAATAATGGCCGGTACGAGGAAAGGAAGTAATCCCAAGGTCTTCCTGAAAATATAAGGCGTCTCCGGTTGATCAGGACTTCCTGTAACATAAGTTGCCGTTTGTGGTTGATAAGATAAGGGCTTCCTATTTGTACAGGATGTTAATAAGATAAGGCGTTTCCGGTTGATAAGATAAGGACTTCTTGTTTGTAACGGAAGTTGATAAGATAAGGCGTTTCCAGTTGATAAGATAAAAAAATTACAGAAAAAAGCAAATGAATTGCGTTTCTAATACATCCTGTATATTAAGTATATGAGTGTCATTGATTGGGAGAGTGGAAGTGTTTGTGAGATAATTAAACGCCCTAATCATAATAATTATTTATTTTCTATAACTTGTATAAAAAAAGCAAAATGTGCAAATTTTAATAAATAAAATTATTGAAATAATTACATAAAACAAGTTGTATAATCTCTTCTGGCGTAATTCGTGGACTGAACAATTTATTTCGAAGTGATGTAATCATTTTGTTTCCTTAATACAAATGCACTCTCGGCAGCGATAGTTTAGTGTGGTTGGTCCGTCAATTTGTAATTTCCCTAAATTGTAATGTTTCAAACACGAGAGCCTCTTTCAGCACTTTGCTTCGACTCAAATGACAAAGAATCTCAAATTTTTAAAAGTTCAACGCTCTCTAGCCGATTTAATAAATAAGTTGGTAAAAATTTGTCTTGATTCGGATTTAGGCGATTTTCATAAAACAACTTTAGTCTTCATCTTACACCGTTCAATAAATAACTGAATAAAAATAATTTTTTAAATTTTAATATATAAATGGAATATCTGGACAGGGTAAATAAAACAGTTTATATTATAATTTAATAGTTATAATTTATTTTCATAACCTCAAAATACAAACACATTTTATTAAAATATATATCTAAACACACTAACATTAAATACGATTTTTGAACATTTTTGTGTGAAGAAATTACTGTAAATTTATTTAGATATAAATCACCGGACATATTTAAATAAGCTTATAAAATACAACTATAATGTGAATAAAACTCTTACGCTTTCAATTCATTCAACTTGTAATTCATATTTTTTTTTAAAGTCTATCAAATTTCTAGATGTTTCTTCAGACATAGCAATGCTCAGGAGCTGCTGTTGAATTTAAGTAACCATAATCTGACGAAATTTATTTTTGACAATCTCTCCGATCATAGTGGGACTCTTCCTCGGTAAAAAAGATGCGTGAATGAGCATCCCATATTTTCACAATTGGAATAAATCTCACTGCAGGGCTAATTCCGATGCTCATATTCTTTGTGGAGTACATAAGTTGATTGTCCCAAAAGTGTTATTGTTGGTGGTGGCGGTGTAGACGTTGGTAGTGATGATGGTGGTGGTGTTGGTTTCAAACACGAACCGCCTTATCTACTTCCGCCCTTATAAACCGGAAACACCTCATCTTATCAACCCATAACGCCTTATCTTATCAACTTCCGCTACAAACAGGAAGTGCTTATCTTATAAACCGGAAACAAGAAATCCTTATCTTATCAACCGGAAACCGCAATTACCGTTACAGGAAGTCCTTATCAACCGGAAACACCTTATATTATCAGGATGACCTTGTGATTATTTTCTGTCCCCATACCGGCTATTACACTCTACTGGTAAACATAAATTATAATTGACTAATTTCTCACTCAACCCGAGGTAAAATATTATCGTGGTTAGGTTACGCTGATAGTTTTGACGAATGGTCTAAATACTTGTTAAGCAGAAATACTCGTGAATTGATTAGTTGGTAACTTTATTGAATTTGATATTGCTTTATAAGTATTATCAAAAAATGTTCGAATGAAATGCTAAATATAGTTTCATATTTAGCAGAATTACTGTATATATATATATGATTCATTTTATTCAAAATAGATATATTTATATATGCTGTATATATAAATTTTCTATCGTCTCTGATTCTTAATTTGTACTGCTTCTTTGGGAACCACATTGAATTACTTCATTGATAAAGAAACATAATCTCTCCTTCTACATACGCATGCAAATCTATGTTTTGGATAGTCCACAACGTAATTACTGGATTTTATCGGCTGGAACTGTAATTAAATCATGTTTAATTTCATTCTAAAGCTAACAATCAACTGATAATAACATGTTATCCAGTACTATTTCTTTGCATTATTGCTGCAGCTATTGCCACTGCAATAGTCCTTATTATTTATCAGTCACTTCAGTAAAAGAATAGATCTGAATGACTATGTATTAACTTTCTGCTTCTTCTATTCATTTGCCTTTAAAATAATCCCAATTATCTTTTACCATAAGATCCATTGCATTTATTTAGATAGTGGCTCAATCCTTTATTTACCCTAAACTGATATTTAAACTGATACTCTTAATATCCTCAGAAATCGGTTAAGCTAAACTATCTCTATAGTATATTGTTCCATGTGATGATTTATTTATTTATGTATATACTTTTATTATTATCTGTGTATCAGGATCTGTTTTTCATTTAATTTTTAGAATCTACTCCTCGTAACTTATGTATTAAGAGTAACATTTATAAGACTTTTGTATGTTAATACAGGGTGATCTACTAGCTCTGTGACAAACTTTGACAGATGAAATCTGACGTTATTTTAAGCAAAAAATATTATATAACGTGGTGTCCGATTTCGCTCCGTTTAAGAGATATAATCAGAGTTTGCTATGAAATAATTTAAATAAAACAGTAATGTCACTAATGAAATAGCGATGGTCATGATAAAACAACAAATAGTTGCCTGCCATAATTAAAAAAATGTTGTTTGTTGTATTATTTGTCATGATCTTTTGGTTGTTATTTAAAAAATGTATACAGTTTCCACAGAAGAATATGCAGATATAATTTTTGTATATGAATTTTGTAATGGAAACGCGAGAGAAGCTGCAAGAGAATACCAGAGCAGATATCCAAACAGACACCAACTTGTTCATACAGTGTTTAGTTCGTCCTCCGGATTTAAATCCATTAGACTATTTTTATGGGGAATAATGAAGCAGTTTGTTTATCAAGTTGAAATTACTACTGGTCAGCAATTACTTGACAGAATTCAAGGTGCCGCCAATCACATAAGAAATACTCCAGATATACGTCGTGTTACGGAATCTTTGGTGCGTCGATGTGATGCTTGCACATAAGCTGTAGGTGGACATTTTGAAAACATATTGTAAGTTTTAAAATTTAAATTTTTTACGTAAAATTTACTTTATTTACTTTGTAAATTTTTTATAATAAACTTCAAGTTTATGCTTTCCTTATTTTTGCAGGCAACTGGTTGCTGTTCTCTCATGACCATGGATATTTTATTGGTGACTTTATTGTATTATTTAAATTAGTTCATAGCAAACTCTAATCGCATATTTCTCTTCAATGAAGCGAAATCGGACATAATGTTATATAAAAATGTTTGCTTAAAATAATGTCAGAATTCTAGAGGCCACTACTTTGTGATACATTCTTATTAATACATGATTGTAATTACTATATAGTTTCGACAGATATTCTGTCATTTTCAAACTATACTTCAAATTTTTACAAACAACGTTATAAAACAATTTTACAAACAATTTAGATGGTAAAATGTATTAATCCTTAATCCCGAACGTAATGATTTCTGTAGAACTCACTAATCCACCTCAGGTATAAAATCAGACCTTCAGTCGATTATATTTCATTCTTGTGTCAGTTGCCGTACATATCTGAGTAAGTTATTTATATTTCATTATATTTATTATCATATTTCATTATATTTATTTTAGTAAGTGTTTTTATTTGTATTTAAGATCAATTTTATAATAAAGCTGTACTGAAGAGAGCGAAAGTTCGAAACACGTGTCTGCAGATGATTATAAACTTGAATGCTAGATTTTTTAATTGCTTTTGCTAATTTAATTTAATGAAATCAGTTTAAAATTCATTTTTCATAATTTTTCATGTAATAGTTACATTTAAACAATCTAAAGTACATTTTATCATTTATTAGTTTGTTCAACAGAAATAATTTCATTCAAATTAGTGTTGCTTTGATAGTTGTACTATTTGTAACACGCAAATTAATTTGTATTATTCAATGTCTGTCGAAGTATTAGCTAGAGAAGTAGTTGTTTCAAATTAATTTGTTTTGTAGTCTTAGTAAGACTCATTGTTGTAGATTCACGAAATGTTTTCGTATTTTTAAATTTATAATTTAGATGGCGTTAAACAGAGGGGTATATATTAGGTCAGTTTGATCATTTATTACTAGAATTTCAGGGTTACGTTTAATTTTATAAATTTCCAGACTCGAGTAAATCAATTTTTAAGCCCTTTTCAGCGAAATGAATGATCTCGAGTACATCTGTGTCATCAAAATTGTGATTATTGTTAAAAATACTACTTGAAAAACCATTTAATTTAAAAACTTTTTTAGCTCTTAATAATATTTGATATCTTTTACGGTTTTCCCACAAAAAAATAAAATATATATTTTTTATTTAGTAAAAACAATATCTAGTTTTTCATCGAAACGAAAATAAATGTTTTTCGTGGCCGTCTTTGTTTAAAAAATGTAAATTATGTATAATAATTATTATTTAGTGTCTTTTAACAATTAATTTTCAACTTTATTATAGTTCATAAATATTCATATTTGGAACAAACAGATATTTTGTTTGTATTAGGATTTTGCAAAGAAAATTGTTGGAAAAGTGTTAGATGTTGTTTTGATTTATTTTATTAATTGATATTATTTAATTTTTATTCAATTAAGTAAGTTTATTTACTTATTAATGAGTGCATAATGAGTATACTATATTCATATTTTATTTTTTTGTGCAAAAACCGTACAAGATATCAAAAACAAGTAAGAGTCAAAAAAGTTTTTAAATCTAATGCCCTTTCAAGTAGATTTTTTTGGATTTTATTGGATGCACTAATAAAAAAATATTTTAGTTTTTAAATAGTGGTACTACTGTTTTTTATACTTCCTGTCAATCACTAATGGCCAAAATAACTAAAATGATGTATGATATTATGGTACTTATTACTAATAAATTTCATTCAAATCAAATAAAGCGTTCAATTGTTATAAACAAAAGAAATAAAAAATTTTGAATCTTTGAAGCCAAATTCCGGCTTAACCTTAAATTTTTGGATATAGATAAGTTGCGTTAAATCGTCATATTTTGACCCCAGGAATCTATGGTCCAGCCATTTCCCCGCATTAACGGGACACCCTGTATATACTCCTTTACAAGTGATAGAAGTTAATTTATATATGCCTGACTTATTAAAATTAGCCATATAATCAAAAACATCATCGGAAAACACAACATTATCGTTTCTCTAAAATCTCCAAATAAATTGAAAATTATGGTAGTGAGCGTTACTAGGTGGTAGTTCATTTTAAACAAGGTTAAATGAAAATGTTTTATACCACTATTTATTGAATAAAATATACACAAACAAAGTTTAAGATATATTACCAATTTTGACAACTATAGTTTCGACCTTTGCAAGTCATTATCAAGTGTTGAATTCAAATTAAAAATCATTTTCATTTAACCTTTTTTTCCAAAGAAATTATTTAATGTTATATATAATAATGAAACTCCGATAAATAAAATAAATAGGTCAGGCGTATATAAATGATTCTACATATATTAGCGCAGATATTAGAAAAAAAAAACATAGAAGTTCGAA
Source organism: Ontholestes murinus (assembly GCA_963969525.1). Lineage (NCBI taxonomy): Eukaryota > Metazoa > Arthropoda > Insecta > Coleoptera > Staphylinidae > Ontholestes > Ontholestes murinus. The sequence continues at coordinate 35,554,511 of OZ018395.1, read as the reverse complement.
AATATTGTATTGAAGTAATTGATTCAACAAAAATATAAGATAATGGTGCAATAGTGCTCAGGGATATAACAGTGTTTTAATCTTAATAAAATGGGAACATTTTTGTAGATAATTAGTCTATTTATAATGTTGTCATTGTGAAGTTTGCTAAGACTTATAAGTCTGATAGTAGGCTGTTTCATTTACCATTCGTCGATTTTACTTTTTAAACTCGACATTTGTTAGATGTAAGTGGCATATACTTTATAAATATCCTATATATTATGTGTTAGTTCAATTTTATTCAATCTACTTGGATGATATTACATAAACATTTTTTTGATAGTTATCATATAAAATTATTACCTTAAAGATATTTTTAATAATTGTAATAACCATGACACAAAGTATATAAACTTCTACTTCATCCTCATAATTATTTCATAATAATTCGTAATTCTCAACGTATTCTACTTCTACGCTTACTAAGATTTAAAATAAGAGGAAGTGTAAAAGACTTATTCTATTTAAAATAAAGGGTGTTGCGTGCATAACAAGGCAAAGCAATTTAGTGAATTTAGAGGCCACTCAAAGGACAGACACTCTGTAAATCAAGTCCTACATTTAAATGAACTACCGTAGAGGCCGTCCTTTTCGCCACACGCACATTTAATATTAGCACATTCACATTCCACCTTAACCTCTAAATTCAGTCGGCGTGAGCATAAACAAAACAGGACGTTGTCACAACTTGGATGGACGAGGGTCGATCCCAGTCTGGTCTCCCCTATCTGTTTTGGACACTTAACGAGGGTAAAAAGTCCAGACGTCTCCGTCTCAATTGGTAGGTTTTGAATTATTACAATCACTTCGGTTAGAGCTAATAATCTGAAATGAAGTGAAGATCCAATTGAAGAGGCATAATTGCTAATTTAATGAAGATTATTTGTAGATAAGATTTTTTACATATTATGTAAATTCGGGCGCATTATGCAATTATGGAAAACTAGTTAAATATTCACGTTAATATTTATATGTAATTTAATCATCGAAAGGTATATTTAATAAGTACACAGAGAAAAAATTTATTAACATGACAATTACATGCATAAGATTTTTATTAAACTAAAATAATTTAATAATATAAAAATATATAAGTCCTTTACGTTGTAGAAAATTCACTAATAATTTATTTATAGTTGTTGAATTCATACCTTTCCTCTAAACGCAATCTGCTTTTTACCAAAAATACTTTTCTTAATAACGTTGATATTTGTGCTACAATCTTGGTGGAAACAGATAATATATTTAGTGAAAAATAACACATGTTTTGGTTTTTATTTTCAGTTCTTTAGAACGCGTTTCGGTCTTCGCAGATTAATTATCCATATTGGCAATATGTCTCCTCCAAAATTTTTAATTTATTATAATAAGAAAAATACTACATAGTAAAATGAAAACTGTAGTTTTCATTTCAATCAGATTAGTTAATAAAAAATCCATATTAAATACTTTGGGAACAGTATTTGTAAATTTTAAATAATATGATATTTCAGTCAATTTGGAAAATGGAATTTTGTGTTTCACCGAAAATATATTTACATGTTCCGAAAGGGCATATTTTTTGAATTTACTTTTGTAGAGCTATCTAAAATTAAATAATAAAATGTATTAAAATCCTTTAGTTCGTTGTAGAAAATTAAATAATAAATTTAAAAATACGAAAACATTTCGTGAATCTACAACAATGAGTCTTACTAAGACTACAAAACAAATTAATTTGAAACAACTACTTCTCTAGCTAATACTTCGACAGACATTGAATAATACAAATTAATTTGCGTGTTACACATATATTTTTTATATTTTTATTTTAGTAAACGCTTTTATTTATATTTGAAATCAATTTTATAATAAAGCTGTACTGAAGAGATCGAGAGATCGAAACACGTGTCTGCAGATGGTTATAAATTGAGTAGTGAATTATTTAATTACTTTTACTAATTTATTTTAATTACATCAACTTAAATTAATTTTTTGTTCCAAATTTATCATAATATAGTCACTCACAAATTATTTAACGTACATTAAATCATTTTTAATTCATTTTACAGAAAGAAATACGTTCAAACTAGTGTTGCTTTGATAGTTGTACTATTTGTAACACGCAAATTAATTTGTATTATTCAATGTCTGTCGAAGTATTAGCTAGAGAAGTAGTTGTTTCAAATTAATTTGTTTTGTAGTCTTAGTAAGACTCATTGTTGTAGATTCACGAAATGTTTTCGTATTTTTAAATTTACTATCTAAAATTATCCGTTATATTTTTGGACATTTAAATACATATAATTTTCGTTTCCAGAATGTAATACTTTAGAAGAGCCATATTTAAAAAATATAAAAACAAATTCTAATTCTAAAACAATAAAACTACAAAAAGACACTAATTGAAACAGCTACTTCCCTAAAAACATGACCGATATTAAATTACAACTATCCAAGCAACACAATTTACTGTATTTATTTCTAATAATTTAAAAATGCGGTAATATTTCGCAAATCTACATAATTATTCTAGTACTGATGCACTGCGAGGCATTAGATTACATAACTATTAGCTGTGAGTAAGTTCAAATTAACGTTTTTTTGTGTTATTATGGTTTTTTTGACACTTCATAAAATTATTACGTAAAACAATTTCCAGACACATGTTTCGCTGTATCCCAGCGCATCAGCTGAGCCATTCCTTTAATACTGGATCATTCCAAGAGGAAAGCTCGCACGAGAATGAATTGAAGCCTGCTCTCGGCATTTTAATGTTGTAAATTAAAATAAATATTAATTTACGTTATTCACATTTTAATTTCAACAATACTGCATTGTTAAATTAATATTTATTTGAAATTACACATTAAAATGCCAAGAGCAGGCTGTTTACCTTGTCAGAGGAGTAGATTTGTAAATTAAAGACTTGTTTTGTTTCATAATTAATTTATCAGTTTCCTAACATATAAACTGATAAATTAATTATGGAACATAACAAGTCTTTAATTCATAAATCCACCCCTATGATATATATATATATGTTCCATCCAGGATGTAACAGCGGAAGTAAATTTTATAAATGATAATTAAAATAAATGTTTTTTAGGCGTTTCGAGATTTAATTATTCCGACAATGTTGCAAATTTATTGAAATATATTCATTGTTATGTGGGCTTTTCTCTTAGTAGGACCCGCGTAATTACGGCATAGCTCCACTGATGAGCTGCAAAACACGTGTCTGGAGATTGCCTTAAGTAATAATTTCGTGCCTAAAAATGATAATAGCACAAATAAAGTTACTTTGTACTTAATAGTTATGAAATTCAATGCCTATAGGGGCTTTTGTAGGATTAGTAGTTGTTTTTACTAGCTATTCATTCCTACATAATTATTGCAAGATAACGGTGCATTCATTTTTGTAGAAATTAGTTTTTATGTTTTTTAAAATAAGCAAAACACTTAAGTTTTTTTATACCGTTAATATTTTATTTTCTGTAAGTAGTTTCGAATACACGGTAATTATTTTCTAACAGTTGGGTGGTCAACCTGGTTGTTAATGATGGAAATTCCTGGATTAATTTTTGTTTTAGGTTCAAGGACTTCCATTAGGTTGATTTGTTTGCATTTATCGGCGAGATGGATTACCGAGTACATCTTTTCTATTTCTAGTGAAACGTTTGCAAATGTAGAATTATTTTATATATATATATATATATATATATATATATCGTGCATGTTCTGAAATCATATTTGCAAATTGGGACCAGATTGCCCGATACACTCTTCGACAATCTGAACATTAAACTACAAACACCTGATTTGTACATAATGTTGTAACGTTTTAAACAATGAACGATCCAGTTTTTATCACCAGAAAGGTGATACCATGTGCCAATCTCTGGCTTGGTGGACTATCTGCCAGCGGATGTAGTGGCGCTTGAATGGACTACAATGCAGATATAAAATATCTGCATCATCCTTCTCCATTGGTGTGACTCGGGGCGGCGTCCTGGGGACATCGGTCGGTGGCTGCCACAGACGGATCTGAATTTTTCTCCTGAATGGGTCCATGTTGAAGAAGATTTTGGAATTAAACTGAACAATACAACTGTAAGTACCATGATTTTTACCTATCATTTTTTTGTTTTTCCTACAGCACAACTGATGCCCTAGTTTTAGTTCCGCCACATGTAACCTTCCACCACAACACGGGCAAAATTAACCTGTGGAATTTATATATAGCACTGAATTTTGGAGACAATTCAGTTAAGCATCCAATAGTGGATGTTGAGTTTGTAAACGAAATCCCCAACTTGTGGACGGTAAGCCGTCCTTCTTAAATTGTAATGTGCTTGCTGTTTAACGAATGCTTGTCTCAAATTCACCTTGAGTAATTCAATAACCTCATGAAATTTTCTCAGCTGCTCGCTATACTCCTGGGGTGTCCTTATTGGTGCATCTGGTGACTCTGCATCTTCTCTTGGTGAACTTTCTGCTATTAATTCCCTACCATAATTTACTAATGCTGGAGAAAATCAAATGGAATCATGTACGGAACTATTAATGGTATAAGCGATCTCTGGTACTGATTGATCCCACGTTCGATGACCACTTCAACGCATCTGTACCAGTGTTGTGCCGATAAATATATTCATTCTCTCTACAGGGTTATTTTCGGACTGAAGAGTGGACTAAATTGATAAGTGATTTTCAAATTATTATAAAAATACATTATGAATTTATTTTTGTATCATCATAAACGTAACCCTTTGTGGATCGAGGAAACGGACCAATTAGGTCGGAACTCGCGGCTTCCAAGTGTCCACTTACTCTTGATCACCATTTTTCGCCCAAGGAAGGCTGTTGAGAAATATTATATTATTGACACACTGGGCAGGAATTGACGTACTTCTTTAGGCCATGGAAAACTCCTGGCCAACAATAATATTTGCACACCCTAGCGATTGTCTTTCGGATTCCAAAATGTCTAATGGAATGGCATTATTCTAGGAAAGCAGTGCGTCGCGTTTTCGGCACACACAATTTCCAATCGGTGTGAAAATCTTCGGTGAGTGTCCTAGCTGAAAATTTCCGTTATATATTTTCACCTACTATTTTATACTGGGAAAACATTGTGGAGTCGCTTTTCACTTTTTGTTTTAGTGGATCGTACCATGCTCTAAAGGACTAGAGTCCATAACAATAATAATTGTATCGACCTGTGTGCTGCGTGATAAGGCATCTGCGACCTTATTTTTACTGCCGTTTCGGTATATAATTATTTCTCGGCGCCAAATGTCGATATTAGCTTTATGTTTTACCAAAAGATCCATGCCAATTACGGTGTCTATTAACAGAACTGGAAACATGTTCTTCTCCTATTGCTTCTACTTACCGTCCATCGACAAGTTTAACTCTATGATTTTTCTTGCAGGGTTTGTAGTGATGTTTCTCCAGGTATCGCCAGACTTCTCCGCTGAGATAGCTTTCGGTCGCCTCAGTTACTATTAATGCTGTGAATTGTTTTTGACAGATGGAAAACGCCTCTTTTTCCTCTACTGGTATATGGGTGACAACTGGTGATTTGTTCTGCGAACTTTCCCCTTACTGGAACCGGCGCCACACGTTTCTCTCGTTACGGCATAAGCAATTATAAATCAGGATTCCCTCGTTTCCATCATACGAACAAAATAATTTCAGTTTACGATTGCAATTTGTCCGAACATGGCCTGTTTCTCCACAACTCTAGTACACATTACCTCTTTGAAACGTATTTTCACTAGGGTACCATAATAGCACCTTCTCTTTTAACAACTTTGATAGAACGACTATCCGGCTATACGGTGCTGTCCTTCTCCCTTTTACTTCTTTCCAATTAGCCCAATAAATAAATTTACATAACAATTAACACAATATCTATATTTAAAATGTATGTACAAAATAAAATAAATACTATTATATTATTATTATTAGTTGCTGGTAACTACATAAAAATTTATTCTTTGCGGTCGATTCGGTCGGTTAATATTCACAACTCTGAATATTATAGTTAACGATAAGGTTTACTAGTGCACCTGGTTAACCGGCCGATCAAAATACACGATAGCTGTCCCATAAGATATAGTGGCTCTAGGAGAAACTGCCTCACAGAGACATTGTTCTCTGAGTAGTAATCCCAACAAAGATATGTCTCTACTCACCGTCATGATCAACTAATTTACCCGTCGGACAAATTACATTAAAGGCATCTGGTTTACTCGTCAATCAAGACACTTTATAGCTGACCCATACGAGATAGTCGCTATAGGAGATAACGTCCCGCACCAAGATAGTCACTTCTTTGAGTAGTAGGATCGTAGAGAGATGTTACCAGTGGCGGTCTCGATCAACTACCTTACCGGTTGGACAAGACCCACTATAGCTGTCTCATAAGTCGCTATAGGAGAAGCTGTCTCATACTGAGACTGTTGATTCTCCGAATAGTAGACCAGTAACGAGATGTTACCATTCAAGCACGATTTCTGGACGTTCAGGGTGTATAGCCCAAAAATTCATCTCGGAACAACGGCCCACTATTGCTTTTTCCGGAATGAGAAAATGTCGCATTGCGGTAACTGCGCACGCGGTGACCCCTTCTACTCGCGCACTGTAAATTAGCGACGGAATCTCACTCGGTCTCGAGAAGGTCATCTGCGAAAATAAATTAGATTTTTAATTTCGCGCGAGTAACCAACATTTATAACTTTAAAATAAGTACCCTATTGACACCCTTAGCATATGTAATCTTTACGTTTATTTTTGATTTTGCATTAAAAATTAAATTATCTAACTTATGGCTAGATTTAAAAACAATATAAATATCTCGTTTTTTAAAATATTTTTATTTGTTGAGCTTATTGCACTATTGGCTGCATGCCAGTTTGTGCATTAAAGAATCACTTGTTACACTAGTAGCTTAAATAACTATTATAATACTTTATTTCTAGATAAATACGCAACATTTTTGGTAATTCTCTTCTAAAACGATTGTTTCAAATGAAACCCAAATTTCATTTACTATATTTGAAATAACTTATTTCGACGTAATCTAATGCCAGCAACAAGAAGCAAATTATTATGATGCTTCATTTCTTGCTACTAGTATTATGCAGACACTGCATTAAAGCATTAATATTTTCCTTATTCCTTGTCGGCATCTTTTTCAACCCTTGGGACATTGCCATGATTGGGAATAGTTTAATTTTCATAACAATTTCTAGAACTTTTAAATATACCTGCTTATAATTAATCTTTTTAAAACATTAGTCCTGAATATGATTTAGATAAGTGATACCATTGGTTATTATTATTTTTTTTTAATACTCACGAAGTGGTGTCGCTTAGCGTCCCTGCACTGGGGTCTCCGTGGTCCTTTTGTGCGTCTCTGGCTGTTTATTCCTTTTGAACTCCTGTATCTTCTAAGAAGTCCAGGAGTTTCTGCCAGGAGATATTTCTTAGATGTTTGTTTGTTTGTATGCTTCGCAAGTGCACAGTAGGTGTTGGGGCTTTTCTCAATGCCCATCCTATGTTTGTGCTTGTTTAGATCACAGGACCCAGTGACTAGTCCTGTAATTTTCATCAGCATGCTGTCAGGTACCGGACCATCTAGGAAGAGTCTCTTGTGCCTCATTCCATTTTGGTTTTGCCATGCCTTTTTGCGCTCTGCTAACTTGCGTCGAATTATTTCCTTTCCATTTTCATGGGGTATACCGAAAGCGAGTTCAGGTCCTATGAATTCACCTGCTGCTCCTTGTTTAGCCAGCAAGTCGGCCCCCAAGTGTCCAATAATTTTTTGAATATTTTGTTCCTTGGGTATCCATACTAGCAGTGTTTCTCTTGTTGTCGCCAGTGCGTCCAGTCTGTTTATGCAAGTCATGACCAGCCTGGACTGCACTATCGGTGAGGCTAGCGCTTTTATGGCTGCCTGGCTATCTGTCATAATGGTAATTGATCCTTTGTTAAGGCCCGACTCCATTACGCGATGAGCACACCAGTCAATGGCGGCTATTTCGGCCTGGAAGATAGAGGCATGCTTCCTCAGAGCAATCGCAAATTGTTTGCTCCGGTTGCAGCCTCCATAGATACCAGCCCCGGTTCCTTTAGTATTTTTGGCCCCGTCTGTGTACCAGATGGTTCCTTTACTCGTTCCCGGGTATGTTCCATTTGTTCATTCACTCCGCTGTGGTATGATCGTTTTAAATCTGCGGGATGGGTGTACGATTTTGGTGAAATAGGACCTAATTTTTAGTGTGTCTTCTTCTTGTAGTCCTTTAAATGTTGCCGGTCTTGATGGCCCCATATTTAAAGTGTGTCCATTTATGTGCATCTTATAGGCTCCCTGTCTAGCTTCCATCATTACAAATAGATGTAGTAGTGGTAGCGATAATATGTGTTCCATGGCTGCCGTGGGCGTTGTCCTCATTGCCCCCGTGATCAGCAGACACGCCTGTCTTTGCACTCTTTCGAGTTTTAGTGCTGCACTTTTGGTTTGGGTCTTTTCTCCCCAAACGAGCGCCGCGTATGTCACTATAGGTCTTATGACCACAGTGTATAGCCATTTAGTCATACTGGGTCTTAGTCCCCATGTGCGTTCTACGATTTTTCTGGTCGCAAAAAGTCCTCTCATGGCCTTTTTGCTGATGTTGATGCTCTCTAGGTGGAAGTTGAAGTTTAATCTGGTATCAAGTATGACCCATAAATATTTTACATCATTTTTGATTGGAACTTCATTATGTCATTGGTTTTTCGTCTCCTAGTAAAGGGGACGATCGACCGGGTTTACAGTTAACCCTTCATTCCTGCACCATCTTTCTACGGTATCTAGTGCCTTCTGCATCAAGTTTGATACAGTGGTCACAAACTTTCCGCTTACTAGAATGGTTAGATCATACCCTAGTGGATATATGCTCTGGCTTTCGAGTAGCAGCAGAAGGTCGTCCATGACGAGGCATCATAGGAGCGGCGAGAGAACACCTCCCTGCGGGCACCCGCCAGCGACTAAAGCTTCTGCTGTTTTCACATATAGGGTAGTTATCACAGTCCGACTTCTGAGCATCTTGTTTACCCATTGTCGGACTTGGGGGGTTAATTCCTCTTTTCTACATTGCTGTTGCTATAGAGTTGAAGGTTGTGTTATCATACGCCCCTTCAATATCCAGAAAGGCCCCTAACGCAACGCCTTTGCATTGTAGGGTCCTTTCGCATCTGCTCACTAGCTGGTGGATTGCTAGCTCGCATGACTTTCTCGCTTGGTAGGCGTATTGTTGATGGTGTAGTGGTGAGTCCTTTAAAACTCCTTCCCGTGTGTGCCTGTCTACTAGTTTTTCTAGTAGTTTTAAAATAAATGATGACAAGCTGATCGATCAGTAAGATTTGGCCTGGGCATATGATTCACGTCCTGGCTTAGGTATATATACCACCTTTATAGTCCGCCAGCTGCTTGGGACGTATGAAAGGGCAAGGCTTGCTCTGAGTATATCATATAGTGGTTTCTTCAGCGTTGCTATCCCCTATTGTAGAATGACAGGATATATCCTGTCAGGACCTGATGATTTGAATGATTTAAACGTGTTAATTCCCCACTCAACGTCACCTGGTCTGATTATCATTTTCGCTGTTTCCCAGTCCCGTTTTGGAGCCCCTGTTTTGGGCTCGCTTAGGTCCTCGGAAACAGGATTGTCAAGTATTGCAGAACCCGGGAAGTGCGTCTGCAGTAATACCTGCAGGGTCTCTTCTACCGAGTCTGTATACTTTCCATTTTTGGTCTGCAGTGAGCCGATGTTCCCAGCATGATCTTTGCTGAGCGTCTTGAGTAGACGGGAGCTTGAGGGTTCACTTTCTATGTCCCCACAGAATTTTGCCAAGATTTATTCTTGGCTTTTTTGATGGCATTGTTATATGCTGTGAGGGCCGTTTTGTACTGCGCCCATTCACCGTTTCTCTTGGCTGTATTATACAGTCTTCTGGTGCGTGCCTTAGCCCTATCAAGATCCTTGTTCCACCAGGTGACCCTAGTTGAGGTAGGTTTGGTAGTTCTTGGGCAGCTTGCTTCAAACGCAGTATTGATAGATTCTGTGATTCTTTGCACCATGAGCTCTAACTCATGCGCTGTTCTCGCTACTGTTGGACAGTCGGCTGGCTAGTACCTCTTTGTATAGGTCCCAGTCAATCCTCCTCGGGTTTCTGTTTTGGATTTTCGTTGATTCTTCTGATTCGATATCGAATCGTATATATCGATGATCTGAGAGTGATGGTTCATCAAATACATGCCACTGTTTTACCATTTCACTTGCCTTGCGAGAGGCAAGTTTTATGTTAATTACTTCGCTTCACACAGCGTTTACGAACGAACGACATTTCCAATATTTACTATTTCAATGTCATCCTCTAAGATAAAATCTAATAGTTTCTTACCTTTTGGATTGATGTCCTTGTTCCCCCATATAATGTGGTGCGCGTTGGCATCGCATCCAAGGATCAGCGGTATTCCCTTGTGGCTCCCGCTGTGTATCAGCCGCTGAACCTCGTCTGGCGGCGGTGGTCCTGTTTGGTCGTAGGGAAGGTAACCAGATCCGAGGATAAACTCCCCCCGCATTCCCCTTTTCACTTCTTCCCTTCGCTCACGTTCCCCCAAGAGATTTTGTCTATCAGTATGATGTACTGAGTTCCCTTGGGGTCTGGTTTTTGGTTAACTACTCTCCAGGTATCGGTGCTTACGTTGTTCTGCACCGATATTCTTTTGAGGAAGGTGGTTGGTTGGTATCAATGATCTGAAGTTCCTTTTCGTTCCCTATGAGTTTCTTCTCCTTGGCTATGCTCTCGAGCTATGTCCTGGTTGGAAGGTCGGAGCATACTATTCTCAGGAATCCCCCTTTATGGGTACATTCCTGAAATTTCGGTGAGGCTTCCCCTTTCACCGTAGCATTAATGCTTTGGATTATCGAGGCTTTGATAGCCTCGGCTTCCTCTGCAATTATGCTCGTCTCTGGGTATCCTTTCGGTATTATAGCGAGCGCTATTCCCGTCAGTGTGTCACTGAAGGTTCTCTTTGCCGAGGGCCTTCACCCTCTCTCGGGGTTTTTGCCGGTCTCTTTTGGACCGACAGGCTCGACAGGTTTCGCTTCTGCATCCCTGATGAGCCGGGTACTGACGCTGGTGCAGGGCGTCGCGGGTGCGTACCCTCCCCTAACGCTTGCTTTTCCTGAGGTAGGTTACGCTTAGGCGTCCCTGCCCTCTGGTCGAGTGTCTCTCTCCTGTGGCGTTGTCTGGCCACCCCCGAACGCTGTTTAGGTTGTTCAGGTTCAACCGTGGCGGCACCAGGGGAGGTAGTAGTTTTGGTTTTTGTTTTTTGGTGGTCCATTGTTGCTCCCACGAGTACGGAGGAAATAACTGGTCGCTGAGCGCAGTGCCCCGATACGCACAGAAGGCTCTCTACGTTGGGAGATCGCCCGGTGTCCCAACGGAATCGTTCGGTCACGCTCCACCATTGGTTATACTAGGAAACCAGTTGTTCGTTTTGAAATTGGTGGAGCAAATAACTAAAAATGTCTCTACACTCAGAAGAGACTAAGTTTCTTGGTATATTCTCCCACCAACTAAGTTGCGAACATTTTGCCCTATTATTATATCTAGACTATGTGAAGAAAGTTAGTATGGTTTTTGATTCGTATGTTTTTCTAGCTGCAGATTAATTTTCTTGTATATAATACTATACATTTATTTAGGCCTCCAGCGGTCTTCATAAACAATAGAAACTGTGACAAGAAAATGTCATGAAAACAATCACAAGAAAATTAAAGCGACAATAGTGCTTATAAAATATTTAATAGCTAATTAGTAAAAATAATAACGAATTTGTAGTAGTGATTATTCTTAAATTTCAAGTATATTCATTTAAAACGAAATATAACAGTATGTAAAAACTATTACAAAGCACATTGAATTTAAAAGGTGTGATAATATCATAGTTGCCATAAATTAGCTGGCAGTAGTATAGCTTAGTAGGCAGATTTTAATATACGAAATTCACAGATAAACTGCAATATAATCTGGACAGTATTGTCATTCTAATAAGGTAAAATTAAGTAAAAAATTATAAGAAACTAATTTGATAATAGAAAAATAAAAGAAATTTTTTGTCATATATTATCGTGTATTATAATATTTGAAGATAAGGTTAGTTTTTTTTCTTATAAGGTACCTTTAATAGGCAGAACTATAAGTATTGTAACATTTGGCTATATCAATGTTTGAGTAGAAAATTGAAAAAAAAATGAATTCCTGTCCAAAACTAATAAGTGATTAATCATTATCCGACGACAAAAGCACCTTTTTCAGATGTTCAGGTCCACGACCACAATGTCCACGCCCACCACCACAAGTGGATGATACGTGAATTAATTGGTGTGTCATTCGCAACAAATCTACGTCCACGACCCCGACCGCGACCACGTCCAACACCATGTGTTTTGGCTGCGGCTTCCACTATCTGGTCCCATCAAGAGGGTAACTCAACAAGTATCAACTATACAAATTGAATTGTTAGGCAGCGTTCGTCGCATCCATTTTGCCTCTTACTTCATTCAATGCTGCTGACAAAAAAATTTTGATTTACGACTTTTGGTCGAGTACCAATGCGCTTCGATATATTGCCGCAATGAGTCCGCAATGTTAAATACTTCAAACCAAACTCACGAGCGACATTTTGTAATGATTGTAATGATTGACCAATGGTAATTGCTTTTTTTATCTTTTCCAATTATGCTTTGTCAATTGCCGTCGTCTTACGTTTATAATTGCGCACCATTTCACCTACAAACAAGCAATCGGTAGTGCCCCTAATGACGACTTTTCACGAAAAATCTTTTGTGCTTTGGAATGATGGAATTTCGCAAAATGAACACAATAATCGTGTTGAGTACGAAATTTCACTTCAGAATACATTTGCCGGATCAATTTATCTTAATTATCGACCAAGTTATAGCACATGACTACTCTACATAGTAAATGTCGTACTAATCGGGCAAGTAGTCTTGTTTAAAAGTGGGCCAATCGGTTCTGCCCCATGTTACCCTATATGTATAAATATACAGATTTTGATCAAAACATGATGAAACAATTTTATTAAGAAGTAAAAAAATATTTTTTTCTATTTTGCTTCCTTTAGTGCCTTCTGGTCATTCAAGGGTCCAGCGCTGGAATGATCTTTGTCCAGACGTCTTTTTCCCGGTTTGCGTTCAAACGCTCCTGCCATTGATCCATCAGCCTGCGTTTCGCAGTGCTCTTCGCTGTTCCCCTCCTCGTCTCTGTGAATACCTCTTCTCTCGCCACGATCTCCAGATCCAGAGGAAGTGACGAAGCCAGTACTTCGGCGGCTTCAGCGGCACCTCAACGCATTTCGCTCCTGCTGGTGCAGTATACAGCAGCTTGGTTCGCGCGGCTCTCAGCAGTAATCTTTTTTTGCCCTCAGAAGGACCGCCGATGTTTGCCAGTAGGCCCGAGATTGCCATGGTTGTCCGGGCCGCTCCGGCCGCCGCCTCCACCACGTGTCTCCTGGAGAAGGGGTTCGTTTCGATTGTGACCCCCAAGTACCTAGTCGTTTTGCCCACTGCCACATCGTGGCCAAAGATCCTGACCTTACCATTTAACCCGCACGGCGTCTCAAAAGCCAAACAGCCGTCGTTTCTTCGGCCGCTATTCCCAGCCCTGCTTCCGCCATCTACTGCGAAACCATCGTTGTCGCCTCACTCGCCAGCCTCACAACCTCTTCGATCTCCCTGCTCTTGTTGACTATCATGGTGTCATCTGCAAAGCCTATGACGTCGTCGTAGGCCAGGTTCCATAGTGTAGGGCCGAGGACGGAACCCTGCAGGACCCCTCCCTTTACCTCCCGGATCTTCGGCACGCCATTATTACCAACGAAGTGATAAGTGGCGATAGGATAGGAGTACCTATGTATTGGCGACATGATATTCGTCCTCACTCTTCTATCCACTTAACCAATCTATCCCTTATTACCCTTTCAAACAGCTTGCCTTCAACGTCCAATAGGCACAGTGGCCTGTAGCCTTCGGCAGTCGTTGGGTGTTTGCCTTTCTTCCGGTCGAGTCCTCTTGTACGGCTTCGGGAACATTCCTTCATGGGTAGAGTGATGATTGTGGGATTGCCAAGAGCGAACACCCTGAGCTCCTCGTTTGGGATGCTGCCGGGTTCAGTGGCTTTACGACCTAAGATTGCGGCGGCCGCTGCTAGAATCTCGTCCTCCGTCAGAAAGCCTGCCCCAAGTTCCGTCTTGCCTCCGCAACTTCGGTGCTCCACCAGTATACCCTACGGTTGGCTGTTCCCCCGCTCTTGGGAATGGCGACACAGGATCGTAGCCTGCTTGAGAGTGTCTCGGCGATCTCGTTAGGTTCGATGGTGTTGAACCTCAGTAAGAGGGTTTCCTTGTGGAACCTCTTCCATTTGGCCCGGTGGATGGCCCTAGCAGGTCCTGGTCTTGGCGGTGCAAGCAAACATGAAGGAGATGAGGTGGTGGTCGATCATCATTTCAATTTCTTCCTCGACTTTCCAGTACCACGGGTGGTCCAGTTTACCGGGAGTTCCAATGCTGACTTATTCCTTCTGAAAGATGGGGCATTTTCCACGTTTGCCGCCTCTAAGTCCAGTTCAGCAACTAGTTAAGGACCATTTCGCCTCTGCGGTCTAGGCGCGCTGATCTCCATTTTGAAAGCCGATTCGGCTCATTCCTCAAGCGTGGTGTTCGGTGAGGCAAAGCAGGCGATCGGCCAGTCTGGTCCAGGCTATGTCTAGGCCCTGGTTGCCTGAGCAGGTGGCAAAGTGCCTCACTTTCTGGCCGATTTTTATGGCCACGTCACCGACCCTTATTCACGATGATTCGAGGACTGCCATCAACGCAGCTAGACCTTAAATTTTAAATATTCATTTATAACCAATTTAAATCGAAATCATACGATTCTCCCCGTTTGCGTCGACGCGATTTTTGGACGAAATTGTGGAAATTATGATAACTTACTTCTTGTTATGATGAGTAGTATTATTGTTTATTTTAGCGACAGATACAATGATGGATCGTATCTTCTTCACGCCTGCAGGCATTGAATTAAATTACTAAACGTATTCATGGCAATTTCCCATATTTCTGGTGGAGTACATGATATGTGTTATTCTGTGCTCATTTTACGTAAATTACAACACATATTAATAAAATGAGTTTAACAATTTGAAATTGAATGTCAATGGCTACTAACGCCAACCTATACAAAATTCGCCCAAATTATGAATCTCGTTCTTTAACATACTATACTTGCAATTTATTGTTTAATTTCCAAATATAATAAATACTGAGTGCAAACTTCTTTACATAATAATATCAAAGAATTAAGGTGGGTTTGGACTACTAATTAATTAATTATATATAATTATATTCTAAATGAAGTCAGATGCCTATATCACTCGATTTAATGTGATATGCACTACCCAGAAAGAATAATACTATTGTTGCGAAACTTGGTAAAAATAATTGATTATTCATTGATACAAAATAATTCAACTATCAAAAGAAAAAATCTTTAATTTAACAGAAAAAAATTAATAATTAGTTACATCGCCATTCAGCAATGCAAGCATTTATTCTTAGAATCAAATGGTCTATATCAACTTAAGGCATCTTATTCCAAGCAAATTCTAACTGAAGTCTTAGATCATTTAAGTTATTAGGAGGTATGACTATGTTGCGAACTCTTTAAATTAAGCAACTATAGTTTTAAAAGTTTACAATTTATATCGTACTTAAAAATATAAAAAGCACGTACGAGAGGGAAAATAGCCTTATAGCTATATATTTCTATCACTTTCAATATTCCG
Organism: Ontholestes murinus; assembly: GCA_963969525.1. Taxonomy (NCBI): domain Eukaryota; kingdom Metazoa; phylum Arthropoda; class Insecta; order Coleoptera; family Staphylinidae; genus Ontholestes; species Ontholestes murinus. The sequence continues at coordinate 35,538,566 of OZ018395.1, read as the reverse complement.
TTTTTACGAGTTCGTATCTTTCATAGAACTAAATATACTCTGGATGTTTTATTTGGTTTAGTATGTGGTTAGAAATTATTCGCCAGAAATATATTTGGATAGTCAAGTTGTTTTCTTTTTTATTATCTTCATCTTTTATTTGGTAAAATATAAAATGTATTATCACATTATTAATTTGTTTTATAAGTATTTCTTTATTTTTTATTTATATTTTTTATAGTATGTAAAGGTTAATAAGTTCTATAATATATGGTCGAATTTTTATGGTTGCCTAAATTTTTAATTAAATTAATTGGAGAGCCCTTCTCCTCTGCAATTGAAAGATGAAAAAAATGTTATAAACAATTACATAAGATTATACACATACCTGTGACTTGATACCCTAATTTTAATATTTAAAAATGTAATTTGGATAGCGTTCATACAAAAATAATTTATGAAAAACATTAATGTGAAAAACAGATTAAAGATTTAAATTTTGACGGAGAACAAATAACATCCTAAAATTGATCATTATTTAACGGAACATATGAGGTATTAGTTAAATAAGAGTAAATGGAGCTAAAGTTGTTAATATTCTGTTTTTAATTTACTGTGGTCTATTATTTATGAGGCACATTTCTATAAAGCATATTTGGAAATGGTGGTTTTCGTATTTCAAAATAGTTGGGACATTGAAATTAAAGTGATGATTTCCCTCTGTTTTTTTATAATCATAGAATATCGGGATTTATAATTGTTTCCTATTTACTTATAAATTTTAAACTAGCAATTAAATAATTTTGCCGGTCTAGATATCAAAATTGATATTATAATAGTAGTATTATTTATCATATAAAATCCTTCTCATCACATCATAATAATGATAATAATAGGTAATAAAGTATGAGTAACCTAATATACATAATAATGCTTATTTTCTTGATATAACTAATTAATACCTTTCGAACTTTTTTTTAATATACAAGTTAATACTAAATTGATTTCTCAAAGTTAATCTTTTTTCGGCTTTACAGAAGGCAACTAACAAATTTTATTACAATAAGAACTGTTGCTCGTTTATTCACTTCCATAATATTTTAAGGGTGATCAAATCTCGGCGGAGATTAGACGAAGGGCCCAAACTCTAGATTCTGTTATACTTCATTAAAAATTCTGAAACACGTAACGAGCTTCCACGCCTTGAGACTCCCTTGAAGTTTCTCGCGGTCCCTTCTGCACCCTTCACCTCATTATGTGTACATTCCAACGAAGCAGATAACGTTTCCAGTATTATTCTGGGCAAATGAACGGCAAGGCCTAAATCTTATCTAAATTAAGGGCGATGCGAGGCGAGAACTCGTGCAACCCTCGCGGATTAAAAATATTTATTGCCACTGGTGCACCCGCACAAATGTATATTTCTTACATAATTAAAAAAATCAGATTCTTTGTTGAAACTGTTTGCTGTAATAAACTCCGCAATCTTAATTAAAATGAGTTCATTTGTATATAGTTTTTACTAAAAACTGAAATAATTTATCAGAAATAAAAACGTAATTAACTAAATTATCATAAATAAAAAAAACATATAATCCAGCGACTATTAAACAGTTTAATTGATGCTATGGCATCATAAGAAGTGATTATATAGCTTATAGATTACATATACAACAACTGACAATAAAGTTCGGTGAATAGTCCTGTAACATTAACGTAGATGTAATATTAACTAAAGTCTTACTCTACTGTCTTTCGAAATAGTGACCTCCCATAACTATGAACAGCTGAGACCTGCTATACATGTTCTGGAAACTTCTCAAAAAAGCTTCTATTGGGATAAAGTTAATGAGTCTCGTCACGTTTAGTTGGATGTCAGGAATATCGTCAAATTTCTTACCTTTCAATGCTCCAAGGTAAATTGAAATTTTTATAATCCAACAAAATATTTTACCAAGTACGTAGTCATTTATACCATTATCTATATATTAAACTTGTTATAAAAAATCGTTTCTCACAGTAGTGTAGATATAAAAATTTTGAATTGTGTTCTTTTAAATTATTCTACTTTTATTTTCTTATTTTTTAAAAGAATTGTCTACGTTTATTTTACAGTTTCATTTTTATTTACTTTATACCTTTGGTATGTATTACCTAGTTTTCTTATTTAGTTCTATTTAGTTTAGTTTATCTACTTTTAGTTTTTAGTTTTCATATGTAATATTTTTTATATATACATTCATATATAATTATTTAATATTTGAAGGTTTGGATGGCAGAGCAGTTGAGTTTTTTACTCAAAACTGAATCCCGCCTTATGTATTTGTAACATCTGAAAATGTATGTTCTTGTATGTAATTCCGAATTCTATTTTGTTTTACAAATAAAGTGGTTTATTATTATTGTTATTATTATATAGATAATTCTCTCTAGTTTTCATATACAAGATTAAAAATTGCAAATAATTCTCCAAAAATTTCTGGCACTTAAGAATAAGACGCAGTTTATAGAGCATTTTTTGCTGATAGACCAGCCTCTTCTTTAAAAGAAAAGGTAAAAATATATCTCTTCTATAACTTTATGTCAAAATAGATATAATTTTTGCACTGAAAGTTTAAATTTAACGTATAATATTTTTTTCAGAAGAGCCAAGACATATTGGGAAACAAAAGTTTAAAAAGTTTAATACTGTTGATTAAATGTTCAATATCTTGAATATAATAAAGAAGGAGAAACGATGATTTTGTTTTACTACTAAATAATGTGGTAAAACAAAGTCATCGATTCTCTCATTATTGTATATTTTTTGTATTTTATTAAAAAATTAAAAAAATATATTTTAAAAAATATTTCCAGAGATTAATGAACTATGTAATATATAAAGAATTGCTTAGAAATAAAAAAAATTAGGAGTACAAACATATTTGACACATGAAGTATTAAATATTTAAATATTTGTAAATGATTTATTTATTATCAAATATCAAATAATAATTCTCAAAAATAATTATCAAAAAAATTATAAATTATAATTGTTGATTTTTGCAACTATATAGATAGATAGATATATAGATAGATACATACCAATAAGATTACAATAGTTAGTTTATATTTATATGAAAATATGCCCATGAAATTATAGAGGTCTTCAAATATTAGAACTATATGTGCCAGAAGTGGCTACATAGGTAAAGCAAGAACACGAAAAACTGTGAACTCTGCTTTCAAGATCTATCCTCTAAATTTCAAAGTGATTAATTATATTTTGTGTTATTTTTTAAACAGAACTTGTAGTGAATAAACTAAACTAAACTATACTTTTTAGTGCGACATTACTTAATTACAAATTGATTTGAAAGTTAATGTGTATAAATAAAATATCTAATAATAATAACATTTTATAGAACAAATCAAGTACTGCAAATATGGTATATATAGAAAAATATCAAATTTTAGGAAAAATAAAACTAAATTCCATGGAAATACTAGAAATATCGGAGATCTGTGATAGTTGATGGCCTATCCATCAAGGCTTTAGTGGTCGAGAATAACCAGTATATCTAAAAATGTCGTCCATGACCAAATAGTATTCAGATGAACCAACAATGTTTAGAAGGTAAAAATTGGCTAGTTTTAACGCTTAAGACTGCTGCTATTTTGATGTTCCATTCCATAAGTTTTAAATTCACGTTAACCATATGCCTTTTTGGCAACATTTCAATAGACTTTTTTGGCGTGAAATGAAAATATGTATCGGTACATTTAAATTGCAGGCGGTAAATTTAAATTGCTAACAGTCTTAAGTATATGGGAACATTTTAAGAAAAGATGCAGTTATTGTAGTGTAAATTAAGGTGGGAAAATGGTATAAAAATTTAAATGACATTTAAATCACAAGAAAATACAATTTAAATGTCTTATGAAGAAAACTCAAGAATTAATAGTGCCAGTTTTAGAAGAACAAATGAATTCTTCTACACCTTCACCGGTATAACTTTGTATATGGTTATCCAGGACGTCAACTTTTATAATTTTATATAAAATAAATTATCATTAACTTCCTATGAAGAAAATATTTACTCGTATTATTTTGCAAATTAAGCGAACCCAAGAAGAAATGCATTCAATTTCGACTGGGTAGTGAGGACAGTTACTCAAGCACCATATCAGCAATATTTAAGAAATTTAACGCTGATACAGTATTTTAATACGGCTATATGCATTTTGTAAGATTTTCCCACATCTTTGGCTTGACACCAACAGACTTTATTACAAAAGTACTGTGTTTTTTGTTATTGTGGACATTTACTATACTTTGTAATCAGTTTACGTATATATATCTTTTAAATTAAATTTTTTACACATCATATTTCCAATGTTATTTATTCGTTAAAAAATTGGTGTTGTTTTCTTACTTTGGGTATTATAATAATTACTTCAATCGCGGATTTATTAATCATTGGGAAACCCCACAGAGACAAATATCTAAAAATAATATATTACTTGTTTTCTCTGACCTAACACACAATTTCAATTAGTTTTCATTAAAAGTTTTATGATAACTTTTTGCTTTTTAGATTTTAGGCCTACAGCTTTTTTGAAGTTTTATCAGAACTTTCAATTGTTATATGTACAAAAAGTGTGGAAATGCTAATCACGAAAGTAGTGTGTTGGTCATCAAGCTCCTACTCGAAGAGGACCATTTCACTCTTTGACGGTTTTATGGTAAGAGACTGGTCATTACACCATTGTTCAATCAATTATTTTGAGGACTTCCTGCATCAAGCTGCCTATCACCGTCTCAAATCAGCCTGTTAGTAGGATGGATATGTCATCTGTATATCCTATAGTGTGGAAGCCATTGTCGTTAAGTCGCCGCAGAAGTGGTGAAAGTACTCCACCCTGTGGGCAGCCTTTAGCAACATCTTTCTGACAGTGGTATTTTCTACATTTACTATGACTGACCTATTCTCCAGCATGCTTTTGATCCATCCACTAACTGCGGGGTTCACACTATTCATGGAGAGGGCAGTTTCAATTTTTCTGAAGGTCGTCTTAACAAGGGCACCTTCTATGTCAATGAACACGCCCAGGGTGGATATTTTGTTGTCCAAAGATCTTTCGATTAGGTCTACAACAGTCTGCAGAGCCGACTCCGTTGATCTCCCCTGAGTGTGTGGATGTTTGTTAGCGTGAATTGGATTTGTAAACAAAACCGTTCGGAAATTAATCTTTCGCACAATTTTTTGTAACGTTTTTAAAAGAAATGACGTTAGACTAATTAAGCGACATGATTGGGCTAGTGTAGAATCTATACGATCAGGTTCTCTTCATGCTAGAGGGATGCATATGAACGCAATAGATGCCCTGAAGATTATGGCTAGGTGGGCTGATAATATGTTCAGCCCCATTGGAGGAGGACCGGGAATATACTGTCCAGGCGTGGCCCCGTCCGTGAGGTAATCCGCTGCCTCCCAATCCTCCTTGGAGGGGTTTGAGAGTTTCTGACCAACCTTCGTCGGAGGTGTCCTCACATCCTGGAAAGTTAGGTTAGAAAAGTAACTCCCATCCTCTCGTTTTAGGCAACCTATTTTTCGTGAGGGATCCTTGGAGATGAGCTTTTTGAGCCTTGCGATTGTTGAGGTGGTATCAACCTCCTTACAAAAAGACCTTCAAGTTACCCTTTATTTTGTCTAATTGTTTTTTTATAGTCTTGTTGGATGTTTTTATACACCATACTGTCCGACTGATGTTTCGATTTCTTCGCTTTATTAAAGGATTTTCTCGTAGCTCTTCTGAGATGGTCGAGTTCTCCGCACCACCAGGGTGTGACATTCCTGGAGTGTTCCACCTTTCTCGCAGAACAGGAGTCCTTGTATGCTTTTATAGTGGAGTGTTAAAACGTATTTACATAGGCTTCAATGTCTTCCACTGTATTAAGATGGCCGGTAACTTCGAAGGTTCGTAGACTCCGCGAGAGGTTGTCTATGTCCGTCAGCCTAGGGTTGCGAAGGTAACGTGTTTTCTTACCGGTTGTATGTGTTAGTGTATATTTGATCCACCTAGGATCTGACATTGAAACCGACGGTAATACATGCCAGTCGTGGGATTTGTTTGAGATACCGCTAGTCGTCAATGTAATGTCTATTACAGTTTGGCTCCGAGTTGTCACGAACGTGGGTTCAGAGCCTCGGTTTAGTATTTCTAAATTGTTACAAATGATAAATTCGTGTAGAATTTTGGCTGACCTTACAAGGCAGCTGATTGATCGTAGTGGGTAAGTTTCGACCGCCCGTTTAAGGAGAACTCATGGCCAAAGTGGAGTGTCGCCGCCGTACGTGACGCATCACAAGGGCGACTCAGCCACCTAGTTCCCCTTGTCCTCCCTTACGGCACATTCTCAGATCGCGGCTACAGCGATGCGCGGTTGACTTGTTACATCTGGATCCTTATTTTAAGCCGCATCCCAGCTATCCGTTCAGTACGGAGGGGCCTCCTCCTCGACTGAACAGCCAAATCTCGCTTCCACATTCATAGCATGGCTCAAGCCCTCCCACAAGGTTCTACAGGTTCCTGAGAGGGATCAAAGCACCACTAGTTTAAATGTATTCATTTCTGGAAAATAAACTAAAAATAATATACGTTAAAAAGTTAAAGTTTTTGAGCGAATATGGTATGTAATATTTAGAACAAGAAATGCATTTAGGTTGATTTAATTAAAAATAATATAGCATTGTATTAAGTCAGTTTATTGCTTTTGTTGATTTATAAGCAATCTATTGTACCTGTAATTTATTTTAAATATCTCGAACATCTAATAAAAACTATTCGATTATTTTTCTTATATTGACTCTTGCGGGCATTTTGTTTTTTACTAAAATTTACCACAAATAAGTTGATTGTTGATTCAAATATGTTAATAAATAACAAAGTTATGGCGTTGGCCGATTTTTATCGAACACCCGGTATACAGGGTTGCGATAAAGTTTCTATATATATCTTTGAAATTTTAAAGATAAGTGCAATGCGCCAACATGCATCTGATATATATATTTTATTTTTAATACTGTACTACCACCTTAACCGGAAATACCCTCAACTATATTAATTTAAATGGGATTTTCTGTATATCTCTGCAGATTTTTAAATTTGTATATTCTGGATTTAGTGTAAAATTCTATAAAAACGAGGAATACAGTATTTTAAGTTTTTTTTTATATATTAGAGTAAAATACCATTTAGATAAACAACTTGATATTGTTTGTATTAATGGTAAGAAATGGAAATATCGCACGAAGAAAATTCAAAAATTAAGTGTCAGGACTGTTATTTTGAACTCTTTGATGTATTGTTATCCCAAAGTTCGATAGATTACCATTTTTTACCTTCTGGGTATTGCTAACTCATTCTGGTCATTGAAGACTTCTTCAAACTTTCGGATCAGTGTTAACAACCTCTTCAGTTAAAAAATACTGCTTCTGATAATCAGTGTCATAAGGACCCACTATATCTACTAATTAGGCAAATTATAATTGAATTTTAAATAATAATTAATAGTGAGAAATTTAATTTAACAATAATTGTAGTGAATACATGTTTTTAAATCTAAACTTCATTGAGATTTCATTCGAATGTCATTAACTAAATAACAATAAACGTTGACTTAAAAATTATATGAAAAGTAATACATAGTTTACAGGAATCATAGAACTCACAAAAACGATCTTAAAATTTAAATAATTTTAACTTCTATAACCATTTAAAAAATTCACTATATATCAAATCAGTAGCTTAATATAATACATAAATTCATATTATCGTCAATACAAATTTATACTGATAATAAACCAAGGAAAATATATAATAAAACCATAATAATATTATTAATATACACGCCGGTGGTGGCGCATTCGGTTACGGCGCCGAACTGACGTGCAGCAACGTTGGTTCGAGTCAGTAGTTGGATGGGTGACCGGTACCATTCACCATTGGGATACAAGTAATGGTGATTTAGAGTGACGGGGGCGATCCTTTAAAGTAACAAGAACATTTACACACACACACATACACAAATACACAAATGACACCTGGCGGAAGGACCACGGGGTTGATAGCCAAACAGTACTATTACTACTACTATTATAAATATAAAAATCTCTACTAGCCTTTTTTTATATTACATATTACACTACATTCTTATAAAGTCCTGATGAAATTTTTAAGTTTTAATAATTTATGATAAGCTCTATAGAGTATAATAAAAATTCAACGACAATTTTTAAGTTCCCTCTGTTAATGCCTTCGAGCCTGTTTCTATACTTCAATAATTAATGATTGCCATCCAACACCTGGACTAAAAAACGTAATTATATTTTTAAAAATTTATAACCTTACCCAGTCTAATTATATGTGTAAAGAATTAACTAAATGTTATATTCGAAAACAGGGCTTAATATTAATGAGAAAAAATTGAAAATAGTTAACATATAAAAATAATCTATATTGCTTGTGTGGACGTATACTATAAGTAATAAATAATGGATAATATGATACACAACGCTTATACCCGATACCTAATGAATAGAGAGCGGATTTCTAGCATTATGCTTATCCATAATATTAATAGCATCGAAAAAATTTCTTAATATCTATACGAATCTTGAAGAATGTGATTACTTAGCGCTAAGTTTTTTTGGACTTTTTTGCTTATTTTGACTTTTTGTGCTTATTTTGACTTTTTATGCTTATTTTCATGCTTTTTTTAGATTTTGATGCTTATTTGGAGCATTTTCTTAAACATTTAAAAAACATTTAATAATAATTTCACGCTGATATTAAATTAATGTGCTAATATAGAGAATTTTCGTAAAAATCTGTATCCCGTCATTTATAGATTATATTTGTATTACATATTTTCTTCGTGTCTTTTGACAACATAATTGTTAAAAATCTTCATAATATGATACAATAATTATAATGAATTTTATTATTAATAAATATTAGTATAAATTACCAATTTACAATGGATTCGTTTATAAATAAGTAGATATAATAGACCGTCTCATTATTCAGATAATACAGACGAACGCTTCATAGGAATCACACCTATGATATTCCGGATGTAAACGTCGTTAAAAAATAAATAGGGGCCCCAGTAAGTATTAAATGTAAACAAATTTAAGTGATAGCTAATAATCAGGTGTTCTGCAACCGTATCAATTTCCTTCTCTCGGCAAAAGTACCGATGGAACGACTGGCGCATATTTACCGTTTTCGTTAATTTTCATATTCAAACTCGCATTCATAAACTATTGAATTGACATTCCAAAAACTTTGCTTATTTATCAAAAATTACTATATGCGTGAATCGTATTAACCTGGGGAATCACAGATAAATTATATTATATAATTCACATGTATATTTAACCCATAATGCAAAAGGTGAAAACCACAATACAAGAATTAATTAGAGGCTATCCAGAATTAATAAGTGAAAATTATACATTATTTTGTAAGGCATGTTTAAAAATAGTAAGTTTTATTTTAGTTCCCAACTGCATCCTAACTAGTCAAGACTTGTATGTAAAACATGTTATAACAACACTACGTCAAGAACGTTTGAAAAAGTTCAAAGCTGAACTAACAAAACAGCACAATTTCACAATCTTTAGCATCATCTTCAATTAAATTCACATTTGTGCAAAATACTTTTACATTCTAATATCCCTTTAAGAAAATTACAAAATAATGCATTTAAATCTTTCTTGGGAAAATATTGTAAAATACGCATTCCCGAGAAAAAATTATGTAGCTCTTAGATACTATGAAACCATACAAAAAATTAAAGATATTATTAACAATAATTATATGTGGTTTGGTGTGGATGAAACCACAGGCTTGTTTAATTTAATAATATAAGTTTAACATGAAGACATCCGACCAACAGTATTTTGATATATACAAAAGAATTGAAGAAATCTGATAATAACATTATAGCAAAATTCATAAATGATGGACTGACAAGCTTATTTTTGCCGTAGACAATACCAAGTTACAAAATTTTACTAATAATGCATTTTGTGCATTGTACAAGTTTAGCACATGAATAGAAACGAATTTCTGAAACTATAAGAATGAAATTTCCATTTGTAGATTTAATTAAATATGGAAAAATAGTTCTTATATTCTTCTGTGAGTACAATTATTCAAGAAGTCATTATCTGATATCTCACTGCCCCATAAACCAGTGCTAACAAAATGGGGAATTTGGTTATATGCTACAATGTACTGTGCGAACAATTTTGAAGAATTTAATAAGGTTATATACAACTTTCCCGAAACGACAAGCAAATCAGTTAAAGACTGTTAAACAGTTCTTAAGAAACAAGAGCTTACTTCAAAACAATTGAGTTACATAAAATCGCGTTTAAATTTTGTGAGCAACACAATCAAATCTTTATAAAAGCAGATTCATTTTAGAAAATACCTGCATGCATTGGCCAAGAAATCAAAATAATATCGAAAGAAGTATTCGTTGAAAATGAAGGATTTTTAATATTAAATAAATTAAACTTGATTTTGAATGGCAATTTTCAAATGGATCCAGCTATAATTTAAAATAAAGAGAAGCTTTTCTACTTTCAAAAATTTATTGAGCGTCAGAAGTAATAATTTTTACAATTAAACCCTTAGAACAACATTTAATGATCTACTGTTTTTATGAATAGATTTTAGTTATTTTGAAACGTATACAAAATTCCAATTTAATTTTTAAATACTTACATGATATTATATATTGCGTAAAGAAAGTATGTTTATTTTAGTTTTAAGCCAAATTTCTTTGTAAAATATGTTGATAAACGTGTAACATATCAAGAAAATATAGTTTTCTTTAGTGCTTTTTTCTTGTTTTTATGCTTTTTTCCTGTTTTTATGCTTTTTTGGTGCTTTTTTCTCTAAATTTTGTGCCTTTTAATGCTTTTTTAGTGCTTTGTTCGTGTTTTTATGCTTTTTTCCTGTTTTTATGCTTTTTTAATGCTTTTTTTCTCTAAATTTTGTGCCTTTTTAAGTGCTTTTTTTCACATTTTTTAAGCTTATTTATCCGCTCTCTACTAATGAATATATAATATATATAAAATTATTGTAGAAATATAGTGTACTTATTATTATTTTTTCATTAGTTTCCTAGTATATCTAAATAATTATTACTTGATTTATAATGACTTTTATTTAATTACTCATGCATTAAGCACGAAATATAGAAGATATTGCAAATAATATTTCTTTTATTGAAATATTAGTTTTTCATTTATTATATTTTTCTATTATTTTATCAACACATGCCTCTAAGCAAACAAAACAATAGTAGACTGTCTGCTTTTATAATTAATATCCTGCTGGTATATCTCGAAAACAATTGGTATTTGATTGAAATTTTAATAATTTTGGAGCATTTGTTAGTACATCATTTATCAGACGTGAATGTTAACTAACGCATATTTGGTAAAAAAAACAAGAAAAAATTACATATATTTTTAATGTCAGGATACTGCGCCAATTGTTTCACCAGACAGTGGTTTCATGAGGCAGATATAATAATATATAATGAAATTTCATTAAGTAACAGATCAAATATATTTACACTCTTTTCATTAGTTAATTTTGCATTTTATTTCGAATAGTATAAAAGCAATGAAGACATTACATAGAGTATATTACTAATCACTAATATTTGTAATAATAATAATCAGAACAAGACAAAGAGTATGATGGTTATATTTTTGTTAAAATATAAACTTTTATTTGTGTTAAACTTTCTTTAAATCTAATACTTTATTGTTTTATTAGTGATTATTGTTTCTACATAATTTACCACATTAAACAAATAAGTATATATAGGATCAGACGAGTTGTTGATGAGTGGGGCGTCAGGCCTACGCTTTGCTTTAAAAATTTCCAGGGCCTCCAGTAAGTCCATCTATTATCTCAAACGTATATACAGGGTTGCTGATATGTATGGAAAGGGTCGAATATCTCCTAAAGTAAGAGAGCTACCGAACAATGTTAAGATACAAAAGTTTTAGGTTTTTTTTAAAACTATTAGAATAAAGATAAATTAAGTATACAGGATCAGTAAAAAAGTCAGGACAAAACAAACTTGCTTTTTCTTTAATGGAAAGTATATTGTACGGCACATCACAAGGCTTGACCGTTTTAGAGATATCGAACTTTGAAAATCGATTTTTGTTATAAATTATACAAAAATAGTGAGCCATCAAGTCACTTGTCAAAGGTAGGTAGGACGCAGCGATGGAAATCTCCATAACAACGCTGCGTCATTACATACAAAATTATTTCTAATTGGTTAATTTTTGCGCGAAAATTATACATTTAAGTAAAACGTATATGATTTTCAAATTTCAATATCTCTAAAACAGTCAAGTTTAGCTTTATGATGTGCTATACCAATTTTGTGTAGAATTTCGAGATTAATTGAAATATGGAACAATATACGGGGTATTCCATTAAAGAAAAAGCAAGTTTGTGTCATCCTGACTTTCTAACTGATCATGTACATATATTTCATTTGTCTTTACTCTGATAGTTTTTAAAAAACCCTAAAACTTTTGTATCTTGACATTTCGCTCTCTTACTTTAGGAGATATGTACAATAAATATTTAACATTTAAATAATAAATAATTGATGAGATGTTAGTGTGTTAATTTGTCAAAAGGCTGCCTTGATTTGTCCAGTCATATGGCGTTAGTCTTTAATGAGTAGATGCATGAAATGATGAAATTAAATTAAAAAAATAGTAGAATGTGGGTTTTTAAATTTAGAGATTAGATTTGCGTTTCTAGGAATACAGTACAGGGCTAATATGTGAAAGTTGAAAGGATTTTTGGAGAGTTTTTCTGATAGGAATCGAAGGCGTTCTTGGATGGGAATAACTGAGTTAGTATTATAAAGGGGTGATTAGAAGGATGACGGAGTTTTGTTAGGGTACGAAGGGATGCTCGCTCGCTATCTTGAATATTACGGGAGGTTGGATTGGTGGGATTTGTATAGAGGGCACAACCATAGTCCAGTAATGGGCGACAAATCAAATACCGATAATTTTATATATTAAGCATCTAAAATGTTTTGCCCAGTTTTTTTTAATTGATTTTTGGATCTATGTTTATGCCTAGGTACTTAACAGAAACTGAGGGGGGGGATAATAGTTTGGGAAATTGAGACATTATAAGGGGAACTATTGGTGTGGTGGTATGGAATAAGGAGCTGTGATTTATAGGGATTAATTTTAATGCGCCATTATTCAAACCAATGAAGGGAGTCAATAAGGAGGAATTGAAGGGCTTATGGTAACATGGGAGCATGGGTAATTAGGTCAGTATCGTCTGCAAATTGCAGGAGATATTTGGATGGATTGAAGTAGAGAGGATCAGGGTTATAGATGTCGAAGCTAAAAATATTGTATAATAGAGGTGAAAGAGGGGAGCCTTGGGGAATTTCTTGTTCGAGGGTGAAAGAAGAAGAGAAAGAGTTGTGGATTTTAATTTTTGGGGATCTATTACAGAGGGATTGTTTGATTATATAAATGATGTGAGGAGGGATGTTTAGGAGGTGGCATTTGTACAATAAGCCTTCATGTCATACATAGTCAGAGGCTTTCTGGACATTAAGAAATAAAGCTGCAGAGGCTTTGCCTTTAAGGTGGACAGTCTGAATGTTGGAGGCTAGGATAGTTAGAGGGAGGGATGTTGTTCGACGGGGAAGGAAACCAAATTGGTATTTGGGAATGTGGTTACAAATTAAGGAAAGGATTTTGTTTTTAAGAAGGCATTCATACAATTTTCCAATAACAGGGAGGATTGTGATGGGGCGATAGCTGCTTAGTAAGGAAGAGGGTTTGTTTCGTTTGGGGATACAAATAATAATTCCTATTTTCCACACTTCTGGGAAATATTGTTTTTTTTTTGTATAGGAAGTTAATGTTATTCAGGATGTGGTCGTGTATATGGAATGGAAGGGATTTGAGGATGTGTCAGTGAATCTTGCCATGTCCCGTTGTTGTATTTTCTCTTCCTTTAAAATCTCAAAGTATTCGTCGTGTGTAAAAATGTTCGTCGGTTCTAAAAAATTATTTTTTTAAATATTTAACGTACCAGTCATTTACTTTACTAAAATGTAAGCTGTCAATGTTTGGGTCTTATGTAATTGTATAAGTCTTATTAAAATTGTCGGCAAACTTTTGTTCAATTACGTCCAAATGCTCTGTCTTTTTGTATTGGCTCATTTTATTAATTATCTCAAACGTTGATTTGTCATTTGCGGTTTTATAAGGGCTTATATGTTATTCTAATCTAGTTCTGAAATTTCGACCAGACTGTCCGATATGTACTCCTACTCAGCTACATGTTAATTTCTTTTTGCTGCGTTTAGTTTATGATTTATTTAATCTATTATGCTTTTTAATAGTCATATTTGGTTGGTAGTGTTTTATTATGTCAATATCTTCTTTGTAGGCTTTGTCATTTAGTAGAATCTATTTGCTTGAAAAAAATGGCATTAAATGCGGCCTTTTTATGTGGGTTGCTGGGATTATTTCGGTATTAATGTGTCGGTATATGTCAGTTTCCGAATGTCTTTTCTTTGGATATTGATCGATTTAGAACTTTAAAACTATTGTGTTCTTTCTCTAATATAAACTAGATGTTCGAATTGACTTGATTAATTTAATTTAATTTCGATTGAATACTATTGTATCTATCTATCTGTTTATTTGAAACCTAAAATGATATCATCTACATATCTGTACAATAATTGAACATTTATTTTAATAGACTAGATAGATAGGAATATTTTTTATGTGATATCCTACATACATATTTCGGCTAACAAATGGCTTGGGAAGATGCCATTGCTACACCTTCAAATTGTAAATTGAAAGCCATTACAATTCAAATTGATTTTTACTAAGTTTAAAAATTCTTGTATTATGACTGGGTCGACATTGGATTTTTGTTAGTGTTATTTTAAAAGTTTTACAACTCGGATAGTAGTATATTTGTGAACATACTTATTACCTGAAATTTTACCAACTCTATATTATTTTCTAGATCTAATGGTTTCGTGAGTCACTAAGAAAAGAATAAAATTTGTGATATAAACAAGTTTACTTGTGTTATTTAAAGTAATAAAAAAGGTATCACAAAGTGAAAGCCTTTAAAATCACATATATAAGTCTAGTACAAAGTAGGTTAAGAAATAATAACACTTTGCTAGTATCACGAATTTTACACTTTTATTATGACTAGTTTCGTCCTATTCGGACATTATCAAACAAATAGAATGCATTGCAATTACAATTCGTTACTTATATATAAAGGTGACACAGGTAAACACTTTACAAAATCGCATTAAATAATGGCGTGTATAATAAATCTGTTTGGTCGTTCATTAGTAGGTTTTCCAGATTAAATTTGTTTTTATGGATTTCCAAGGATTCCAGGTAGTCAAGTCTTAGGCCTTTTTCGCAAAATATCTTCAAAGGATTTGCATCTGGAATATGATTATGGTCAATCATGTGTTTTGCGTATGTTGAATTTTGTTTTTTGTGGACATATGAGTTCAGATGTTCTTTAAACCGAATATCAAACTTTCGACCAGACTGGCGTATATATATATGGAGGAACATGAGCCGCACTTTAATTTATAAACCCCTGATTTATTAATCCTATCTATTTTTGTTTGGAATTCAATATTAAGTTGTTTAATTTATTAAAAATAAATTAGGTTAAATATAGTGATATATGTAAAATTTACAGGCCTCCTTAAGATAGGTCATTTAAATATAAGGTCTCTAATACACAAAATTGATTATGTAAAAAATATACTTATAGAATATAGTTTTGATGTCTTTGGTTTAACTGAAACCTGGTTTCATAATTATATAGACAACCTTTTAGTTAATATTTATGGGTACACCCTTTTTAGGAGTGATATATATATATAACCTCTCAGGACATAGAGCAAATTTGGGTCCTGTTTACTTTAAATCAAATTAAATACGATTTAGGAGTTATTTACAGACTACCATCGTGCTCACATGTACAATTTCTTGATATTTTATGTGTTGGAGATGAATATGGATCTGCTAAAATTTGATGGCAATGTACTTGAAGTGTTTGAGTTGAAGCAGTTTGTGCAATATCCAACTCGTATAACGGCTAAAAAATCGTCTGTATTGGACTTAATAATCACTTTTAAATCGCTTACAGTTACGGCATTGGATACTGTCAATGTGCCAGAGATATCTGATCACGAACTTGTGCATTGCACTTTAAATATTTTGGGTAAAAGTGAGCAAAGCATTATTAGAATATATAGGGACTACAGCAAATTGGGTTATAATCAATTTAAAGCGGATCTGGAATCTATACCATGGAATAATATTTTTAACATTAATGATTAATGATAAAATACTTTTCTTAAATCAAAATTTATTACCCCTCTATGACTTACACGTTCCCTAATAACTCGCCGTTTCACTAAAAAGTTCAGTCCATGGATTACCGAAACTATTAAAAAGCTTATCTCAGATCGCAATGCTGTATTAAGTAGATATAAGAAGACTAAGTTCTGGGAACACTGGGAATTTTATAAAAATCTTCGTAATGCAGTTACATCTTTAATCAGGTAGGAAAAGAAAGCGTTTGTTGAATATCAGTTACGAGTTGGCAGTAATATTATTGGTAATCTTTTAATAAACTGGATATTTATAAAAAGAAGCCCAAAGTTGAAATTCCAGAAAATTTAAAAGATTCGAATAAACTAAACGAGTTCTTTGTCAATTCCATTTTATACTGAAAACAAAATCGGGGTTATGGAACTTCATTTTGTACCTATAACAGAAATCCTGATCTAGTATCTAGTATATTTGTAGCATTAAATATAAAGATTCATAAAATTGTGCTATCTTTTCATACTTCCGTTCTTAGAAAACATAATAAATATTTGTATTATTAACTCGGTATTTTCTGATGTATAGAAAGTGGCACATGTAATATCTCTGCCAAAAGACCAGTCAGTATTCTGCCAACGCTATCAAAGATTATTAAAAAGGGGATAAAGGAACAATTACAATTATTTGTTCATAGGAACAATGTTTTACCAGATACGCAATCTGGTTTTAGAAGTTGGTATAATTGCTCTACCTCTTTGCTAAATGTTGTTCATAATATTGTTAGGTAAACTGACAACGACAAATTAACAATATTGGTACTACGGTATATACTTTCTTCACTGCACTCTTGATGAAACGAAATTATAATATTAGGCAATTTCACATTAAAACACTTGTTTAGTTTCATATTATATAAATGACGCCCATTTTCAAAGGAATTACAAAATAACTAATTAAAAAGAAGATGTTACAATGTGTATATTATGGGGTTAATTGTGGGAAAGTCCAGAGATTAAGAGATTCGAACTTGTTAATAGTTCGTTCTGGTTGTTTAGGAGATTATTACACTTCCTAATTGCTCTCTTAATTTCCAGACCTTCAAGGAGATTTAATTTTCGGCCTTTTTCTGCAAAGTGGATTGGTTTGATGTCGGCTAATTGATGTCCTGTTTTGACGCAATGCTCGGATAATCCTGTTCCCCTGGTTTGTGTTTCTATTGCCTTCTTGTGTTCATTGTACCTGATCTTGACATTTCTTCCTGTCTGTCCTATATATTTTCCGTCACAATTTTCACATTGTACTTGATAAATGCCGGATTTTTCGAGTGGGTCTATTGTCTCTATTTTGTTGTTAACTAAGTGTTTTTTCAAATTTTCCCTGTTGACTTCTATTACTCGGATATTGTGTTTGGTAAGTTCTTTTGCAATCTTCTGACTCACGTATGGGCTGTATGGGACGTATGGAATGGCTGCGAACTTGCTATCTTCTTTGGGTCCTACTCCATTGAACAAGAGTTTTTGAACTACTTTTCTTCTTTTCCGTTTCAGGATCCTGTCTACCTTGTTTTTCTTATATCCGTTTTTGGTGGCAATTTGGTTAATTGTAGGCAGTTCTAGGTTGAAATCTTCTTCGCTTAGTGGCATGTTGATCAGACGATGAATATATGAATTTAATGCGGAGGATTTTATTTGTTCAGATTGTATTGATGTTGATAGATGAGTATGTCTGTGGTAGTTGGTTTTCTATATATGGCATATTTTAGTTTATTTCTTTCTATTGAAACTTGTTTTTCTATGGTGAATTGAATTTTCTATTAATTGAATTTAGGGTTGTTAAAAAAGAATCCAACTATGCCATTCCATATGCAGAAAATATCATCAACATATCTGCACCAGAATTGTATGTTTCTTGTTGATGTGTTGTTCTTAAATAATTGGTCTTCGAAATCACTCATGAATATTTCTGCGAAGAGTCGTGAAATAGGCGATCCCATTGGCAGTCCTTTATGCTGGATGTAGAAGTTGTCGTTAAAACGACAAAAAAGTAATTTTGGTTGAGGCAAGCATTTATCAAACTGGTAATTTCTGACGTGTGGTAATTCAATAATTGTTCTTGCCACTTTTTATGCAAAATTTCCTTGAGCTCAGTAACTGGAATTGACGTAAATAGGCTCTTAACATCGGAGACCAAAATTGCGTTGTTGTTGTGCTAAGTTTGTGGTTTTCTTCACGAAATCGATGGAGTTTTTTATTCCGTATTTGGATGTGCAGGGAATTATTTTTGGAAGTATTTTGTTGACCAGGGAACAAACTTTATATGAGGGAGCATTGATATAGGAGACGATTGGTCTTATCGGGATGTTAGGTTTGTGTACTTTGGGCAGGCCGTATAGTGTGGGTGCCCTCGGATTCATGATTCTATATTTGTAGATTTCATTATTTGGGATTATGGAATTTTCTGTTTTAATTGCTTCAACAATCTGCTTCTGGAACTTCGCAGTAGGGTCTTTTTTATGTTGTGGAAGTTATTTTCATAATAAATGTGTTTACTTTTTCAATATATGTTTCCTTATCCAGAATAGTAATAGTATTACCCTTGTCTGTTTTGCAAATAATTAAGTTGTTATGCTTGCATTTCGTTTTTATTTCTCTTATGACGTTTGCTTCTCGATGGGTATTACTAGAATGTTTAGCAGATGTTTCAACTCCTTTTGTGATAATGTTGATGGATTGTATTTTATTCAGATCTGATTTTATATTTATCCGGTTGAGTGTTAGTTCAGTTTCAAGCGCTAAAGATTACAGGTTTTCTTTTGGATTCCGTGGGGTTGGAGAATATTTCAGTCCCTTATGCAGGAGTCCCATTTCACTGTTGTTGAAGTCGGTCTTAGATAAGTTCTTAACTCGTGGGTAGAAACTATGTGCCGAATATGAAGTTTTTTTCCGCTATTGCTCCTTGGTGTACGTCTGATGTTGTTGTTAACGATTTCATTGGGCTCAGCAAGACAGATATCCAATGATATATTTTCCAGACGTTTGGTCATTACCATGTGTATAATCTTTTGGTGTTCTCCCAAGTCATATTTGCTTATTTTTAAGGTTCTTGTTGCTTCTATAGATTTGTTGCTGCATCTGATATTCATGTAGGACGGTGTAAGTTTGTACTTTAAACACTGGGTATTAAACCAGATGTAATTGGAACATTTCTTCTTCTTCTTTTAACCTACAGCATAATCAAGATGTATCACATAGTAGTTATTATTGATTTATAATAAAAATCTACACAGGGTCATGTAGGATATATAAATTCGTGATTTTTCTTATGAAAATGGAAGACGATTTACTTAGAGTAAATAAATATTTTATTAGAATATATATTGCCTATTCTAATGCAATACATATTTATACTTTTCTGGCACTAGCATGAATCCACGATTATAAAATGCTTAATTTTTGATATCAAAAATGATTCGAGTTAATTTTTACATCCATATTTAGAGTAAAGGTTTTATCATCTAAAATAATTTGTAGAGACCAAAACAAATTAAAATCAGGTGTTAGATTTAGAGAATATTTTGGGTATAAAAATGTATCTCATTTAAAGCTTTTATCGAGTTATTAAACTTATATGTATGAGGTTTCGTATAATTCATGTCTTAATCAATTTTGACCTTCTCTGTTCGAATAAATTTGGTTTTAGGATAAAGAAGATTTCTTTGAAGTACTAAAAATCTAATAAAATTAATATTTTTGGTGAATGTCGGCTTCCAACATAATTCAAGAGAAATTCTTCATTTTTAGTGCGTGTTTTCTTGCATTTATAATTTAAAAATGTATCATTTAAATTATAAATGCACATTAGCAGAACACAAACATCAATCCAATTGCACAAAATTCTTTTTGTAAAAAGATTTCGAACCAATGTGTCAAGATTTTAGATTTAACCTAGGTTTTATTATTTATTTATATATCGTTAATATACGATGTTCTAGATGACCAGAAGAAGCGGATGAAGATATTAGTTGATGCTAATTAGCGTATAACTACTTGTGGGCTTTCTGAGATGTTAAATTTATCGAATTCGATCTTTCATGATAAAACCAAATTTGGTATTGGTTTTCTGCTAATACATCTCCGTAGAGTCATTCAAACGTTTTAACAAGCAAGCTATATTAGCTATCCAAGTACTTAATATTTATACTCTTAAGTGAGATTTTCCAATCAAAGAATTTCCCAAGATATTAAAAACAACAAATTGTGAAACTGCAGTTCTATTATCTAGAATCTTCAATAGAAAATAAAGATGTACCTCGGTGACTTATATATTTTTGCTTATATAGGCTTTGATATTCAAGAGGAATTATGTACCAGGGAAGTTCAACAACTAATGGAACACATTTTTTCGCGTCCACATTTAACTAATTTTAACTATTAGCTATTAGTTCTTGCATAATTGTTGTAAGATAACGGTGCAGTAATATATCGACAATTAAATTAAATTCCATTTAACATTCAGTATAACTAAAATATTTTGTGAGAGTAAGTCAAAACCTAATTTATTTATTTTAATATGTCATGTTGATAGAATATACAAATTATTTTTATATATTGAAATTTAAATTACTTTAATGGAAAGTATTAATTTAAAAATACAAATGAACTTACGAGCTGAATAATAGCCGCCGGAAGAACATCAACAAATAATTCTTCACGAGAATAGGCTGAATGGGTCAGAGTGGAAGAACATTCCATTTAACATTCAGTATAACTAAAATATTTTGTGAGAGTAAGTCAAAACCTAATTTATTTATTTTAATATGTCATGTTGATAGAATATACAAATTATTTTTATATATTGAAATTTAAATTACTTTAATGGAAAGTATTAATTTAAAAATACAAATGAACTTACGAGCTGAATAATAGCCGCCGGAAGAACATCAACAAATAATTCTTCACGAGAATAGGCTGAATGGGTCAGAGTGGAAGAACATCTCGGAAGAACATCTCGAAGAAATGAACTCCGCCCGGGTCTCTTCAATTAAAATTATAGTAGTATGTATTTTAGATTTTATTTAAGAAGAGACACAAAACAAACAATAAATAAATAAAAATAAAATGACCTCATAATTATATAAAGTAATTTTGCGATCATTAAGAAAATATTTAGCGTGATGTGAAAAATAAATATGCAATCAATATTTGTAGAACATATTTAGCATCATGTAAAAAATAAATATGCAGTCAATATTTGTATGTGTATTTGTATTAAAAGGAGATATATCCATTATTAATCAAATTTTAAATATCAAGTTGATACTTATTTATTTATTTATTCATAATAATTATTATTAATACAAGCGCACATGTTACGAATATCGTGTATATAAAAAGCAACCCAGTAAAAACACTTGAGATAAAATTATAATAAAATTAAATATTGTTCCCCGCCAACAACAGCCATGGACAGATTTCGTTCTTTTTGGATCTTATCAGCGTAGCGCAGTTGGAGACAGGGACTCGAGATTCACTTAGGAGTTATTTAACTCTCCGGGTTAACCATCGATACGACAATGTTATTATCATGTTTGAGTGGAAGATCCTTCGATGAAGAGAACTCCGCCTGTCCTCCTTTTGACTAAAATTTTAAGTACTTATATTTTAATGTGTTATACTATAAATTTTATTTTATTTTGTTAAATAGGAGTACAAAGATGCTAATAAATAAATAAAAATGAATAAATCATATCGATGAAAAATAAAATTAGGGCAAATATAATAAAGTATTTTTTAAATGAATAATTTAAATTAATTTTATTTTTGAAATAATAATAATAAATATTTTTATTAACAGAAAAAAGAAACTAGTTTACAAGTTAATAACAATATGACAGCAATATGTCGCAATAGTTTATTTTTCTGTCTAACGTCTATCGACCCGCGGACTTTCAGCCTGAATTTATCTGCCGTACAAACGTCATTATTGCTAATGTCTAACGAAATTAACTGTGGTTCTGGGTATTTATATCGTGGTGTTATTAAAGGATTCCGAGGAATACACGTATGGTTAAGGATGTGAATATTTTGAGGTTTGGTGGAGTATTTAGAAATATTTATATTAAAAAATAATGTAATTGAATGTTACAATAATAATCTCAATACATTAAGATTATCTTAAATTATTCTTAATAGATTGCGTTGCATTTAAATTAGATATTTGTGTATGTAGGATATTCCCTATCTCCGCGGCTAAGGCCTTGGCATGAATATTCAAATGGGGCGGCCCGAGGCCAATTACTTAACTCGGACGAAAAATCTCTTCATTAGTGATGTTTGAGATAAATGCATCTTTGAAAAAGCGAACGTATACATCTATGATGGGATGAAGTTTGTTAAAAGTTTGGCCCAATTATATTACACGCAGATGAAAGGTTTAAAGCATGTCAAATAGAAGCAATGCCAGCAGATTTATCATATTAAAAATGAGAATAGTCGGAAGTCAATATAAAATTGAAAAAATTACAATAATTACTGTTTGGAAAATAATGCATAAAAAATCGACTGAATTAATTTAATGAGTTTAATGTATAATTTTTGTTGTGGCATTTGTGTTGTGTTAGTTTAATATGGTTTTGACAACAAAAAATAGTAAAATTAAGTTTAGTTACAATAAATTCATTTTTAATGATATGGAACAAAATATATTATTATTTTAGTGGCAAGTCAACTAATAATAGTAGTATTACCGTATGCTAAATCAAATAGCTGCAAAAGTCCTAGCTGACACATATTTAATGAATATAAGATTGCGTGCATTGATTATTTTTGCAGATAAAAAATATAATTTATTTATTATGGATGACTATAATGGCACCAACTAAAAAAACAAAAATATTAACAAAAGTATATATAGGATCCGGCAGAGAAGTATGACGTTTTTGAAAAAATCATAACTCAGATAATTTTCAATTAAATTAAAATTGTATTTCTTTAATAGGCTTTTAATATAATAAATCATAATGTTCTGTTCGGTATTCTAAATTACATTGGTTTGAGTTCAAACGCTGTATCACTGCTTCAAAATCATCTATGCAATCGTTCTCAACAAGTTGTTACTAGTAACGATATTTCGTTACCATTTTCAGTCCATTCGTCGGTTTTAACAAAATTTTATTTCTTTAATAGGTAGGTGTGGATTTGCTATTATGTATTTATATCAAAAACACGGTAAAAGAACATTTATGTACGCAAAATAATATTATTTATGTAATGTAAGTCCTTTTCCACACATTCATAGAGTCGAGTCCTTCCAACATGTTGGCCGGAATCGCTAGAATTTCTCGGGTAATAGCATTGAACAGCTTTTCAAGGGTGCATGGTTTCTCAATAAGTACGCTGGCCTTTAGGTACCCCCATAGAAAAAAATCACAAAACGTACAATCAGGCACTCGATGCACCCTCTTAGCGACATGAGTGGCCCTGGAAATAATTTGGTTTTTAGTTTCATCTTGTATGGGTGAAAGTGTAAATCTAAATACAAAATTCGCCATAGTGACCGATCACTCATCCTCAGTCTGCGAGCATGCTGCACTAGCAATTGCCAAAAAAGTCAAAATAATCATTTTTTTATCGAAAGCTAAGAATTTTATGAACAATATGTTCTAAAAAAGCTTGTTTAGTTTCTCATTACCTTTAACTTTTGTTTGAAAATTTTTGTAATATTTTTCGTATTAAAAATAATATTGAAAAAAAAAACAAACAATGGCCCCTAGTAAATATCCATTTCCGATTTTTAAATGTTTTCCAAATGCTTTTTAGATCCAGTTTTTAACGATAAAATCTTAAGTTTACAAACGGACACACAGAGAGAGACACATATTCCTATATATTCTATATAGGGAAAGTAATAGTAGAAAATGTTTATATGAATACAAATTTCTCTAACTGGCACTAAGAGTAATAATAATGATTGATCTAACTACGGTATTGCATAACGTGATATAGGTACTAACCCCTAAATCTTTAATAGTATCTACAATATTTAGATTATAACTATTTAAATAAATATGGAAAATATTGGCTTCCTTTTTACTACAAGAAAATATTTGTATTTATCAACATTCAGAAATAAATCGTTATGATATTCTATAAAAAGATCAAGGTCTTTCTGTATAATAGAGAAATCTCAATAGAAGTAATTTTAGAACTTAATTTTTATATCATCTGCAAGAAGTAAATAATTTTACTTAATATTAGATGCAACATCATCTAGTGTAAAGTTCATGGCTCACGATGTTAGTTTCTTATGTATATTTCACATCCAGAAAATGACCACCGACTTGCAGCATACGGATTGCAGCAGATGATTTCTACCTCTGCTGCAATTTTGTTTACTGTAAGTCGGTGGTCATTTTCTGCATGTGAAATATATCGCACAGGAGCGGTCAATCAGTCATTCCCAATGAGTTGTGTTACCAAAAAATTGTCTGCAAGGTGAGTTTCTCACCTACTGACGGAAAATCACAAAGCGGACCGTCTTGCTGTATGTGGAAGAATTTTAGCGCGATACCCAGTAAGGGGTGATGATGTTTGAAAGCCAAAACTGGAATAAATTAATTAGAAAATATTGGAACATCTGCTTGGCTAAAGACACAACCGACTATATTACATAAATAATTCGCTGGAAAAAAATGTGTAAATAAGAGCGGAGACTAAACAGAAAATGAAAAATATTTTTTACAATAATACATATTTACTTTTTTTAATTAAATTCTTCTTAATATTTTAGCTTATGTGATCCATGAAATTAAGATTGTAGTCAGAAAGTACACCTAAACTTTAACACTTAATTTGCATATATCTAAAACAAATATAAACGGCAAAAATGACTCATTCTTCTAAAGAAATTGATACTTTATATTTTGACACATTTAAATGTAGATTATTATACCAAACCATAACATGGGCCTTTGTCTTCCTTAAAGATAAAACAATCCAGAAAAGTAGTAGCTTATGATATAATGTGATACCATGAGTGTCGACTAATATATTTTAATAATAGAACCAATGTAATTACTATAAAGAATAATAATTATTGACCCAAGTGTGGTTCATAAGTCAACCTGGATGTCTTCAGTTGCAGTAAATAAATCTATAATATAATACCAGGAATACCGCACCTAGCATATTACACATTAAACTAATATCTGACTTTGATAAGATATAATGTATAATTTTAATTAATCAGTAGTGGATAGTAAATATAGAATTTAACAATGAGATAACATTAATTTAAAGTTGCTATGTTCGAGAATACAAAATTTAATACATTATAGTAACTATTAAGACAGAATATTTTACTGCGCCACATAAAACTATTACACAAGAGGTACTATTTGTATTGATAGGTAAAAGTCGACAGAATAACTTTCAATATTCTACTTTAGATACAGTAAAAGTACTGTGTAATCTCGATACACAAGGCAAATTGGACTGAAAATTTCTTTAATAATATCTGAGTACTAATATAACCAGCATATGTATCAGATATAACTTTAGGAGGCATACATATGCAGCCAAAATATTATTACTATTAACAGAAAACAAGATTTCCTCTATATTATTAATAATGAATGAAGACTAGAAATTTTCCTAGAATTCAGAATATTTTATTATTATTATTAGCAAAATCATAATTATACAAATCAAATAATATAGTTTTCAAATCTCTAACATGTTGATTAGTCACAGAAATATTGGATTTAGTAATATAACTTTACTTCATTAAAATGGTATTTACAAGATTTTTTCAAAACTATATCCTGAGATTTGTTCTGTTGTGCTATATCTTGGGGTCGTTTTGATAGATCAAGTAAATTAAAAGAAATAAGGTTCATTAACTCATATTTTAAATAAACGTTGACGTTTAAAGTAAAGCAGGAAAAGGTTGTTGCCATCTGGCTAATATTCGAATCTTTTTCACAAATTAGAATAAGTTGTTGAGTATGTACTTAACAACAGTAGCTAAAACTTCATAATTATTATTAATCATTACATATATGATCCAGTTTAATTCTTTAATTTTTTTTTAATAATACTCAAGGAAATTACTTCATCTGAAACAACAATGTGCCCTATAAACCAAAAATTTGCTATGGTATAAGTGAAATTCCATGAGGCTGAATCTTAAGTTATAACCGTAGAGGCTGTACGTTTATTAATGACCTTTTTAAGGTTCAAACTATAATCACGTAATAAATCCTGTGTGTGATATCAACGAAGTGTATTTTCATTTAAAGTCCCTAATAACAGGTAACCGGCCCTTGAACAACTGTCTTTTATGAAATCCCGATTGACTTGCAGGTATAATATTGTTTATATTAACATAATCAATTAGCTGGTTATACACTAGGTGTTCCAAAATTTTCGAGAGTGGCAAAAGAAAACTTATCGACCGAAGGTCATTACTTGAGATTGCTGTTGATATTTTTGCTTCAGGAACTATGACTGCAGTTTCCTAAAGACAAGGAATTTTTAGTTTCCCTATATACGTTGCTTGGTATAATAATATAATAATAGAGCAGTTAATATATATATATTAAAAAAGGTACTAAAAAAATAACAAACAATACCAATACATCCGTCCATTCTAAACGACTATAATATTGTTAATATTGCATCAGATATAAATCATCTGCTGAATGCACACATAAACCAGCCTTTAAATAAAAATGCGTTTTACGATTCTTTTTACCTCCTACCTACTGATCCTTTGTCATCAAAAGACTATAAAATAATAGAAAAAAGATGCATTCGGACTCGATTCAATTATTGTAAAAACTTTATCACATCATTTGGCTTCATGCCTTCCTTCTCTTTCTAAAATATGTTTTCAAAATGGCGTTTTCAACAAAATATTTAAGTACTCAAGGGTTATTCCAATATTTAAAAAAGGCGACAAAAAAGACTGTTACAACTATAGACCGATAGCCATTATCCACATTATTGGGAAAATATTAGAATTACATGTAAAAAACACGCTAATTTCTTACTTAAATAATATAATATATAATATAATAAATATAAAATTTTATCTGATAGCCAATATGGTTTCAGCAAAAATAAAAGTACTGAGATGGCCGTGAACAAATTGCTTCAGCTACTCCTAAATAATCTAAATCAGGGTATACACAAAACTGTCACTCTTTGTGGCTTATCAAAAGCGTTCGATTGTGTTGATCAAACAATTTTACTACAAAAACTCGAACGAATTAATACAAGAGGCATACTATTACAGCTTTTAAATCATATTTAGAAGGTAGGGAACAATATCAATACACACAATACCACAGGGATTAATTCTGGGACCCGTCCTCTTTATTATCTATATAAACAATTTACCTAGCTATTTAGAACGAGCTGAAATTAATCTGCTGATGACACAACTTACATCAGTGCACACAAAGAATTAGTCACTCTACAAAGAATAACTCTGGACACAGAGGAAAAGGTTTTATTATGGTTTAATGCTCATAAATTAAAAGTAAATAGAAGCAAAACACAAAAAATAACTTTCAGTCCAGACGTACGGAAAACAAGTCACAATATTAACATATTGGGAATTCGACTGACTGGATAATAAATTAAAATGGTGTGACCATATTGATCAGTTATCCATAAAAAAATTCAAAATAACTTTTTGTTTTGAGAAGACTTAATTGCTACTACTACATGAATGAAGGCATACCATGCTTTAATAGTTTATATTGCAGAAAAGGGCAGTTAGAATAATCTGTAAACTACAGTTCTCTGAGTCGAGTAGAACTTATTTTAAATATCTAGATATCATGACAGTCTTCACCTTATTTATATTTAAAACATGATTCTATATCAGATTATATTACCTTCAGTACTTGTTCTTCATACACTGGCTCCAGATTAAATTTGACATCATTTGTTAGTAGAATATTTGTTAGAATTTGTGGCAGTTCTAGGTTTAGTTTCAGTTTTATGCCACACTTTTTAAAGCTATTCACGGAGTTTTTTCAAATTTAGAGCAATATTTATAGTAAGCTTTCTTCTCATTCCGAATTGCATGTGCAGTAATGTTCCGCAATTTTACATATTCTTTGGATGAACAAGGTTTTTAGTAGATTTAAATCTTTTATCTGAATAATTTTTAATTTAATTAGAAATATTAGATTTTCTGTAAGCGATAGTTCTTTTTTCTTTTTCATGGTAGTTGCTTTTTGTAGGTGCCAAAATATTGAAGACGCCATTAGTCATGTAAATATTTTTCCATGGTAGCTTATTAATAACGTTTTTAAATATACCGTAAACATAATTTGAGAAATGTACGTATGCGATATGCTATTCCTATTTGTATGACGCAAATTACTTTTGTATAATTTACTATTTTTCAAAGTATTAACCAGAGAAGTAGTTGTTTCTCTAGGTAATTTGCTTTGTAGTATTAGTAAAACTCATTATTGTAGATTTACGAATTTTTTGTACATTTAAATTATTAGCCAAAGAAATACATTTAGCATAGCGCATAGAAGCTTGCGATACATTTTTGAAAAATAATGAAATTATGTTTTACGTATTGTTAATGGCAATGAGGAATATAGTTAACGGCCAGGTCGTGCGAAAACTATCGCAGTGCAAGCCCAATGAACAAGCTGTAACTACTTAGAACGCAAATAGCCATCCAAAAGGTTATGCTCTCAATTGTTATTTACAAAAGAAATAATATTTTTTGAATCTTTAGGGAATCTAGGGTCCACCTATTTTCCCACATTAACGGGATAACCTCTGTATATGTAAGGTGTAGTAAAAATAAAACTATTATATTTGCATGAAATTGAAGCCACAGTTAGAACGAACTGATTTAGATCAAATATTCGCTGTATTGCTCGATAACTTGTTCACATTTTGAAGGTAATTTTATTATACCTCTCTCATAGAAGCCCTTCTTCTTATTGGCAAAAAAATTAGACAATCGATTTTCACAAGCCTCTCTCAAAATGAATTTTTCACCAGCAAATTCGTTCGACATAGACAAGAGCACTTGGTGTCAAATCCGGACTAAAGGTGGATGCATTAGAACCTACCAACCACTTTCCTGTAGCTTCTGGCGATAACTATGTGTGTAGCTTGGCGTTGTCCTGGTGGAATACAATTCCTCTCCCATTGGCCAAAGCTGACCGCTTCAGACGGTCCAATTATTGACAGTACAGTTAAGAGTTTTGCCGTGAGGGGAGCAGCTTATAGAAAATAACCAATAACACAGCAAAACATTCCTACCCGTCAATCCTAGCTGAGAAACCGTTTCTCCGCCCGCTCACCGCGATTCAAACATGGCCGTTTTCGCTTAACGTTGTCGCAAGTGATCAATTTTTCATCACCAGTCACCAACCACTTCAGAAATGAGGTTGTTAAATGCGTTAACTCGCGTGGTATCCATACATCGATCTTCTGTTTGTATAGAGCCTTATTCATCTGGTTCCAACCGTATTTTTATGCAATCATTCCATTTTTGGTGCATGCTCAAACAAAACTGAGTCAACTAATTATTTACAAAACTGTCAGTAAAGTTTTTTTTTGCACAATATCATCTTGCTAACGCCATTTAGTGGTACCCTAGGACACACACCACTATATTCTAGGCATATTAGTTAAAGTACTCGAGAAAATTCTACATTCTACAACTACATAATTAATGAATCGCTCATTCAACCTCTCGTGAACAATCCTGGTTTGAAGTGAAGATCAATTGGTTCCTTAATAACGTCTCCTGACCTAATTCGCATTAAGCGAAATTATTATAAAGGTAATCTCCTGACACGGCTTTTGTTGTATCATAGCTCGTGAATCAGATTACTCAAGAAAAGATATCGCAGGGTTTATAGAATTTAGCATTAATTTTTCTTACATTATTATTATTATGAGGTTTATTATATTTACTTAAATATTCTTCAAGGATTTAGAAGAAAATTTATTTCTGTAAAAATTATTTACCCTGCTTGCGGGCGCTTTAAGGTTTGATATGACAACATTTATTAAATATTTTTGTTGTAATGTTTATAACTTAAATTAAATGTTTTAAATTTTTATAAATTATTTTAATACTCGTATTATTCTTAGTATTGAGTGTTTTTGTGTATAATTAAAAACAGAAGGTGTATTGTTTTTGTCTTCATTACCAATAGTCTTATGATAAAACATATTTATTTTGCACTTTTCTACAATTCTGTTTTCAAATTAACAATAAAATTAATACATTAAATCCGGTAAAACCCTACGTGAAAATCTCTCTATAATTATTATATTTAGATTCTCTGTAGACTGGTTGGGCCCTCTTGCTGTTTGTAGTCTCCCTTTGTGTGACAAGTCCTAGTGGAATTCTGCGTGTGTTCTGATATTGGCGCGATAAATAATGCAAAGGGGAAAAGTACAATATGTATATATTAAAATAGCACAATGGAGAAGAGGGAACGAAGCACGGATTTTATTGTGTAAACAGCGTGATGTCTTTATCCAGAGACTTCGTCGTAGTCCTTATCTCGGGTTACGCTTCATTGGACCCTCCCTCGCACATCTGCACATCTTCTGCCTGCAAAATAGAATAACATTCTTACACACATTGCTATAAGCAAAGAGAAAACGGAAACTTTGACGTTTATGTATTTATGATAATACCGTGCCGATTCTCAACAAGTCTGGTTCCGAAACACGCACTCCTTCCTCAATCATTTTTTATCGGTATTCGGCTCAATTCATTTATTTTGTTACCAAATTGCCGATGTCCAATGTTACACACAATATCCATTTTATTTTCGTCAGCTGATACACCTAACATACTAAAATGTTAATATTTAATCTGCTATTTCAAATATTCGAAATAATTATTATTTGGGTCTTATAGTTATTGTTAATTGCAATTATATCGAATTCAATAGCAAAAATGAAAGAGCTTTAAATTAAATAATATAATTAGATATTAAATTTCAATTTTATTAATTTAAAGAGCCATATAACACAATTGAAGCTTAAAATCCAGCTGGAACATTATAACTAAAATGCACATATATATATGCATTATACATATAATAACCATATCCCGTTGATTTAATTAAAATTGTATGAAATCGTTTCCGTTTATGTCTATCCAATACATTTATAATAATATAATTAGTGTATATTATTATAGTAATATATGATAAAATAAATCGATTAAATTCTTGTTTAAAATTAAATTATATGAAATGATTTTATTCGTAGTACCTCTTCAACATTAATTATACAGGGTGAGTTTTTTAAAATGTTCTCCAAGGGGATCTTGAAAACTCTAAAAGATAGAAAAACGGTTAATGGGGAAAGAAGTATAGATTTAGGAAAAGAATAAAATTCCGTTTTTAAAGTTTTCAAAAATGTTAAGGGTAACTAGATATTTTGAAAAGAGTAAAAAATACCATTTTTTTAATCAATATATCTCGGTTATTATAAGAGATAATAGTAGATAAAAAACTGTAAAAGACAAAGTTTTAGACAATTTTATGCATATTAGTAAAAATATTCAGAAAATTTTATCGCCATTATTTTCCGACATATGATGCAAACTTACATTTTTGTAAATGGAAATCATAGTTGGCTATAGCCTTATTCGATAGATTTTATTTCTCTTTAACCCAATATCACATATTACATAGGTATTTCTAAATATACGTGAATTATAGTCATTTTAATGTTATATGTCATTTTAATGGTTATGTAAAAAACAAAGTCTATCAAAAATTATATCAATCCGTAGACTAGCTGTTGATGAAATATTTAATTCAATTGGCCCAAGAATAGTAAAAAAAGTCATAAATTCAATTTAAAAAAGATATAATTTATACCATAATAATATTAATGGGGAATTCTTAGAGAATATTTTTAATATTGAAATTTCTGTCCTATTATTTATTTGATAATTACAGAATTACTTTATGCTTCTTTTCATTTTTGTTTATTTCTGAAAAACTAATTACAATAACAATAATCACTAGAAAGCGGATTTCTAGCATTATGCTTATCCCTAATATTAATAGCATCGAAAAAATTTCTTAATATCTATACGAATCTTGAAGAATGTGATTACTTAGCGCTAAGTTTTTTTGTGCTTTTTTGCTTATTTTGACTTTTTGTGCTTATTTTGACTTTTTATGCTTATTTTCATGATTTTTTTAGATTCTGATGCTTATTTGGAGCATTTTCTTAAACATTTAAAAAACATTTAATAAAAATTTCACGCTGATATTAAATTAATGTGCTAATATAGAGAATTTTCGTAAAACTCTGTATCCCATCATTTATAGATTATATTTGTATTACATATTTTCTTCGTGTCTTTTGACAACATAATTGTTTAAAATCTTCATAATATGATACAATAATTATAATTAATTTTATTATTAATAAATATTAGTACAAATTACCAATTTACAATGGATTCGTTTATAAATAAGTAGATATAATAGACCGTCTCATTATTCAGATAATACAGACGAACGCTTCATAGGAATCACACCTATGATATTCCGGATGTAAACGTCGTTAAACTAGGCACAAACAGGGGCCCCAGTAAGTATTAAATGTAAACAAATTTAAGTCATAGCTAATAATCAGGTGTTCTGCAACCGTATCAATTTTCTACACTCGGCAAAAATACGGATGGGACGACTGGCGCATATTTACCGTTTTCGTTAATTTTCATATTCAAACTCGCATTCATAAACTATTGAATTGACATTCCAAAAACTTTGCTTATTTATCAAAAATTGTTATATGCGTGAATCGTATTAACCTGGAGAATCACAGATAAATTATATTATATAATTCACATGTATATTTAACCCATAATGCAAAAGGTGAAAACCACAATACAAGAATTAATTAGAGACTATCCAGAATTAACAAGTGAAAATTATACATTATTTTTTAGGCATGTTTAAAAATAGTAAGTTTTATTTTAATTCTCAACCGCATCCTAACTAGTCAAGACTTGTATGTAAAACATGTTATAACAACACTTCATCAAGAACGTTTGAAAAAGTTCAAAGTTGAACTAAAAAAACAGCACAATTTCACAATCTTTAGCATCTTCAACAAACGATGGACAATTTAAATTAAATTTACATTTGTGCAAAATACGTTTACATTTGAATATCCCTTTAAGAAAATTACAAAATAATGCATTTAAATCTTTCTTGGGAAAATATTGTAAAATGCGCATTCCAGAGAAAAAATTATATAGCTCTTGCGTAGTATGAAACCATACAAAAATTAAAGATATTATTAACAATAATTATATGTGATGACGAAACCACAGACGCTTGTTTAATTTAATATTAGGAGTTTAACATGAAGATATCCGACCAATAGTATTTTGATATATACAAAAGAATTGAAGAAAACTGATAATAACATTATAGCAAAATTCATAAATGATGGACTGACAAGCTTATTTTTGCCGTAGACAATACCAAGTTACAAAATTTTACTAATAATGCATTTTGTGCATTGTACAAGTTTAGCACATGGATAGAAACGAATTTCTGAAACTATAAGAATGAAATTTCCCTTTGTAGATTTAATTAAATATGGAAAAATAGTTCTTATATTCTTCTGTGAGTGCAATTATTCAAGGAGTCATTACCTGATATCTCACTACCCCATAAACCAGTGCTAACAAAATGGGGAACTTGTCTATATTCTACGATGTACTATGCGAACAATTTTGAAGAATTTAATAGGTTATATACAACTTTCCCGAAACGACAAGCAAATCAGTTAATGACTGTCAAACAGTTCTTAAGAAACAAGAGCTTCCTTCAAAACAATTTAGTTACATAAAATCGCGTTTAAATTTTGTGAGCAACACAATCAAATCAAAGCAGATTCATTTTAGATAATACCTGGACGCATTGGCCAAGAAATCAAAATAATATCGAAAGAAGTATTCGGTGAAAATGAAGGATTTTTAATATTAAATAAATTAAACTTGATTTTGAATGACAATTTTCAAATGGATCCAGCTATAATTTAAAATAAAGAGAAGCTTTTTCACTTTCAAAAATTTATTGAGCGTCAGAAGTAATAATTTTTACAATTAAACCCCTAGAACAACATTTAATGATCTACTGTTTTCATGAATAGATTTTAGTTATTTTGAAATGTATACAAAATTACATAATAAATTTAAAAATACGAAAACATTTCGTGAATCTACAACAATGAGTCTTACTAAGACTACAAAACAAATTAATTTGAAACAACTACTTCTCTAGCTAATACTTCGACAGACATTGAATAATACAAATTAATTTGCGTGTTACAAATAGTACAACTATCAAAGCAACACTAGTTTGAACGTATTTCTTTCTGTAAAATGAACTAAAATTGATTTAATGTACGTTAAATAATTTGTGAGTGACTATATTATGATAAATTTGGAACAAAAAATTAATTTAAGCTGATGTAATTAAAATAAATTAGTAAAAGCAATTAAATATTATATTTAATTGCTTTTACTAATTTATTTTAATTACATCAGCTTAAATTAATTTTTTGTTCCAAATTTATCATAATATAGTCACTCACAAATTATTTAAAGGTACTGTTATCGTCGTTTTATTCAAACGAAAATAACAATGAATTATTTTTCTAGCATAATTCAATTTTTATTTTTTTGCAACTAGTATAATCCGTGTACACGTGAATAATAATTTACAATCGGCCATAAATAAGAACGCCCATCATTCCAGCCAGTTTTCAAAGAATTTTAGATAATCCTCAACTAGACCTTTCTCTCAGCTACCTAACTAAATAGCTGAGAGAAAGACCTTTAATGTGATATAAATCACTCATCAATAATTAGTTAAGAAATGTATATATTGATATTTTTTTATTGGCTGGCTGCAATGATGGGAAATTAGGTTTTTAACGGTTAGATTTTTCCACGGGAAAAATCTATTATAACAAATTAACATGGTAATATTTCAGCACTTATTGTTTGCAGTTTAAACTGGTTGCTTTATATTTTTTTTCGCATATATTATTTTTATTCGATATACTAATATCTGCATATATATATTGTATATAAGTGTACATAAATTGCGGCATCTTAAGTATGTGATATATTTTAATCATGCATACATCCCCTGAATCCTGTATTAAGGTTTATTTGTAAAAATTACTCAATTTATTAATTCGGGTTCCTCGAAGTGTCTCCAAGAGCGGACGGGCGAAAAATGATTAGTTCGGCCAGGAAATCGAAGGGGGGTGCGGTTTTTAAGGCAACCATATATAAGGCAAGGGTTGATAACTCGAAGGTAGTAGAAGAACGATTCTCAAACCGTTATCATCGAGTTATCACCGAGTTGCCGCAAATCTGTAAGTTGTTTTTATGTGCCATTACTTTGTTTATATTTTGTTTCACTTAATTTTGTTCAATTGTTTTTGTTGTGTTATCTTAAAACAATCTTTTCTATTTGTTATTAATTATTTTGTGTTTGTATATTTGTAAATAAATTGTTTGTTAAAATATTTGCATCTGATTCCTTTAATAACAAATTACTAGTGGAATAAAACAAATACTTTATATTTTTTTATTACGTGACTGTGTTAAATTAAGAGCTAATCGGGTAATCAGGGGGATACCGAATCAGACATCAGGCCAGGACTTTTTTTGTTTAAATTTGTCTTGATCGGGAGTCTTTGGCTTCAAAAAGCCTTAGACCTTAAACTTCCCCCGTGATAATTGACGCCCAACGTGTTTTTTGTACTTTTTATTTCAAGAATTGATAGTCAGCACCCAATTATTCTAATTTTTTTTTTACAATTTGGTGTTTCGCTGGACTTTAAATTATTGAGATAGATTTTCTCACGACCCTGATATCAAATTTTATTTTTGGCCTAAATTTTTGTTTAAAAAACGTACTACATTTAAATTGAATATTTATAATAAACAAGCGACACAATCACTTAGTATTGTAAATAACAATATATTTTCAGCATAAATTGAATCCTGGAACCACCAGCGGAGAAATTTAATGTTTATTGATTTACTTACAGTTTTTAATTAGGTACACTTGGTGACTCAACGGGGCCGCGGAGTACATTTTTTTCATTTTATTATTTGTGTTGTCCTTAATTCATTTGTTCCAAATACAATGAGTATACACGCCATGTCACTCCGATCCAAGGCGTCAAACCTGGACAACGTCGTCAGCGGGGCTGCGGTATTCAACGAATCCACTACTGAGGCGACGTTTATACATAACTCAAATATCCAGAAAAAACAAGTTCTTTTTCAAATCATTTCTTAGAGTGTAATCATTCATTTCCACATATGGATAATTTAAAACTTTTACATTTTTGCAATAAAGGCCAAAGGCTTAATCTTTTGGAGTCATTAGAGATATACCGCCAAAGCAAGAACATTAATTCTAATCTGCTTAATGAGCAGACGGATTTAATTTCTTCGCCATTATTTAAGCTCTTATAATGACATGTACCTCTTCTGAAAACACCGCACCTTAATCCGATCGGCATATTTAGTTAATCCATTGTAATAAATCTCAGTCCTAATTAGGTTCATTAAAAATTCATACCTCCCCTATAAATTGTTAACACCCTGTATTCTTCTTCATTCAACACTTGATAATGACCTGCAAAGGTCGAAACTATAGTTGTGTCAAAATTGATAATATATTGTAAACTTTGTTTGTGTATATTATACAATAAATAGTGGTATAAAAACTTAAAAACTATTTTCATTTAACCTTTTTTAAAATGAACTACCACATAGTAACGGTCGCTACCATCATTTTCATCAAATATCCAGGCTGCAGATATCAACGAACGTCCCGAATCCCGAAATTCACTTCCGCAAACCGAAGAAGACGTGGACAACCTCATTCAGATGCTCCTAAAACAGAAGGAAGTTATTCGCAGAAAACGGGAAGAAGACGAAAACGATCCGGAGGTTCTGAGGAAGAAGCTGCCAGAGCAGCAAAAGCAGTCTGCTCGAGAGATAGCCGAACTCCGAGAGCAGCTGCAAATTACACAAGAACTATTGAGAACGCGGATGAATGCTGAAAACTCGATGATGAGGCGCGATCTGCCAACTCCACCACCTAACAATCCTCAGCCGCCCCAATTTATCAATGAAGAGGACCTCCACGCAAATTCCGTACCCCAACATATTCCACCTAATAACAATTTCCCACTACTAAATTCTGTTCCCGGATATTCAAATTCACAATTCCTAGCCCTTATGCGACAATCCCTTCTTACCACAACAAACGAGAAACGAAAATTTGACGGCCGTGATCCAAGAAAGTCACTTGGGACCAAGCCAAGTCACTTTTTATAAAATCCATTAACCCCGCCGTAATTGCTCACGATGAGCTCGTAGAATTGACATCGAAACGCCAAGGAGATGCTACACCTGGTGCTTTCGTCCTCAGGAAGCAGAATTTGTTTCATCGACATATGTCATCAGCAAGCGAGGAGTTAAAAACAACGATTCTATGGCGTTTAGCGTCACCCAACCTTCGGCAAGCGTTACTGTTCAAACCAACCACGATAGCGGACTTTTTGGACCAAGCTGCCGTACTATCTACGTCACATGTAGATACAATCCCCGTCGTTCCTTTCACTCCGGCGGCAGAGAAGCGCTACATATCACAACAGCCAAGACAACAACAACAACGAGAAGAACAACAGAAGAAAAAACCGTCGAACTATCAAGCCTCTTGGAAAAATCAACGGGTTGAAAAATCACATTTTCCAAAACCCAAGGAGCAGCACCAGAAAGATTCCCAGGAATTTTATCACAAGAAAATGCCGAAACATCTGCACCAACCGCCATTCTGTGATAGATGCAAGAAAGGGAACCATTGGTACTCTGATTGCACTTTGCCTCAGGGACACGGCAAACAGCGGCAGGAGAACTAAACAACTTAAACAGCTCACCTGTCGCTAATACAAACCGCCATAGCAAGACCCCAGGACAACGATTCCGGAAAAATGATCAACAGGGAACTAACAAATCAAGGCGTCGCGTTCAAAACACAAATGGATTCCGGCACCTCCACCGCGACGGTAAAGCCAGGCACCTGCACCAGAGCGGAGACAGCAGAAGGCGCCTTCATCACAGCATCAGCGGCGATGTCCTTTCCCAAAGGAAGGACAACCAACAAGATGTCAACACGACTCGACACCTCAATCAGGATGCCGGAAGGACATCACACGTGATCGAGGAACATAGCAAGAAGCCGAATCCTGGTTTATATACCGTCGCAAGTACTCAAGGGAACACCATGTTCACTTCATCGCCGCTTAATAATACTTTCAACGTGGATGTCAACCCCTTGAAGACGTGTTCAAGCCACGTCTCGCAACCGATTCGCTCCCCTACAACGGCAATACATCCGACTTTACGATAACCAGAATGGTCCCTCGCAATTCACTAAAGGACAACAAGTGGTTATTCGTAATCATGCCATAAGCGATTCACAAAACCCGGCAGGATTCGCTCCTAAGTGTGTTACGTTAATATTTCGCGACCATTTAATTATTGGTCACTTTCTGTAATTTAATATAGGCAACTGTATTTATATCTAATTTTGATTATATTTATTCTATTATCCTTTTTTTGTTCGGTGCATTCCATTACTAATTGTCCGGCGCATGAGTTATTTCCGCTGCCTCGATCTTTTCCTGTTTCGATTCTCGCAGCGAACGCGTGCCGAAATAAGAGAACGATACATATTTGTGATTTAAAGTTATTAAACCCATTGTTGGTTTCCTCATTATTGGAGGGTGTTTGGTTTATATCACATAATTATAGTGAGATTCGTTGTGATTTTGGGAGAATTCACTATCGCTGTAATAGCGGAGAAAAAGTATCGAACTCGAAAGCCTCCATTACATCTTGAGGTAAGCAATACTTTTTAATTGACTTATTGGTAATTTCATGGGGTGGATTATAGGCTTCTTTCCGACGTCTGGTCCATCAGAGAAATTTTGAATCGAGTCCATTGAGCAGTCCGTGTATTGGCCCGGTCCATTTTTTTTGGCGGAGGCTGCGGTTTGGATTTCCGCGTGGGAATTATCTTAATCTACATTGCTGTCCTAACTCCGTACCTGTGGACTGAATGGAATTCAGGAATTAGGGAATTGTCTGGCTGTTTTCAACCCTTATAAGGAACCCCTCAGGAATAGGAACAATTTTAGTATGGAATTGATCTCGCACCAAGAATAAAGGTCGTATATGCGCTTATATAAATGTTTTTTTTTATATTATTATTAAGCTAGAGTAACATTATCTTTTTGTGGTAATGTATATAATATGTATAGAATTATTAAGAGTTGAATATTGTTGCATCTTTTCACAGTTAGCTTATTAAATTATTATAGTTTATTTAAACAATTTTAACCAACTATTCAGGTTATGTGAAGGTATAGCTATATCTATTAAACTAAATAGTTGTAGTGGTAAATAGTTAAGTTTAAGTTCTTAAAAGAAGACTTAGTTTGAACATCTGTTGCTACCATATTATATATATATTACTCGTATAAACTTGATTTACCTTTTTTTGAAATTATCAATAATTTGAGTTTGTTAAAATATATTTTTGTTGTTTGCCTAACTTCTAGAATATACGTAAATTAATTTGAGATCTTGGTTCGTGATTTTCCTTTTTGGTAGCTGCCTTACCGCCCGAAATCACGTGGCGCCCCTTTTTCTTTATTGCACATTTAATTAGAACCCTCCCTTCTTCACTGGGTTAGTCTGGCCGAGCGGTAAGTTGAAAGGTAGCAAAAATATTGCGTCACAAGTTTTGGCACCCGAAACGTGGGGCCCTAATTGTAAATTGCCCTTATTTTATATTGCCTTTATTTCAGTTTGCCCTTATTTTTGGTTGCTTTCAATTTTACTTTTTTTTGTTGTTGTCACCTTTTTAGTTTGGGAAATTTAATTTGAAATCGGTTAATTAGGTTGAGACTGATATTTCTTATATGTAAATAGAACAGTTTCAGTTAGTTCCTTTGGGGTTGGAAAACATAGTATATTTTGTTTTTTTTAATTGCGTATCGTACATCGTTTGTCGTTTGTTAGGTATTAGTGGGTTCGTGATATATAAAATTTGGACAGAATGGATTTTAAATTAGAAATAAATAGATTATCACAAGATGAACTTACTTATGAATTAGCGATTAGAGGTGTCACTGATCAACTGTCTGTTCAGTCGCAACGGAAAACTTTACGTTCATTATTAAAATTAGAGAAAGGCGTTAATTTTGTGAAACCTCAATATCCCTTTAAATTTAACGATGAGGAAATTCAAATTTCCACAAAAATTACTGAAATTCAAGAACTTGTTCAAAATTTTTCTGATTCACTAAATTCTCCAGTTTACCTAAAAATAGCAACTAAATTGGCACATATTTTTAATAGAGTAAATCGATCAACGCCATTAACTAGGGATGAAAAAACCAAACGTTCAAATTTCCTAATTCAGATTGTCACTTGTACTTCTGATCTAAAAAGTAGAATCAAACAATTTAAATTACAGTCTACTTTAAATAATTCTCCATTAGATATTTCGACTTTAAATATTAATCCACAAATTGCTCATTCAACAGACGAATCTTCTTCTGAAACATCAGATACCGAAGCTGAATCTAATATTCAAAGTGGTATAAAATCCGAACCGGTCCGTCAGTGGGATTTAAAATATTCAGGGGAACCGAAAGAAATGTCATTTAATGCTTTCCTTGAACGAGTCGAAGAACTTAGATTAGCGCGGAATGTATCGTTGAGTAATTTGTTTATCTCAGCAATAGATTTATTCAAGGGAAAAGCTTTAATTTGGTATAGAGCCAATAGAAAATTATTTAACAGTTGGAAAGAATTAGTGAATGGGTTGCGAGAAGAGTTTCAACCTCCTTTTTATGATGATAAATTATTAGAGGAAATTAAAGCACGAACACAGGGTCCTAATGAATCAATCGGTGTTTATCTTGCAGTTATGCAAAACCTATTTAGTCGATTGTCTGTTAATTTACCTGAAATTGCACAATTAAAAATTTTGTTTAGAAATTTGTTGCCCCTTTACCAAATATCTTTAAGTCTTGTTGACATTACGTCAATTTCTCAATTGTTGAAATTAGGCAGAAAATTAGAGTTGAGTCAGAGTTCGGTACAAGCATACATACCGCCACCTAAACGATCATCAACATTAGAACCAGATTTAGCATATGTGCACATAGATGATAATTCTAATTGTTCTAAAATAAAATCTCCATCCACTTCATCTGTTAATAAATTATGTTGGAATTGCCAAAAGTCAGGACATATTGCAAAATATTGTCCTAGTGTAAAGAAAAAATATTGCTATAAATGTGGGAGACTCGGTTTTACAAAAATTAGCTGTCCAAAGTGCTCTAGTAACCATAGTTCGGAAAACGAGTAAAGGAGATATCTGACCGAGTGATAGTCTCTAACGAACAAATCTCGGGAAAGTCATTTTTAGGTTTAGATGATAGAATGAAATTCTGTCTTGATTTTATTTTGGCTAATGTTCGTCATGATGAACGTCCATTCTTACGTGTTCGTATATTTGGGAAATCTTTGTTAGGTTTGTTAGATTCTGGTGCGAATCGAACAATATTAGGGGGCGAGGGATGGAAAAATTTGAAATCTCTTAATTTAAATATTCGTACTTCTTCTGTATCACATTGTACCGTTGCTAATGGTGAATCCTGTAGTATTTTGGGAACAGTTACTTTACCAATTTGTGTCGAAAATTGTACGGTAGCTCTAGAAGTTTTAATTATTCCTTCGGTATCACAGAGTTTAATTTTGGGTATAGATTTTTGGAAGAGAGTGGGTATCGTCCCTAACTTACGAGATAATTGTTGGAAATTTAGTACCAGTAATAAAATTTCGATTGATGCGATTAATTCTCTGTCGGACTTTTCTCCAGAACAATCTCGACAACTTAACTTATTGCTTGAGAAACAGTTTGAACAAATGGGAAATTCATTAGGTTGTACAACATTGGTAGAACATGTAATAAAGACAACAGCTGATCCTATTAAACAACGATATTATCCGCTGTCACCCGCATTACAAAAGCATGTTGATGCAGAACTAGAAACAATGCTGAAAAACGATGTTATTGAGCCATCGAAGTCCCCATGGTCATCGCCCATTGTTATGGTTAAAAAGAAGGATGATAGTTATAGGTTTTGTGTTGACTACCGTCGAGTCAATAGTGTTACGGAGAAAGATGCGTATCCCCTTCCATATATTCATCAAATTCTTGACAGGCTTCGTGATGCAAAAGTTTTGAGTAGTTTAGATATTCGTTCAGCATACTGGCAGATACCAGTAGAGGAGAAATCTCGCCCTATTACGGCTTTCACTGTACCAAATCGGGGGTTGTACCAGTTTAAAAGAATGCCATTCGGCTTACACAACTCGCCAGCTACTTTTCAAAGATTAATTGATCAGTTAATTGGTCCAGATTTAGAACCCTTTTGTTTTGCATACTTGGATGATATTATTATAGTTACTCCTTCTGTAGAGAAACATTTAGAAGTGCTTAGTATCGTTTTATCTCGTCTTAATGAGGCAGGTTTAACCCTCAAGAGAGAAAAATGTCATTTTGGTAGAAAAGAATTAAAATATTTAGGTTATGTCGTGAACGAAAATGGATTACTAGTTGATCCGGAGAAAGTATCCGCTATACTTGATCTCCCTGTCCCTTCGAGTGTAACTGAGGTACGTCGTATTGTTGGAATGGCTAGTTGGTATAGACGTTTCATTCCAAATTTTTCCACGATAATTGCTCCAATTACTGCCCTAACAAAGAAAAACGTTAAATTTTGTTGGACTGATGAGTGTAATAAAGCATTTTTATGTATTAAGGATTGTTTAGTGAAGGCACCCATACTATCGTGTCCTGATTTTAATTTGCCATTTTCTATTCAGACTGACGCCAGTGATTATGGTCTCGGTGCGGTATTAACCCAAAATCATGCAGACGGTGAACGTGCAATTAGCTACATTAGTTGCTCGCTCAAGAAGGCCGAGAGAAATTATTCGACCACTGAAAAGGAGTGTCTAGCTGTTCTTTGGGCCATCGAAAAGTTTCGGCCTTATGTGGAAGGTTCTCGTTTTACGGTGATCACAGATCACTACTCGCTATTATGGTTGAATAAATTACAAAGTCCCTCAGGTAGACTGGCTCGCTGGAGCATTCGTTTACAACAATATAACTTCGAAATTATTCACCGGAAAGGCAAAGATAACGTAGTACCCGATTTCTTGTCGCGTAGCGTGCTTAAGGTAGATTCTATTATTGACAGCTCATTAGTTAATGATGTCTGGTATAATAATTTGTGGACTCGAATTTTAGCCAATCCGAAGAAATATTCAAATTATCGCGTTATGAATGAGGCAATTTTTAAATATGTCAAAGTAAAGTATCCATTATTATCCTGTGATAATGACTGTTGGAAGCTAGTAGTTCCGAAAAACCAAAGAAATGCTCTTATTAGTAAACATCATGATATTCCCACATCAGGTCATACTGGAGTTTACAAAACTTTTCATAGATTATCTAATTCGTACTATTGGCCGAAGATGAGGTCAGACATATCTCGTTATATTTCTAGATGTAAGGTATGTATTAGTTACAAACCGGAACAGAAAGCTCCTATAGGTCATATGGTTAGTCGGATCGATGTAGTACGCCCCTGGCAAGTTATTAGTATGGATTTGATGGGTCCACTACCACGTTCTTCAAGTGGGTATATGTACATACTTGTTGTTTGTGATGTATTCAGTAAATTTTGTCTAACATTCCCTTTGAGATCCGCAACTGCTTCTGCGGTAAAGAAGTGTGTCGAGGACCATGTTTTATTGATGTTTGGTGCACCTAATAAAGTTATTGTAGATAATGGTGTACAATTTAGAAGTCATGAATTTAAAAATCTAGCGAAAACGTATGGTATTACGATTTTACATACCGCAAATTATCACCCCCAAGCAAATCCAACAGAACGCGTCAATCGTGTCATTAAAACCATGTTGGCTTCCTATATAAAAGATAATCAACGGTGTTGGGATAAGTTTCTACAGAAAATAACCTGTTGCATACGTACTTCAAAACATGAAGTAACTAGCTTTACTCCGTATTTTGTAAATTTTGGAAGAGAAATTACTTTGTGTGGCGAATCTCAACAACAACCTATTTCAGACAGCAAGGCACCTGATCCTTTAATCAGATCCGAGCAATTTAAGACTTTATATATGGATATAAAAGCAAAGTTGAGGAAAGCCATAGATAAAGGTAAACGTCATTATGATTTTAGGCGTCGTCCTATGCAATTCTCTGTTAATTAACTTGTCTGGAGAAGGAATTTCGTCTTATCTAATGCAACAAAATATTTTAACGCTAAGT
Source organism: Ontholestes murinus (assembly GCA_963969525.1). Classification (NCBI taxonomy): domain Eukaryota; kingdom Metazoa; phylum Arthropoda; class Insecta; order Coleoptera; family Staphylinidae; genus Ontholestes; species Ontholestes murinus. Next base: position 35,493,596 of record OZ018395.1, on the reverse strand, counting down.
TAGCTCCAAAGTATATAGGTCCGTTCCTTATACATAAGAAACTTTCACCGTGGACTTACGAACTAAAGCATCCCGACGATGGTCGTTTATTAGGTTGTTGGCATGCTAAGGATTTGAAATCCGCACCCGATGATGAATTAGAACAATAATTTTGTAAGGATTTTTAGGTTGTGATGTAGGTGTTATTTATAAAGGAAATATTATTTGCAATTGTTCTTTTCCGGCTATAAAAGTTAATTCAGATAAGTAAATTTTCAGGAAAATTTACTTTATCAGGAAAGGGGGAAATTATGTTACGTTAATATTTCGCGACCATTTAATTATTGGTCACTTTCTGTAATTTAATATAGGCAACTGTATTTATATCTAATTTTGATTATATTTATTCTATTATCCTTTTTTTGTTCGGTGCATTCCATTACTAATTGTCCGGCGCATGAGTTATTTCCGCTGCCTCGATCTTTTCCTGTTTCGATTCTCGCAGCGAACGCGTGCCGAAATAAGAGAACGATACATATTTGTGATTTAAAGTTATTAAACCCATTGTTGGTTTCCTCATTATTGGAGGGTGATTGGTTTATATCACATAATTATAGTGAGATTCGTTGTGATTTTGGGAGAATTCACTATCGCTGTAATAGCGGAGAAAAAGTATCGAACTCGAAAGCCTCCATTACATCTTGAGGTAAGCAATACTTTTTAATTGACTTATTGGTAATTTCATGGGGTGGATTATAGGCTTCTTTCCGACGTCTGGTCCATCAGAGAAATTTTGAATCGAGTCCATTGAGCAGTCCGTGTATTGGCCCGGTCCATTTTTTTTGGCGGAGGCTGCGGTTTGGATTTCCGCGTGGGAATTATCTTAATCTACATTGCTGTCCTAACTCCGTACCTGTGGACTGAATGGAATTCAGGAATTAGGGAATTGTCTGGCTGTTTTCAACCCTTATAAGGAACCCCTCAGGAATAGGAACAATTTTAGTATGGAATTGATCTCGCACCAAGAATAAAGGTCGTATATGCGCTTATATAAATGTTTTTTTTTATATTATTATTAAGCTAGAGTAATATTATCTTTTTGTGGTAATGTATATAATATGTATAGAATTATTAAGAGTTGAATATTGTTGCATCTTTTCACAGTTAGCTTATTAAATTATTATAGTTTATTTAAACAATTTTAACCAACTATTCAGGTTATGTGAAGGTATAGCTATATCTATTGAACTAAATAGTTGTAGTGGTAAATACTTAAGTTTAAGTTCTTAAAAGAAGACTTAGTTTGAACATCTGTTGCTACCATATTATATATATATTACTCGTATAAACTTGATTTACCTTTTTTTGAAATTATCAATAATTTGAGTTTGTTAAAATATATTTTTGTTGTTTGCCTAACTTGTAGAATATACGTAAATTAATTTGAGATCTTGGTTCGTGATTTTCCTTTTTGGTAGCTGCCTTACCGCCCGAAATCACGTGGCGCCCCTTTTTCTTTATTGCACATTTAATTAGAACCCTCCCTTCTTCACTGGGTTAGTCTGGCCGAGCGGTAAGTTGAAAGGTAGCAAAAATATTGCGTCACAAGTGGCTAGGACCATTCACAATCAGAGAACACTTCCATGGACGCGTCTATATGATAAATAGAGATGGACGTATGGTTCGAGTTCATGCGGATGATATGAGACCAGCTTTCCCAGACGATGTCCCGAATCCGGAACCCCTCTTGGAAGAAGACGATCCTCCCCCAGTTTCCTCCACTTAAAGTGCCTAGTTCCAGTGATATAGACACTTCTCCCGAATCTAGTGACGCTGTGAGTCCCCCCAATAGACGTACGAACCTTGAGTAGTGCGCGGATATATTTATCAATGTGAGCAACCCAAGATAGGCTGACAATGGGCAGTCTAAAACTTCAGCAGTCTTCGCAGGAAGTAAAATCTACCACCATGTAGATTGCATTGGTAAGCAGCTTGAACCAAATATCCCATTGTGGCGCCCAAATGCGAAAATATTTCAAGGTATTTTTTTTCCAAAGCAATTATTTCCTTGTATACTTTTCGTAAATTTCGTTTTGTACATATATTCTTGTATTGTATATATATATATTTCTAGGTTTAGTTTAGGACAAGTCACGGATTCTACTAAGTTGACGGGGCCGAATTGTTATCGTCGTTTTATTCAAACGAAAATAACAATGAATTATTTTTATAGCATAATTCAATTTTTATTTTTTTGCAACTAGTATAATCCGTGTACACGTGAATAATAATTTACAATCGGCCATAAATAAGAACGCCCATCATTCCAGCCAGTTTTCAAAGAATTTTAGATAATCCTCAACTAGACCTTTCTCTCAGCTACCTAACTAAATAGCTGAGAGAAAGACCTTTAATGTGATATAAATCACTCATCAATAATTAGTTAAGAAATGTATATATTGATATTTTTTTATTGGCTGGCTGCAATGATGGGAAATTAGGTTTTTAACGGTTAGATTTTTCCACGGGAAAAATCTATTATAACAAATTAACATGGTAATATTTCAGCACTTATTGTTTGCAGTTTAAACTGGTTGCTTTATATTTTTTTTCGCATATATTATTTTTATTCGATATACTAATATCTGCATATATATTGTATATAAGTGTACCATATATTGCGGCATCTTAAGTATGTGATATATTTTAATCATGCATACATCCCCTGAATCCTGTATTAAGGTTTATTTGTAAAAATTACTCAATTTATTAATTCGGGTTCCTCGAAGTGTCTCCAAGAGCGGACGGGCGAAAAATGATTAGTTCGGCCAGGAAATCGAAGGGGGGGGTGCGGTTTTTAAGGCAACTATATATAAGGCAAGGGTTGATAACTCGAAGGTAGTAGAAGAACGATTCTCAAACCGTTATCATCGAGTTATCACCGAGTTGCCGCAAATCTGTAAGTTGTTTTTATGTGCCATTACTTTGTTTATATTTTGTTTCACTTAATTTTGTTCAATTGTTTTTGTTGTGTTATCTTAAAACAATCTTTTCTATTTGTTATTAATTATTTTGTGTTTGTATATTTGTAAATAAATTGTTTGTTGGTAAATAACAAATCTTTGCATCTGATTCCTTTAATAACAAATTACTAGTGGAATAAAACAAATACTTTATATTTTTTTATTACGTGACTGTGTTAAATTAAGAGCTAATCGGGTAATCAGGGGGATACCGAATCAGACATCAGGCCAGGACTTTTTTTGTTTAAATTTGTCTTGATCGGGAGTCTTTGGCTTCAAAAAGCCTTAGACCTTAAACTTCCCCCGTGATAGTACATTAAATCAATTTTAGTTCATTTTACAGAAAGAAATACGTTTAAACTAGTGTTGCTTTGATAGTTGTACTATTTGTAACACGCAAATTAATTTGTATTATTCAATGTCTGTCGAAGTATTAGCTAGAGAAGTAGTTGTTTCAAATTAATTTGTTTTGTAGTCTTAGTAAGACTCATTGTTGTAGATTCACGAAATGTTTTCGTATTTTTAAATTTATTATTTAATTTTCTACAACGAACTAAAGGATTTTAATACATTTTATTATACAAAATTACAATTTAATTTTTAAATACTTACATGATATTATATATTGCGTAAAGAAAGTGTGTTTATTTTAGTTTTAAGCAGAATTTCTATGTAAAATATGTTGATAAACGTGTAACATATTAAGAAAATATAGTTTTCTTTAGTGCTTTTTTCGTGTTTTTATGCTTTTTTTCCTGTTTTTATGCTTTTTTCCTGTTTTTATGCTTTTTTAATGCTTTTTTTTACTAAATTTTATGCCTTTTTAAGTGCTTTTTTCATATTTTTTAAGCTTTTTTATCCGCTCTCTAATAATCACAATATTACTTTTTATTACTATTATAACTATTATTATAAACAACTGCAATAGTTTTACTTTTATCTTTTTCATGGCTAACTATTTTTTAATTCATAATAAAACTTAAAATGACTATAACTCACTTATTTCTTAGAGCTTCCGAGATCCCCATAAAGAATACCTAAAAAACTTACCTTTATGTATAATATAATAATAATATAAGAATGTATAGCAAAGTTTAAATAAAGTCAAATCATTGGTACATCGATTAAATGGTGAATATATCCTTAATAAATGTCTAAATTGTCAAGAATTATAATCTTTTCTTTATTTATATGTATTTAAAAATACGAGAAAATTAGTTCTGAATATAGTTAGGTTTGTGTTAGAATATATTATTTTTATTTGTCATAAAAAAATTAAAACTTAGAAAAGCATATAAACCAATCTGTATATAATTTTGATTGGATATTTTTCTCAAAGTAAAAATCAATATTTTATGATTGTATTAATAATTGCATTCGTTATTAAGGTGAATGTGCTATGTATTCTTAAAATATCCACTTATATAATTGATATTGAATTGAAGTGTCTCTTGTCGAAATTCTATAATAGCGGATAATAAAATACTAATAGAGTATGATGGAATATCATTGTGTGCTGAGACTCTGTAATATAAAACAATCTAAAAGCGTACATTATATCATTATTTTATAAAGTACTATAATATTATTATTATATTAAATAGACTGAAAGCTATAAAAAGTAATAGTATAAATACGCGAATAAAAAGTACTGGCTTTAAATTCAAAAAATTGATAGACTTAGACAATAAAAAAAATTAAAAACTCTTTCATGTATGTGTTCTTTTTTCGTTGTGTATTTAATTTTATTATCAAGAGGTTTTGTTATAAGAAGTCTTTTAGATTTTACCAGTTTCTTTAAAAATGTTGTAACCAAGGATATCGTGTGCAATTTAGAAATTTAGAATGCATGGTTTTGATAACACTAGATAGATAGATAGATAACAATTTTCTTGAGAAATAAAATTTAATACGGTACAGAATTAATTTAAAAAAAATCGTTTAAGATATTATTAAGTCTGTGGGAGCCCGAGTTCGCTAGACCCAAGCGCACGCCAGTAGCATAGACCGGCAACAGAGGGAATAGCTAACATAGGGCGCCCCAATGATCAAAACCAACGGAATGGTCACGGGCAGCCGTCAAAAAGGGCAACACACAGCTTAACCGGCAGACTTAGACTTCGACTTAACGTCGTTGGGTGATCCTAACCGTTAACCGAGGTGGCCGGCTCACCATAGCCTGTCCGATCGATGAACTCACCATAGATCTGCGATCACCAAGACGAACCACCGATGAGCGAAGAAGCCCTGCCAACTGCAGAGGACCAGCGCCGACAGAAGAAACCGATTAAGGACGCCAAGTGTCGTGCCGGCCGGTATACCGTGATACCACCGGCGTAATCACCACTACCCTCGACGCCCGAGAAGGAGGACGGCCACCGATCCACGACTTTACGAAGTGCGCCAGAGCTTCTGGCAAAAACACACAAAACCAACCTTGCTTGTACATATGTAAATAGAATAAACTGACTTAAAATCCCTTTTGTGTTTGATCCACAACCGCACAAAGTCATTTTAATTTACACATTTCTTCTAACAATTGAAAGTAATTATAAATTATACTTATTAGAATTCAATAAGTATAATTTATAATTACTTTCAATTGTTAGAAGAAATGTGTAAAGTATATAAAATAATCAAAAAAATGGTGATGTGGCCATCATAGTACTTTCCCTATATTTTACTCGAAAACTATGAGGTTTACGCAAAAAGGCTATTCTTATTGATTTGTTCACTTTAGAATTTTCTATAATTATTTGTAACACAAGTTTCATGTAACTCTAATAGTTTATTAGCAATTGGCAAAAAGTGTCAAAATTTTCAATTTTTATTATTTTTCTCAAAAGTTAAGAATTTTATGAAAAATATATTTTAACAAAATTTGTTCAATTTCTCATTCTCTTTAACTTTTGTTTGAAAAGTTTTGTAATATTTTTCATATTAAAAAAATATCGGAAAAAACAAAAAACGTCTCGAGTAAACACCCACTTCCGGTTTATGAATGTTTACCAAAAGCTTTTCAGTTCCAGTTTTTAACGATAAAACCTTACGTTTAAAGTTTCATCTCAATCGGATCAGTCGTTTTTGAGATACCCACGGACAGACAGAAATTTTTTTTCCAGAAATTAGTTTAATGGACTCAGGGGACCTCAAAACGGATATTTCCGCAAAAAAAATTTTTCAAAAAAAAATCACGATCACAATACTTCCCCTATATATACTTCGTATAAAGGGAAAGTAAAAATTGGAAACATAAAATTTAATGTACCAATGTATTTATGGCTGTATAAATATATAATAAATCTTAATAAATAAAACATTTCATTCTAAATGAATAATTATAATGGTACTCAGCCGACTACTAGTAGTATCTATCAAACCTCATAATCACGAAAAGTCAATGCAGCTTGCATTTCTCTAAGATGTTTGTTAGTCTTAAGTCTCTTCGAAAAATAATGAGTGTACATATCTACGAAAATAACAAGTAAAAATAAGTTAAAATGATTTATGGGAATATTAAAACGCCAACAGAAAGTTGAAATTTATTATATATAACTAAATTTTTATACCATTATTTGAATTAATTAATTTATTTATCCGAAACTAGACTCTTAGGTAAACATTATTTTAAAGTAAAATATTTCATTATTGCTGTTTATTAGTTAGTTATGTTAATTCACACATATGTCATTGTTTCTAATTACTTACTAGAGGCATATTTTTAGTATCACTTCTAAAAATATAATAATCAATCAAAAAATTAAACCAATAAAGTTTTTAAATTATATTGAGTAAAATGAGCTTTTTGTTTACAACTCATTGCATGGGAATGAAGCCCGCATTTATCAAATTCTGTAATTGTAAGCTATCACAGCCAATTGTATTTATTTATTAATATTAATATCTATACCTATAGAAGATATATATTTTTAAAAGGATCGATCTAGTACACTCCTGCTTATTTGTTTGAAGAGCACACAATAATAACTAAATAACATTAGGGTTAATAAACAACAATTTTTAAATTTCATTGTTTTGTTTTTGGATCGACTATATAGGTATTATAACATTTGTCCTCTTTGTAGTTTTTAACCTAGGGTGATTATTGATATGAACGTAGATCTCCAAACTCTGCCTGCTCCGTAAGAGACTATTCGTAAATAAATAACAGTGTTTCTTTAAACCTTATGTGAATTGTAGTCAGTTCCAGTATAATTAACGCTCCAATCTTAATTACGAAATGGTAAGTCCTCCTGGCATCCAAGCCTAGGACTAAATCTTAACGACCTAGTATTGTTTTGCATTCACTCAATTTTGTTAAATTTGAGTTTATTCTTCATTCTTTTAACAAAGGATCTTTTGTTTAATGTGAATATTTCAGACTGTAGAATTTATTGATTTCATATAATAATACAGTTTTATGGTGGTTCATCTGTAATAAGTATTTTCCTAGGGAAATTAGCTTCATCTTCACATTTTTGAAGGTGCCACCAGGTAGACTGAAATTTTCGGTGAATCATTGTCAGTTGTAATAACCTAAGGACATTGATCATACGAGATAATTCAATAGGTTTCTGAAAAGACATGCATGCATTTTCAGTGTTTCAATTTGCTTTGAAATACACGTTCAACGTATCAACTTTTTGTTCGTTGACCAAGGCAACATCCGCTTCTTCTAATAACGTCCTTGTGATGTTTGCCGTGTGGGGTCTAGCGTCATCTCGCTGAAAAATCCCATTAGGTAGCGTCTACATAAATTTCACCGCGATGGGATTTAAAACATTATCAATGCATAGACGAGCATTTAATGTACCTGGAATGAACAGAATGAACACCAGAGGCGATTTTTCGTCTCAAACTGATTGCACCCCGGTATTAAAGCTATTCTCCTCGATATCGACGCACCCTTCTACGTCCATCATTTTTCCATAAAATGTTGTTCCATTCTTTAACACTGCCGCTCTTGATATCAAACCAGACAAGCAGCTTTCTGAGGTTGGGTTAGTGGGAGACGTTTAAATGGATGGTAAAAATTGATGCCAAAGGATAAATTAACTGTCATTGTGACAGCTTAGAATGAAATTGCTCATAAATTCTAAGTAAATATTCTTCGATGCCTATATAAAAAGGTGTGGAATTTAAAGATAACTATGAAAACACCTCAACGGCTAATTTTTTATTAAGAGATGATCATTTTGTACTAACGAATAAACAATTATTTTCACCAAGTTTCGCATCAATCGTATTACTAATTATAAGTATATTATAATAACAATTTATTTGAGTTCTATTTTCAATTCATTAAGTGATAAAACAATAAATCGTAATTAAACAAATATTGTCAACCGAATGAACTCTACTAATCATAGTATATTTATTCAGTATGTTTATTCTATATTAAATACACCTATATTATTTTGTTACATATTGCTCTAAACATGTTATTGTTTGTTAAGTTTCTCGATTGTTGTTTATTAATTATGTATACGATCCAATAATTTTATTTCCTATTTTTAAAATTATAACTCGCATATCATATTAGGAAGAATGCATGAATAAAATATTAAGAGATAAAGTTATCTTGAAGCGTTACGCGATATAAAGGGTTTTAATTGTTCAAACGTAAGGATTGTTTATCTGCGAATTTCATATAAAATAAGTGATTTTACTTAGTTATCTATTAGAAAGAGAGATGTTAAAAAAATAGAGAGACTAGATAACTTCGTGAGGCTCTAGAAATACTAGAAACATTAATTCAATTTTGAAAGAGCTCTCTACATCATACTCGGTGAATGTCTTCATCTCCATACTTAAAATTGATATAAAAACAGATCTAGTTGGCATTTTAAATATGTCGCTGTTAAGCTGGATCATCATTCGACAATACTTTGGAGTTTTAAAATGTTAAAGCAAAAGCACTTTTAAAATTTATTTAGAATAAACTATTATTGCTTGATTGCTTCTTCAGATGAATAAATGGTATTAGTACAAGTTTGTTAGTCATTTAAATAATAATAAGGATGGCGGGAAAGGGGTGGGGGATTTTAATTTTTCGAATTCTTTCACAAAAAGGTCGCCCTGTTCGACCTAGACGTTTTTTTTTGGGTAGTTTCCACGTGTACACAAATATACCGCACTTCGCTAAAGTCTAAAATTAGGATCTGTATTATTTTTTATTTTTTTAGATATGGCGATAAACAGAGATCATATCAGGGGGTATGTGATATTTAAAACAATTTGCACCCAGACAGGTAAATTTAAAAATAGAGCAGTTTTTCGAACTATAAAGCGTCATAGAATGATATTTAGTATCAAATAGTATATAAACATCGTAAGTATTTTTATCTACTCTTTAAATAGAACGAATGTTATTGATCAGAAATCTACGTTTTATGAAGTCTTTACATGACTATGACTATGCTATTTTTGTTTATTATTTAATCGAAAAATTTTCGATCCTTTATTTTTCTTTGTATAATCATATTTTTATTTATCTAGTAAATTTTATTGAAATAATACCAACCAACTATTTGATTAACCAGACTTACTTTTCTTATAAGTACTCGATTTTACAGATAATGGGTAAATTTTAAAAGTAATTAGTAGCTATCAAAACGAAAATTTATAATTGAGTTTTTGGTTTACTGATAATACGTAATGTACATCTAGAACTAATTAAAATAATAAAATATCTGAGGTAAGCGAATTTTCATTTATTCCATCATAAAATAAAATAAATTAAAGAAATAAATTATTGATTAGAATTCACTTGCTTCGGAGATATAATATGAAATAATTGAGTTCTAAGCAGTTTTTTATTTATTTAATTAAAATTCTTAACATAATTCAATATCCAATAATAAAACTTAACTGGAATTAAAACAGATTAAAAATAGTATTCAATGACGTACTGAAGTAAACAAAGCCTGAATTCAACCAAAATTTTTGATATATAGGTTTTATAATTAAAATCACTTGGTTTGTTTCACAAATATATTTGTGAAACAAACCAAGTGATTTTAATTATAAAACCTATATATTAACATAATGTTTCACCAAGTGATTAATGAGAAACAAGTATATGATATACAAAATTTTTGATATTTATGAAGAGAAAATCGAAATAGTTCGAAAGAAACATTATTAATTAGAGAATTAAAGGGTTTATAAATGAAATTAAACATTCATTTAAAATAAAGAACGAAATATTAGTTAAGCTCAAATAAAGCGAGAAAGAGTAAAAATGTATAGCGTACATAGTGTGACCACCGTAAGATAGGAAATGCATAAAGAATATTATAGAAATTTTAGATAAAAGGCAATGTTTTAAATCATTAGGTCTGGTATCGCCAAATAGAAATTAGCCCAAAAATACCAAACATTTATTATTGAAAGAAACCACTCAATAGTGCCACTTTTAATTGCTAACGTGGCACGACTACTTAAAGGGCATCATACAAGAATTACTAATTTCACTAAATACAGTTTTTCGACGCTTAAATTATAAAGAATTGAAATTAAACAACACAATTGGGAGGGCTTCACATTTATTGTTGAACACTGCAACTTGTTTCGCCACATAGTGGCTTCATCATGCAGATGAATAATAATTTAACAAATTGCAGGTAAAAGCTTATATATTATCAGAGTTATGGGGGGGGCGATTGTTGTACAAAGGAGGAAGTTATTGATAATTTACATATGAATTAAATGAGAATTATTAACTTCTATTTGATCATTTAATAGAATACCTTTTTTATTATATTTATTCACTTCTAGTTCTTCCAACAATATTTAACTTTCGACTTTTATTATAAACGTGCAAACTTTCAAAATTTATTGTTGTCAATTTATCAGATAACTCTGATAAATCGACGAATTCGGTCTATACTTGTTAAAGTGTGGGGATTTTCCTAAGGTATACGTTGGACAAACTGGACGAAGCTTCCCAGACCGTATTCAAGAACATAAAAAATGCTTTCAATCTCAGAAAAATGCTTCAACCTACGCCAATCATTCAATAGGATTCCAGAATACCTTTAATGAAGATTTTGAAATTTTGCACGTTTGTAATAAAAGTCGTAATTTAAATTTTTCCCACGTCCTCCATGAACCTGGTACCTTTTTTGAGGGTGGTGTTGCTCACTTCTTCGTGGAATAATCGGTCCCTGCCGAAGTATGAAAAACGCTTAACTACAGACTCTAACGGCCTTGCGGCTTGGCTCTCACATATCAGTTTCAATTGTTTCCGCTTGCAGGATCGTGGGTGTCGTACCTAGAGCCATGAATCTCCTGTGGTTTTGGTTAGGGCCATAAATGCCTATTCCAGGACCTCTGTTACTCTTGGTACCATCCGTATACCAAGCTAAAATTAATCGACTAAACTCCTTGACTTTCACCAAAGCAGTTTTGGGGTTCTCAATCGACACTTTAACTGGTATTTCGAATTCGAGTCTCCTGGACATGATGTTCGTCGGCTTGGACAGGAGGGCCATGTAGATCTGCTGCAGTATTTCTAAGTATCCTGTCCAGTCCCCCGGCAGTGTTTTCTTCCTCTAATGTAGTTGGAGGGCTGCCACAAGTCTCTCCTTTTGTACCATTAGATGGAGCGGTGTGAGGCCAATGATTGTCTAGTTTTTTGGTTTTTTGGCCACCACACAAGAGCACCATAGGTGACAATGGGTACCACCGCCGTTCTATATAGCCATCGTTGCCTTGGCCATGATTTTATCGATATGCTGATTCCACGTCAGTTTGGTATCCATAAATATACCCAGATATTTTACTTCGTTAGAGAGGTTTATTTCCATTCCATTCACCGAGATAACCCTTATATTTAGTTTAATGCTTGAAGCCATCACTTTGTGATACATCTTGAATCAGGAACTTTAAATGAAAATACACTTCGTTGATATCACACGGATGATTTATTACGTGACTATAGTTTCAACCTTTAAAAGGCCATTATCAAACGTATAGTAAATTACAAACTTAACTTAGGCGGTATTTATACAAAAACAAGGCGGATTAAAAAGGGGGGTACATGGTGATAAACGGTAATAAGATTTACACAATCGCTTTGAAAATGGGTGAGTATATTAAGTCAGTCTGATCGTTAATTATGGGGTTTTCTCATATTACCGCAGCTGTGGGAAGAAGAAAAGGCTGAAGATAATCGATAGCACACGCATTATTTGCTGTGGAAGTCAACAGTTTTGCGAATTTTTTTATGAGTGTATATAAACCACTCTCTAATTTAAATATAAATCAGAATATATCTTCTAGCCTAATATCTATATTAAGTACATATATAGAATTAAAACACTTTGTTGTTTCCTTACTTCACTTTTATTTTTAAATGTCAGATGTACACTTCGACTACCATGTTTTTACCAAAGAAGCAACAACGTTCCGGATAACAGCCAAAGAATCATTAGAGAAAACATTGAAGGAACCGAAAAGGACCCAGAAGAACAACAAGGATCATAAAAGGATGAAAACGGAAAAATGTGTTGTATCTAAAACCCGACAAAGGTAATGCCGTCGTCATAGTGAATAAAAAAAGACTACAGTGATAGCGTAAAACAAATATTAGAGACAGGACCCTATCAAGAGCAAAAGAAAAATCCACTAAACATTTATATAGGTAAAATTATATCCATTTTAAAACCAACATGTCTAATTGACAAAAAATTAATACTGAATATTATTATTAACATTTCATTTACGAAAATTTACCAAAGTAATTAAAAAAACTAATATATAAATTAAAACTAAAAAAACCCGTCACTTCCGAAATTATGCTGTCTCCCTAAAATACACAAAACCGGAAATAAATGAAGACCAAATGTATGAAATTAAACTCTCCAACATATAATATTGCGAAGTAACTGGTAAAAGAATTTCAATTCATAAAATTCAATTTTTTTTTTCAATAAAACTTACATTGAGCTGACCGAAAAACCACAGAATATAACAATAGAACCCAACGCATTTTTTGTTTCCTTTGATGTAGAAGCGTTATTTCCCAGTATACTAATTAATGAAACAATTTCCAATAGGCAAAGTATTTGAGTTCGAAGGCAAATTTTATAAAAAAACTTTCGGAACAGCAATGGGTAACCCTTTCTCACAGTTTTTAGCAAACGTTTTCGTAAATAACTTAGAAACGCATGCTAAGAACACAATACCTGTTGTGGGTGTTTGCGGTATTAATGACGAGACTAATTTGTTGGGCTTGCTGTCGAGCTTAAATGTGTTATCACCAAGTATATCTTTTACACATGAAATAGAAAAAAACATAAGCATTGCATCCCTAGATTTAAATATAATTAAAAATACAAACACAAGTCATTAAATTTCGACATATATAGAAAACCCACCCACACATACAATTACATCCACGCAACCTCTTCATCACTAAATTCATATTAAATAACAGCATTCAACAGCTTGATTCATATAGCCGTAAACTTACCATTTTCGAAAGAAAATAGTAAAAGAGAACTAACTTTTATTAAAAATCTAGCCTCAAATTTAGGATACAAAATAGATACTATAAATAAACTAACATATTAAAAATTATAAAATCAAAAATAGAAAAATATTCTACAGAAATCAGGAATATACCGCATTAATTGCAATAACTGCCACAAAGTTTACATCGGTCAAACTCAACGGACTTTGTTAAAAAGATATAAAGAACACGATTATCACGTTAAAAATAGAAACATAGAAAAATCCGCCATTGCTTTCCATTGTCATGAAACCGGACACCAATCTTCCCTTAAAAATGTAGAATTATTAAAATTATCCAAAAATAAATTAGACATGTTCAAAGCAATTAAAATATACAAAACAAAAACATATTATTAAATTTTGACCTGAGCCCTTTAGATAATCCTCTCTTATACCTCATTTCAAAAATCAATAGACATGCCGCTGATAATTAACTTTTTTCCCCTTAACCCCTGTCGGTATAAATATAGTAAAAATAGTTTTAAGCATTAGTCATCGGTAATGAGTACATGGTACTTGAAATGTACATCTGACATTTAAAAATAAAAGTGAAATGCGGAAACAACAAAGTGTATTAATTCTATAGTGATAACTTCGCACAACTCACATAAAATCGTGAAAATTTTTATATATTAACTACATATCTGAAGATGATATTAATTCAACCGCTAATAACTTAATAACTTAAAAAAAGCTTTACTTCTGGTCGAGACGAAGTACCCTCAATTTTTGTAAAAATAAAAATAAATTGCATAACTTCTCTTATTAAACCTTTAACACATATTTTAATGTATTTTAATAACTGCGTTATTTTCTGATGTTTGGAAAGCTCCTCGGAATTGTCCTGTTTCTAAAAGAGGCGATAAAAGTTATGAAGATAACTATAGACCAATCGCATTGACAAACAATTTTGCTAAAGTATTTGAAAGAGTATGTCAATTAAAATTTATTATCACATCTCGAACATTAATAAAAATACCAGAATGGGTTTGTCTCGAATAGATCAACTTGTTAAATTTTGCTCAACTTTTCGCTCAAGTTTTGGATAGGCGTGGGCAGGTGGACGCGGTTTATTTAGATTTAAAAAAAGCTTTCAACAGCAACAACCATAATATTATTATAGATAAGCTTTGCAATCTTGGGTTTTCGCCGGTGCTGTACTCTCTTATTAAGTCATATTTTAGTAATAGGGCACAATATGCTGAATATAATGGCTTTATTTAATTTAATCTCCAAATTTTTTTGCTACGAGTGGTGTAGCTTAGGGGTCCAACCTTGGACCCTTAATTTTAGTTTGTTTTATAAACGATATCGTATGTAATTTAACTTTGATTACTTTATGCGGGCGATATTAAATTGTATCGTAAGATTAATTCATATCAAGACTGTTTAGTTTTAATGCAAGACCTGAGAGTAATTGAAGAATGGTGTGTAAATAAAGATTAAGATTTAAATTTAACCAAGTGTAACTTTATTAGCTTCAATAGAAAGAACAATTCTGTTAAGTATAATTATTTTATCGGCAGTCATCACCTTTCGATCTGGGCATTTAACTTGATAGCAAATTAATAAATGTGTAATTCCTTTTATAAAAGTTAGGGTTCATTACCAGAAACTCCAAGGATTTAAACGATACCTTTACTCCAATAACTATGTATTACGCATTGATCAGGTCGAAACTTGAATATTATTCGCTCATATTTTCTCCATTTCTAACGCAGTATATACACCAAGTTGAAACCATCCAACGCAAATTTCTTAAAATGCTATACTTAAAATTATAATTACGAGCTGTCGCTTCAATGTACCTTCATTGGAGTCTCGAAAAGCTTTAACACCTTTCTTATATATTTTTAATTTAATTAAAAATAGATAAGGTGATATCAACTGAATTTTCATGTTATATTTTTTGTGGGCTTGATATGTTAAACATAAATCCACTTTGCTGAAAGGGTGTAAGCATTTGGTGTGTGGTTATTTATATTTATAAGAGTGCAGTTGCTTGGCAAATTTCTGAAATGATAATTACTTTCATATTTTTAAACTCGGGATGATAATTCTAGCATGGATTATAACTGTTAATCTATTTAATCATTATGTTGTTGATTATTAATACTTCAAATGGAATTTAATAAGTAGGTATTTATTGTTTACAACATAAATTTTGTATTAAATATGCCTATTTATTTGGCAATTCTTCTCTAGATACTCGTTGATTAAAAACGCATAGAGTTCTATTCACAGTATGGCAAATAAGGTAGTTAAAAAATATTTATTAGTGAACTGATTGAAGAAGCACTTAGTTGAAAATTCATATTATATCTAATTAATAATAAGACAGCCACTTATTACAACATAGATATTTATTAGTGTAATCAATACTTCAGAGTGTTGATAGATTACAATCACGTTTTTAATACAATTGTTTAAATTTAAAAGATCATTTTTAAATTAAATAATGTATTTGTATGCACGTGTATGAGAGCACCGTTTTCCTCTAAACGCCAAGTTCTTTCTCTATATTATATAAATTAATATCATGCTTTGAAGGTCATAAGTAGTAACATTAATGCGCCATTAAAATTATAATAGTTTTAGAGCGACTTATTTAATAATAAATATTTCAATAACTTCGTTTACTTAGAAGCGTATTTTACCTTAAAATATATCTTTTTACATTAAAATTAGTGTTTAATATTAAACATTTTATAAACTACACTTTTATAATTATAATTTAATTTTATAAATATTTTTGAAGTCTCTATATTATATGTTTATTTGTTGTCGCATTTATTGCTTATTACTGTATTTGTTAGGTAAAATTGCAAAAATGGACAGAATAATAATGATCATAAATTTCTAATTTTAATGAGGTATGTGTAGCATATGTTCTAATTTATTTAATTGATGTGCTATGTAGATTAACTGACTGCAACATCTGGTATTGTTTCTTTTAGTTCCAAAGTTATTCATGCACATATCTCATGCGGATTATCAGAAGTGTAAACAAACAAGTTTCAGGCGCTAAAAGCACACTGCTGGTTTAGAACGAACTATGTACTCGTGGAATTTGAGATGGAAATGTCACATATATATGTAATTTTATTTTTAAATTAAAAGTTATATAAATTACGCCAAAGTAAATAACATTAAATTTTCTACAATATTGGAGTAGTAACTATCTAGCAAAGAACTTAATTACCCGTTCGCTAAAATTAACAGACAAAGAAAACACAAAAAATTAACTAAAAACCCCTATTTTTTATACATAAAGAAATAATCAACTAAACAGAAAACACCAACAACTATCAAACAAAAACCATAAACAGCCACCACATAGAAGAAAAGAGTACAAATCGCACGCTACATTACCCTACATAAAAGGAACGACAGGCAAAATCCTAAGAAGATTTGATATAATAACAGTATTTATCAGGTACAATCATAAAAAATCTTCTCAGAATCCCTAAAAATTGCAACCCATTAGAAAACCAGGGAGTATACAAAGTATCATGCGGAGATTGCAACAAACTTTAACATTGGACAAACGTACCGAAAGACCAGTACCCGAAGGGATGAATACATGTTGGCCCTTAAAAACACGACATTTAACATATGGCGGCCACGGACCACAGAACAGATTTATTTTTCTCATTATTAATTATCATGAAAAATAATTAAGGATGTAGTATATCTTTCGTTGAAAATGTGAAATTTTTTTACGATACCCGTTAGGGTGATGCAATTTCATCGAAGAAGAAAACTTTTTCTTTTTGAGTATAAAATGCTTTTTTTCTTCTAAATACATACTTCACACAGTACATGACTTAAGGTGGACATATCCTGGAGCTCAAAAATAATGCAACACCCCTTAAACGTGGTTTAATCCAGCAAAAAATACTCACGTTTTATTCACCTTAGGAAGAAAAAAGCCATAACGAGTTTACTGCTTTATTTCTTTTTTTGTACGATTCATACATTTATCCGAAAAAATAAAACAAATTTAATAATGTTAATAGCCAGTCACTTCTATTTTGATCCTTTCTGAAAAACCTTGCTAAAAGCGTACGATTTCATCAATTAAGTGATTTTCAAAAATGTCGCAATGTTGGTACGAAAATGGCGGGTTTCAGTTTGAGGGACATAGCCCGAAGACTTGAGATTACACTCTCAACTGTAATGAAAGTACGGAGAAGATGGTCTGAAGAAAATGACTATCAGCGACAGAGACATTCTGGTAGGCCTAAGATTATACTGGGTGGTCAAGGTACCGTTCTTGGCCACCTAAGACTTCTTGCGATACGTACTCGTCAAGACACTTTGCAGCAAGTTCGAAATGCCTTTGTTGCAGCAACAGGACGTGTGGTTTCTAGGCAAACAGTTATTTTAAAAGTTCTTTCTATGGGCCTTTATGCGTTCCGTTTAATTTGTTTTAGTGATGAGTCAAGATTTTGCTTAGGGGCCCATGACGGACGTAGACGTGTGTGGACGTGTCCGTCGATTTCGCTGTGGAAGGCAAAATGTATAGTTTGCTTTAGAACGCCATACAACCAATACCCCTGTCATCATGGTATGGGGAGCTATATGTCTTGGAACTAGGTGCCCCCTGGTGTTCATTAGCAGTAGTCTAACAGCCCAATGGTACATTGCTAAAGTTCTACGACCTGTTGCAATACCATACATTGAGACTATCCCAATTTTTCAGCAAGATAACGCCATATACGGCCCGTCAAACCATGGAGTTTATACAAAATTCTAGCGCAAATCTTTAAATTGGTCTACAAGATCCCCTGATTTATCGCCAATAGAACATATATGGGATGGTATTGGAACACTTCAGCAATTTCCACAACCACCAAGGACTTTGAATTTCGCATCTGTGTTTAACGGGCCTGAGACCGCTTACCACTTGTTTGTTCTGACACGAAACTGAACTAAAATTGAATACAAAAACATTCAAAACATTTTTCTTTCTGTGTGTTGCATTTTAAACTCTAGTGTATTTTATCCATATATGGATATGAATAAATGCCAGAAAAACATTTTCGAAAAATAAATTTATCTGCTTGTAATTTCTCCAAACAATATTTTTTGTACAAAAATCGATACCGTTATATAGATTTACCGAATAAAATATTATTGGAATCAGAGTGTGTTCCTGTGTAAATGAAACGCTCTGGTTGAGAATTATGGCAGTTTTTAATGAACACTGAAAAAAACACTTACTATGTTTTTAACCAATATAATTTATTACAATATATAAATATATTACAATATACACTACAGTTTTTAATGTCGTTTTTAATAACACAGTGACATATTATTTGATTATGAAGCCACTGTGTGGATAATAGAATTTCACTAAGTAATAACCTCCTCAATCTAATAAAAATATTAATGCAAAATTAATTGTCATAATTTTCTTTACCTGATGGAATTTCACTAAGTAACCTCCTTATCCAATAAAAATATTTATGCAAAAATAATTGTCATAATTTTCTGTACCTGATTGAGTTTCTTATTTCTATAGCCCTCTTTTTGTTAATAAGGCAAAAGATTTTCATCTATTGGGTGTGACAGTTTATCATCATGTTTATTTTTATGCATAATAATGGTACCTTTTTGTAAAATATGCCATACCACAAGATAATAACTCCAAACGTAGGAGATTGTCAAGATACTAGTATACTAGAGCTATAATCTTCGGACTGTATAAGTTTAATCGGTTAATGTATTGCGTATTTTATGTCTGAATTAAGTTTATTATTTATAAAAAGAATTGTATGAGTTCGGATTTTACTAAATGATTCTCATCAATTTCTACCAGGTTGGAAAAGTTCAAATGTACATATAATTTTTAAACACCAACATATTTTGGTTATATCTATTGCATCTTTAACATGCATTTATAATGGATAGAGAAATTTTTCTCAATCGTTATTCAGAAAAATATCTTGTCTTGATGTTCCTAAATTCTATTTCATTATAGGCAAAATAACAGGTATTTATGTTCGTATTTATGTGTCTGTAGCTGTTTCATCATAAAATACGATATATTAACTGAAATTTGGAATTAAGATTTTTTTGTCGTAAAAGTTAAACTCGGTACCTTTTGTTTTAATGGTTTTATAAATATCTAAACTCTTAAAAAACTCTTCAAACCGATAAGCTACAAACACGTCAATAACTATCAGAAAATTAAAATTTTCCTAATATTCTTACTTAAAAAAATAAAATTTGAAATTTCAGCTGTTTCATTTTATAACTATGACATAAAATGTATTGTCATGAAAATTGTAAAGAATAATTATGTGATTTCAG
Organism: Ontholestes murinus; assembly: GCA_963969525.1. Taxonomy (NCBI): domain Eukaryota; kingdom Metazoa; phylum Arthropoda; class Insecta; order Coleoptera; family Staphylinidae; genus Ontholestes; species Ontholestes murinus. Next base: position 35,473,755 of record OZ018395.1, on the reverse strand, counting down.
AAACTGTAAAGTAAGGACAAGGAAATATTATATTCTTTGTTAGGCGATAACCTATTGTGAAATTGTTGCGCAGTTAAATTAAATAATTTTGCTCTCATAAATAAGTATTTAAAAGAAATACCTAAGGAGGCTGACACTATAATAATGCCGGCTTATAGGTTAACTATTAAAACTTTCATAAACATTCGTGGATAAAACGACTGCAATGTACATTCGTTTGAAACCTTTTTCATTTTCTGGCGATATATTTTTTTAATAATATATTTGATTTTTATGTAGCCTATTTTCTACATTCTGCCTGCTTAGCTTATTATAAATGATAAATGTATAAAACACCGATACCATAAAAATATATTTTTTTCCTATATTATATCTTCTGCCAATATACAGAGTGTTCAATTTACGTGAAGACATTGAAATATCTCGAAAACTACACATCGAATAAAAAAAATATAATTAAAATTTGTTCGCCTCAGACGGAGACATCTAGTGATACGAAACTCGACCCACTACCCTCAACCCTCTAGGGGGTAGGGGGTAAGAAATAGAAAAGTTAAATAGGAATCCCTATTTTTGTACGGATTTGAATACTTCGGGAAAAAATAGGAAAGTTTTATCTGAATTTTTTTTGTATTCGTGACAGACGACGCTATAATCGACAAAATTCAAAATTAGCAAAAATCGTTGAAAAATTGAGATTTCCTGAGAAATACGAGGGCTACGTAGAATAAGGTTCCCTATGCTGAAGACAAATAATGCGACGTGCTGGGAGAAATGTAAAATACTGTCGTACACTGTCAAATCGCCCTCTATTCCTACCTCTTCCGCCACGCTACATCGCTCAATTCCGGCAGTCTTCCCCCTCCGAAGAGAACAAATTTTAATTATATTTTTTTTATTCTATGTGTAGTTTTCGAGATATTTCAATTGGCACCAAGACATTATGGCCTCTGCGGCATAATATAAAGATGTTTTTTTAGTTGTGTACGGATCATTAAGAAAACAAGCCGCCAAATTTATGATCGAGAGTGAGTCGTATCAAGTTACCGTTTCGTGAAATAGTTCCGCACGAGGAATTACTTCATGAGAAATGCGACATAAACAATAATATTCATTTATATTGGATTAAAAATACTAATTGTATTATATCTTCCAGAATGTTTAAATGGTCACCTTAAAAAATTAAAAACATTACAAATTGTATAGGTATAATTAAAATTATATTTCTTACTGTTTCTTCCTTTTTTTAATGAATTACAATACAATATTATTAAAAAATGTAGTGCAAATAAATGAACTTAGTTTGTTTAGTTTGATACATTAATTTAACGTTAAATTTTGATTATGTTTCATAGAATATATTTAATATATGTGAATAATAATTATAATAACAATAATAATATCTTTATTTAAAGGTTTCGTTAGGTCAGGTTGGGTTAGGCTGGGTTTATGTTAAATTAGATTAGATAAGGTCAGCATATGTGAATATTAATAATATCTTTAATATATGTGTTTACGACGATTTCACGTTTTTTCATTGTTTTGTGTATTATCATGTATGTATTGAAAAAAAGTAAATGTCACTGTCACAACCGTTTTTCTGTAATTTTCCGGTATTAGTAATTTTTATTAAAGTCGCGAGATCCGCGCAATACATGGTCCTTCGAACCGGATAAGTTACAGTTAATTAACAAACCCAGTGAATTCCTCTCGCGAACCATTTTGCTATCGAGCAAAAGGTGGTCTAATATTCGTGTCGTTTACGCGTGCAACAATTCCAACAACTTGCCGTTTTTGTGTCTCGTGAGTGCGCAAGTTGGTTGTCGGCCGTACACAAACGAACAATATTAACCGAGCTTTCTTACTTTGTGCAACACATCTCAGTAAGTCAACATGTCTGCTGCAATTGTAAAGAAACTGCAATGGCAGATGAAGAATATCATCAAAAAAAAGGAAAGGCTCCAGAAACGGCTTGCGGAACCCGAAAATGATGAGCAAATTATTTTGAAGCTCTGGAACGACCTTGTTCCAGCCCGAAAAGATCTAAATCAAATTGTGATGAAACTTTTCGATAACGACATCGACTCCATGGCAGACCAAGAAACATTCGACGACGACTATTTCACAATCGAGTGTGAGGTAGACAAAATAATTGCTAAATTGCAAGCGGCGACTCAGGCTAACAGCGCGTCTTCGCCGTCAAGACATGAACCCCAAGTGGGACTACCGGTAATCGAGTTACCTACGTTCAGCGGAAACTACGACGAGTGGCAAGGATTCAGTGACGCTTTCAAGAACCTCATCCACGACAAAACGACGCTTGGAAACGCACAGAAATTCCACTACTTGCGTAGTTCGCTCAAGGGAGAAGCCGCGTTAATGATCAAATCCGTGCAAATGTCAAGCGACGCGTATCAACTTGCCTGGGACCAGTTAGTGAGCCGCTACCAAAACGAACGGTTTGTAATCAAAAAACATGTGCGATCGCTAATTCACCCGCCGACGGTCAAAAAGGAGAGCCACACGAGCCTTCGGCATTTAGTCGACGTCGTTGCGCTAAACCTCGCATCGCTTAAGGCTATCAATCGGCCGACGCATGCCTGGGACGATTTACTGGTGGAAATCATCGCCGAAAAGCTAAACCCGGAGCTGCAGAAGGAGTGGGAAGGTGAAACCTGCTCTAAAACACCGACGTATTCAGAAATGCAGCGATGGATAGTGCGCGTACAACAATGGTGCAGTTTCCGAAAGTCAAGTCGCTGACTGTTAAATCTACCGAAGAAAAGTGCGTATTTTGTGACGGTTCACATGTGCGATACAAGTGCCGCGTGTTTCAAGGAAAATCGGTAGAACAGCGGATTGAGATGGTGAAACAAAAACATCTGTGTTTCAACTGCCTGGGGAGCAACCACTCTGCAAAATCATGCAAATCCGGAAACTGCCGTGAATGCAACAAATCGCATCATACGTTACTGCACAAAGCCGCGACGCCGCCTACGTCGAGTAACAATGAACCCTGCAGTAGTGAGGCCGCGTCACTTTCAACACTCTCGAATCATCCATCATCTGTGCTACTGTCAACCTGCGTGATTAACATAAGAAACCAGCGAGGAAAAATAATACAGGTGCGTGCTTTGCTGGAGGCGAACATAATTACGGAGAAATGTGCTGCGAAAATTGATTTGACAAGGCGCTCTTTGTCAACGCCCATCGTCGGAGTCGGAGGCTCAAGAACCGACATTAAACAAATAGGAACATTTGTTGTGCAATCACGTGTGTCCGATTACAATACACCAATGAACGCGTTAATAATGCACAAAATAACGAATAAAATTCCGAATCATAAAATAGATATCCGGGGATTAACGCCCCCCGCGGGGATTCAACTTGCCGATCCGTCATATTACGACATCGTAAACGGACATCACCTCCCCATGGGTCCATTGACGCTAATAAGTACTCACTTCGGCTGGATAGTTGCAGGTCAGTTACCGCAGGCGCAAACCACCCACTCTGCGACGGTAGGTTTCGTGGGCCTCAACGAACTAGTGTCGCGATTCTGGGAAATCGAGAATTTCAAGCATACAACAAGTACATACGAGGATCGTGAATGTGAGAAACATTTTGAAAAGACAAGTACGAGAATGCCTTGTGGTCGGTTTGTCGGTTTGAGGTGGCCCTGCCCCTTAAAACCGATGCAAAAGGGTTAGCAGAATCCAGTGTATCGGCGAAACATAGATTTTCGCGCTGGATAGAAGGCTAGCTAAACAGCCGGAAGTCTACGAATCATACCGTGAATTTATGCGCGAATACAAGGAATTGGGACACATGCATCCAACAAGCGGGGATGTAACGAACGGCTACTACATGCCTCACCACTGCGTAATCAAGGAAGATAGCCTAACGACGAAGCTCAGAGTAGTTTTTAATGCATCTGCGCCGTCAAACAACGGGACATCATTGAACGACATGTTAATGGTTGGCCCCACCCTCCAAGATGACCTGTTCTCCATAATGCTGCGTATGAGGACGAAAACATATGTGATCACCGCGGATATCACCAAGATGTACCGTCAGGTTAGCGTTCGGCAACAGGACCGGAAGTACCAGCGGATTTGGTGACGTGAACATCCAGAAGACAACCTAGTGTCATATGAGTTGGCTACGGTCACATATGGAACCGCTCCCGCAGCATATCTGGCGATTAAATCAGTGCGCGAACTCGCGAAAATTGAGAGCAGTAATTTTCCGGTCGGCAGCGAAGTGTGCTTAAGAGACTTACGTTGATGATCTAATAACAGGTGGGAATTCGATTGAAGAATTGACTGTTATTCGTGTCGAAGTTTCCACTCTTCTCGGAAAAGGTGGATTCGAACTTAAAAAGTGGGCAAGCAATAACCCCGCCGTGTTTGAGTGCTTCCGCACGAACATTAATGACTCTGTAACAGTGCTGACTCGCGGGCTCAATGAATGTGTGACCACCCTCGGAATGGAACACTCATAATGACTGTCTAAGTTATAAGTGCAGTGAAATTTCCGCGCGCGTATTCACTAAACGGACAATTCTAAGTGAGATTTCCCGCATCTACGATCCGCTAGGATTAATCCGCCCGCTAATCATCACCGCCCTGTGCCTTGACAGGTGGACACGGTATGCTAATGAGCTGCAATTGGCGAGAGACCTCGCTATCCCCAGAAATGTAGTTCAGGTAGGCGCTGAATCATTCGAGCTTCATGGATTCGCCGACGCCAGCGAGAATGCATATGGAGCATGTATGTACATAGTATCTGTTAGATATGGACCTCTTCCCGCTTGTTGTGTGCGAAATCTCGGGTTGCACCGGTAAAGTCAACCACCATTCCCCGTCTCGAACTTTGCGCCGCGGTATTACTAGCCGAGTTGTGTGATCGCGTGTGTTCCACCTTAGCCACTAAATTTGTGAGACATTATTATTATTCAGATTCTACCATCGTGCTTTCATGGATTAAGTCCGAATCGCGAAAATTCAAAACGTTCGTGGCCAATCGCGTATGTGAAATCCAGACATTGAGTGTGCCCCTGTCACATTTGTGCCAACTGCTGAACAGCCGGAAGTCAAATGTGGAATTATTTCGATTGAAATTGAGGACGTAATTCCAATCTGCTCATCGTTCCATAAAACAGTACGAGCAATGGCGTACATTCTGCGGTTTAAGGATGCTCTAAGACGCCCTGCTATGAAGAGAAGTGGCCCATTCACCACCGAGGAGTTAGAGGCGGCAACCAACACTATAATCCGCCACCTGCAGCGATGCTTCTTCACAAATGAACTGGACTCGTTAACCAAGGGTGGGACAGTGCGAAATTCAAGCCGCCTTACCTGCTTAAATCCATTTATCGACACCGATGGAATTTTACGAGTGGGCGGGCGGTTAGTGGAATCGAGCATGCCTTTATCTCGTCGGTGCCCGATCGTATTACCAGGCAACCACCAGCTAACGAAGCTAATTATAAGGGACATTCATAATGTGCAATTACATACAGGAACTCAGGGAACCCTCGCCGCCGTCAGAACTAAATACTGGCCACTGAACGGCAGAAGCGTGACACGTGAAGTGGTTCGGAAATGTATTCGGTGTGTCCGCGCTCGGCCCCGATTCGACGCTCCGATCATGGGAGCTCTACTTTTATACCGAACACAGCAATTTCGCCCCTTTCTAAAATGCGGCGTTGATTACTGCGGCCCTTTTACTATTAAGGATGGTTCTCGTCAGTCTAAAAGAACTACGAAGGCGTATATCTGCATATTCGTGTGTTTCGCAACAAAAGCCGCGCATATTGAAGTGGTCGCGGATCTCACCACGGAAGCATTCCTCGCAGCCTTCCATAGACTTATATCGCGCCGAGGATGCGTCGCTGAGATTTTTTCCGACAACGCTACCAACTTCGTCGGCGCCCGAAACCACCTGACGGAATTAGGAATTTTTCTTCGGGATATTAAATGGACTTTTATACCGCCGCGAGTTTTGGTTGATCGACTATCGATTGACTTTTTAAAAAAAAGGTAACTTTTATTTCAGGAGCGTTGAATGAGAAATAATTCATGCGACTAACAGCTTTATTACTGACTTTGTTACAATTGTGGGATGTATTTATAACCTAAGAGTTGATGACTCCGGAATTCCACACAGATAGGGAACTGCACGTGTGTGGCCTTGGGAATCCGCCTTAACTCCTCCCTGGCGAAGTTCGAGCATGTAGGTTATCAGGAATGCGAGATTAAATGATGATGTTTTCCATTTTCGGGGTTCCTAGGGTTTTCTTTTTGTTTAGACGTAATTTCATGAAAATTCGGTAGATTAGAAAGGTTAATATTATGGTCACAATTATATATAGGATTATTGTCCAAACGCTAAGTTTATGTGTAATCACCGGCTCACTTATCATTTTATTTAATTCATACTTTTGTAAATCTAGTCCATGTTGAATATTATTAATTTCGCCCAAGTTAATTGCTTCTAGTTTCAATGGTTTGATGTTGAATTGTTTATTTAATTTTTGTTGCTATTCGAAATTCAGTTTGGGGAGTTCAGCTGCTTTGAAATTCGTTTTTGTGGTTTGATATGATTTAATTTTTGTTTTTCCAATACTAATTTCACATGATGTGTTTAATTCTAATAAGTACGTTCCTTTTAATAAAATGTTATCTTTATGTTTTTCGCATTTTTTCGTTGCAATTTTTTCGTTTGGAATTACTAATATCCATTTGTTATCTTCTAAATTTTGAATTTTCATAGTTTTGATGTTTGTTAGAATTTGATGACAATTGCTGGTATTTTTGGCGAGGCTTATCATTTGGATTTCGCATGGAGAATTGGTGTTTACTTCCTCATAATTATTGGGTTTGTAACACAAAAATTCTTCAGAGCGGGTTTCTTTACATGGATCGTTGGAATGCAAGTACGAATGCTCGTTAATGAGAAGATATTTGGATTGAGGAAATATCGTTTTAAATTCATTGTTGGATGGTGTAGGCAAGGGGTAAAGATGGAAATAGTTGTAGGTTTCTGGCTCCACGATTGGGATTTGGATTATAAATACGATTTGATTTCCTTTAATATAACTTTTAATTTTTGAAAGTTTTTCAAACTGCAGTATATTTTCTAATTTTGGTTCAAATGGCAATTTATTGTTGTTGATCTGTTTATTTATTAATTCCAATTCTTCTAGAAGTTCTTTAGGTTCCACTATTGAGTTATGGATAACATTCAATTTTGAAAAGGTGATCATGATTTCTAATTTTTCAAATATTTTCAAATTGTAGTGATGTAATGATTTGGGATAATATTGTGTTAAATAGGTAAAATTCATACATGTTTGTATTTTCTAAGTTTTTCGTTTTTATAGCTTGTTCCATTTGCAAAATACGATCTTCTAGTTTGTTTTGGTTATGTGCTAATTTTTGTGTAGTAGAATTAAAGTTTTCAATTGTCGAATGCAAGATTGAAATTTGATCTTTAATTATGGTTTTTATTTTACCTTCATTTTTTATTACGGTAGATATTGCAGTATCATACTTTTCAGCATCATTGTGATCAAGATTTCCAGTCAGGATTTTGATAATTGATCCTAGACCATCAATTAAACCTCGTTTTGTTCTTTTATTATTAGGATTAATTTGGTTTATTTCTTGAATTATTAACGTTTCTATATTAGTGATTACATTATATGAGTTATAGAGTTCTCTTTTATGCTCTGGTGAATTTTCTATTGTAGTTTTGAGTCGATGAAATTGTTTTTGGAGCGATTGGAATTCTATAATTATGTTGGTTATATCAAAGGCTTGTATGAATGACCAATAATTTATGACATTTTGGGCGGAGCCTAACTTTAACGGTAACAGTCCTGGGTTGTCGTTTAAGTCATGAATTCTTAATGTTATTGTTTCGAAGTAGAATGAACAGAATATTAGGGTTAGAGCGTACTTCTGCATTCTTTGTCGTGGTTTTCTTAATTCTATTGCCTATAGAATCCAGCGATGCGTGGTTTCCAGGTCTTCCTAATCTATGGGTTCCGGAGAATCGTCGATTTGGGACTTTCCTCTGGATGCTCCCCTCGATAGTCGATGTCTTCCTTCGGGTCTGTAGGTGCTTCCGGCGATGTGTGTCCGTTTGAAGTTTTCTGCGTCTCCGATGTTTTGTTGTGGATCGTTTGTCGAATTAACCGATTATCGGACCGGGTCAAAGCGATTTTTGTGTTTTTCACCGTTCGACGGATCCTACCGACTGCGCCAGTTTTGGTTGATCGACTATCGATTGACTTTTTAAAAAAAAGGTAACTTTTATTTCAGGAGCGTTGAATGAGAAATAATTCATGCGACTAACAGATTTATTACTGACTTTGTTACAATTGTGGGATGTATTTATAACCTAAGAGTTGATGACTCCGGAATTCCACACAGATAGGGAACTGCACGTGTGTGGCCTTGGGAATCCGCCTTAACTCGCGCGCTCCTCACTTCGGAGGCCTGTTTGAGGCCGCGGTCAAAAGTGTAAAACATCATTTACATCGAGTTGTCAGGAATGCTCTTCTGACTTACACCGAGCTACATACTCTCGTAACGCAAATAGAGGCTGTATTGAACTCACGTCCTTTGTGCCAGCTGTCTGAGGATCCGAACGACTTAGCTGCATTAACCCCTGGACATTTTCTCGTTGGTGATGCAATCATCGCACCGCTCAACCAGGATATAAGCGACGTTCCGGCAAACAGGCTGTCTCGGTGGCAGTTCGTGGAAAAGCTACGCCAACATATCTGGAGTCGTTGGCAACGGGAGTACCTGTCCGAGCTCCACAAAAGGACCAAGTGGCAGAAAAACACCGCCAACATCGAACCTGGACGACTCCTTGTTATCAAGGAGGATAGCACACCACCGCTGTTATGGAAACTGGGACGTGTCGAGGCTGTTCATCCAGGACCGGACGGAGTAATTCGGAGCGCGACTGTTTGCACCAATTCCGGCTCGTATGTGCGCCCTTCTGTGAAACTGTGCGCTCTTGATACAAGTGATAGTGTGGTGAATAATGTTTAATTGAATGCTTGGCATTCAATGGGGGGCGGGATGTTTACGCCGATTTCACGTTTTTTCATTGTTTTGTGTATTATCATGTATGTATTGAAAAAAAGTAAATGTCACTGTCACAACCGTTTTTCTGTAATTTTCCGGTATTAGTAATTTTTATTAAAGTCGCGAGATCCGCGCAATACAATATTATTAGGTCAGATCAGGTTAGGTTAGGTTAGGTTTAGGTGAGGTTATTTTAGATTAGAGAAGGTGAGCATATGTGCATATTAATTATATCTTTAATATATGGTTAGATCAGGTCAGGTTAGGTTAGGTTAGGTTTAGGTTAGGTTTCCCGGAGAGGTGGTTGACGTGCACAGCCATTTGGGAGTAGCGACCCCACGTACCCGAGCTGTTCATTGCACACACACTCACATCTCTCTCACACACACACACACACACACACACACACACACACACACACGACACTGACACCCCGTGATGTTATGCCTGATGGCGGTTCCGCGGGGTGGCACACACACACACAATCATCATACACACGCACACATCACCGACACAGACGACACCCTACACCCCGTGAAGTAATGCCAGACGGCGGTTCCGCGGGGTGTCAGGGCGACTTGGGGAGGTGTTATTTAGTGGGTATATTAGTATAGTTCTGGGGACTCCCACACTCAGTCTATAAAAGATTTTCCACCTCCCGGCCACAAAAAAAAGGTTTAGGTTAGGTTAGATTAGATTAGATAAGGTCAGCATATGTGAGTAATAATAACAATAATAATAATAATAAATATATTTAATTTTTATTATTTATATTTTAAGGTTAAATAATAATTTTAGTTGAACTTGCAACAGGCTGTCTTAGTTAAAATGGATAAAAAAATATGTTTTTGTAAATTAAATGTAAAATTATTACATTTATATAATTCTCTCGAGAATTTGTTTTAAATAAAAAAATAAATATTAGTCTCTCCCATGGTCTGAATATTCTTGGCCGATTAAAAATTAAATAAAATAATTATTTTTTAATATTGTATCATGAAAATTTATTTTCCGTGTTAATCAATTGGTAGTTAAAATTTAACTAATTTTTCCGATGCACATGTATGCCAGGAAGATTTGGTTTTTCCGTTAACTCTTCCTCCTTAAAAATTATTTATTTGCACACGTATGCTGGGATGTTTTGATTCATGCTCCTACGATGATGAGTTTCGCCATATCCTGCGCGCGTGCACAATTAAGCAGTGTTTATAGACGGCGATAAAAGACGATCATTAATTTCGCGGCACCCCATTAACAACGATTTATTGATGTTAAAATAACTTCTTTATATTGTGCCGTAGAGGCCACTTTGACCCTGTCGCTTTCAATTTCTTCACTTAAATTGAATACCCTGTATATTGGGCTACCACAGTGCAGTATTTTTATAACCATAAGCCTCTATTATAAGTATTAATGTTTGCTGTATATTTAGCAAAAAATGGATAAATAATTATTGCCTTTGAAGACACATTTCGTTGTATATTATTGAATGCGTTCATTGAAACGTTCTTTTTTGTAAATAAATAATTACTGTGCAAACGTATGATACGGCAACGAAAAGGATTTTTTGCAGTTTTCCCTTACTGCTATCATCTACTTTTTATATTGAACGCAACAGTACAGTTTTAATTAGCAAGTGAAAAGAGGACGTAAATAAAGAAGGTCCGGCAGTCAACGTGAAATAATGCTGCGGCCAAATTGGTTGCGAAGCACTGTCGTTACTGGGCGGCATGCCTGGAATTTATCGCTTCAAATTAACAAAGGACAATGAGTGACTACTAAATCGATATTTTAGTACACACAGTTTATTGAAATGTTTAATTAAATTATTTATTAACTTCTTTTTGTGTGAGTACGTGTATATATACATCATTAATTTGTATGTGTAGATATGTGAAATGTGATTTAAAGCATTTAATTTGATATAGAAAATTAACAAATTAATAAATGTTTTTATTATATAGCACTAAAATAGAGCAAATCTGCAGAAATTTTAATGTCAAGGATTGTTTCTAATTTTACACTAAAATTAATTTTGAATATGGACATTTCCCCTCATTGTGACAAATTTCTAAAAATAAAAAGTCCACATTTAATGTGTTTTTTAAATACAAAAAATTAAAAGTGGTAACACAAGTTTAGTTTACAAGTCAAATTATTTATTGATGCACATTAACTATTCTTCTAGAAGTAATAATGAAGATTTTAATTTTATGGCAACAATTTTCATTTTCATTGATTTCTATTTACATCGTCCAAAAGAAAGAAAGCTTCTCACCATTTAAATCGGCAGGCCTGGACGGTATATTCCCGGCCCTCCTCCAATGGGGGCTGGCCATCTCATTAGCCCACCTAACCAGAATCTTCAGGACATGTATTGCTTTCAGATGGCGAGAAGTAAAAGTTATTTTCATAACGAAACCAGGTCGTACAGATTATACACTAATTTAATTTAATTTATTTGCTTTACAACTCGTACTAAAAAAATGTTACAAAATAAAATAATACCGCCCGATTAGTCATTTCTCCTGTAAACGTTAGAGAAACTGTGCGAAAGATTAATTCATGCTAATCTATGGAGCACTGGTCTGTTGGCCCATAGCCAGACAGATGGCCACGGCGGCAGCACTGCGACTAAACTCAGTTGGACTCTTGTACAAAGGAGGCAGGAATGGTAGTCACTGTCACTTCTTAGAGGAGGCTGTCAAGAAGACACCCTTTCTTGGAAGGAAGAAAAACAATTTGCCACCCTGCTACGTCTTTAATAGACCCTATAATGTATCGATGAAAAGAGGAATCAGAAGTATAGAGGGTGGAGAAACCCTCCGAATTTACACCGATGGTTTTAAAATCAAAAGAGAATCCAGGGCGGGTATTTACTCGCAACAAATGGACCTATCCTTAACTATATCCCTAGAGAACTACACTGCGAGCAGAGATCATTGGCATCATCCATGGAGCAAAAGGAACCTACACCGTGACATCCGTGATAAGAACATCCAAATCCTTGCAGACAGTAGGCCAGCAATACTAGCAGTGGATGGTCACAAGATCACCCTAAAACTACTAAAATAATGTCATGACACCCTGAAACAAGCAGCACAATTAAACAGTATACAGTTGCGTTGAGTCAAGGAACACAATAATGAAGAAGGCAACAGCAAGGCAGACGAGCTGGCGCGGACTGGATCGGTTCTCGGTGATACCACAGGCACAACGGGCCTAGTGAGGCCTAGGTGCTCTGGTCAATGGCCCTTGGCAAACTCGACCAAGATCCAAAAGATTGGACAGATATATTTCGTACTGGAATGTAGGGACTCTATATAAAATAATTAGGATGGCGTTAGAACTAAAATAAATCAATTTACAGTTTAAATGTTTTGGAAAATACCTTGCCCCATTTATAATACAGTTTGCAGTGTTATATTATATTTCCTAATTGTTTAGAAGTCGACCAGGTCAAACTATCAGGTTTACTCTTATAATAACAAAGACTGATATTACTAATAAGTTTTAATTCATTATGAGCAAAATTTTGATAATAGAATATGGTTTAGTATTTATCAAATACTAATTAAGTATATGAATATTCATATAATAGTCCGGAGTAGACCTTTTGAATGTAATAATTGCACTTATGTTTCTTTTACTTAGATATGTCATTAGCATGGCTTAAATTTAAATGATTAAAATTTAAATTTTAAAATTAATATTTAAATATTGACACAACGTGATTTTATTTTACTATTTTTTCGAACCGCTATAAATTAAAGTACAATGTAGTTTCACGTTAATAGTTTCCTTTAAACTACTTTAATCAAATTTTAAACTTTAGGGTGATTGTGAGCGTTACTAGGTGTTTATCAATATACCATAGAAACCCTTACTATGTTTTACAATTATTAATTATGGTAAATACATAGTAATTGTTTCACAATATGTTTAAATTTTAAACTGTTTTTTTTATGTTTCCAATTGTTTCTTGTTAAAAAAATGAAACAATAATACTTAGTTTTCTCTATTAATTTCCCTAAGGATTTGTTCTTAAAGGATGAGAGGAATTTCAACTCGTCTCTTTAAGTTGTCTCTTAGTAAAATCGTTTTGTTTTTTCTTTGTAAAAAATATACTGATTTTCAATTGTTTTACTTTTTTAATTCGTTATTTAATGAGGAGATAATATCAATACCCATTAAATCAAATGTAATTCATGGCATGAATTGTGGTATGTGCCGTACAAAATACCACTGATATTTCCTAAGTATAAATTAACGTTGACCAAAAAAAAAAACAGAAAGCATTCACGTTTCTATAGATAGACTCGAACAGATTACACATCTATAGAAACCGATTGCACCGATTATGTAATGCAGTTCCTATATTTGCTTAATCGTATCCTTCAACTGGAAGATTTCTCTTTTGTTAGTTTAATATTTTTAATACCTTTGTGTATACCCTAAAACTGAACTGAATTATTAAATATAGTCAGACACATGTCTGACAGTCTGCACTGATTTTCCGTTATCGCTATTAATAAGCTGTCAAAGAAGCGTAGATATATTACTATTTGATAAAATAATTTTTTAGGAGGGTTGCTATACATTAAGAACTGGTAGCAACGGTATTAAGATAAGATAAGATACATTTATTGGTGCATTACATATTAGTTTACACAGGTCAGGAATGGCAATTAAATACAATAATTAAAATAATGTATAATGTTGGCGCATGGATATTAGCTGTGAGATAGATGCTGTACTAAGTTGATAAAATGATAAAATAATATGAAGAACAAAAACAAACATTTTAAAATAGGTGTATAAATAAAATTAGAAGAAAACCTTATAAAGATAAACTAGAGGTAAAATTAAAACTACAATGTAATTTAACATGCAGAATAAAAATACATACACAAAATAATTAAGTCACATGTACAAAATAAAATTCAAGATAAAATGTTCATATATAAAAGGATGTAAATTTAAAATAGATTAAAATAAAATTACACGAATAATATCAATACTATTAAATATACATATATAAGTTAACGTTCGTGGACTTACTTCAGAGTTTTTAAAAACAATTTATTATTACGACGGACATGTACAGAGTACGAGTTCTAACTATACAATTAATTCTAATAAAGAAATACGGGCTATTTATAATATAATTCTTACAAGCTAAGCAAAATATATGATAGACTAAGCATAAATATAATTAATGCGCAATAAAATAATAATATTCATATTAAATGAAACAAAGGATTGTTTATATAACACTACACTCATTGTTCTTAATCAAAAGGAGCGTTATTGTGGACGGCAGGTAACTCCTCCACCCTTAGACTTTTGCTCCCCCTGGAAGATGAAATTCGCAGGCCTGGGGTTGGTCTACTTCGGGAGTTGTTCCTTGTCTTCGTTTCCATTTTATGAACAGGAACAACGCTCCTCCACATATGATGATGTAGATTACTATGGTCCACATACTGGGCCTGACAAAATCCCAATCATTTTGGATCGTTGGTAGGGGTTGAACTGCAGGTGTATCTTGAAGGGTTAATCGGCGAAGCTTTATTCTGAAGTCAGTTAGATTTTGATTATTAATTTTTATTTTAACATTATTATTTAACACAGGACCTCCCGAACTTGAGTCTTGTATATGCAGTTCATTGTTTTTATAGATTATTAAACACTTGTTTGGTTTTATTAAATAGACACCACTTAGTTCGCTAATTTCAGTTTGTTTTTGACACTTAATTTTTATTTGGTCTTTATGTGGAAACACTAGCAGGAACTGTTGAGTGTGAGGCAGGTGCTCCAGGTGGTTACCAAAAATCTCCAGTTTTGTGAATTGGCAATCGTCCACTTTTCCAGATTTAATAATATTTTCTTCGCATTTAATCGAAGTTGACAGCGGCAAGTGAGATGGGCATTGGTAGTACAATTTGGTTTTTGTACATCCATTATTCAGAGGTATAATCTTATTTTCAGATTTTAAAACGTAATTTGTGTTTGGTACTATGGTCAAGTAATCTGATTCAATTTTAGTAGGAATTGAATTTAGATAATATAGTTCAAAATTTATTTCATAATTAATTGGAATTGATATAAAATACAGAATTATCATTTCTTTAATTAAACAATTTACTTTGGATATAGATTCAAAATTTAATATGTTATCTAGCCTTACGTCAAAAGGTAATTGGTTTCCGTAGAATCCCGAGATAGTTTGCAGAATACTTAGAAATTCGGATGGCTTTATAATGCTAGGGTGAATCGCGTGTAATTTACAAAACATAATCGAATTTTCTATTGTTTGAAATATATTTTGGATTGTCGTATACGATATTATCAATTGATTAAAGATGTCTTTTATAAAGAGTAAATGTTGATGATCGATTTCTCCTTTTAAAATAGCATGCAATTGCATAATTCTTGATTTCAATAAATTTTCATTATTTTCAATACTTTTTAATGTTTTGTTAAACTTGGTTTAACATATTTTCAAATTTTGTACCGTCATTGGAATCTAAATTTCCGGTAATGGTTTTTATTACGGTGCCTAACCCGTTGATAAGCCCTCTTTTATTTCGGCTTCTTTTTGTAACTTTAAATTGTTGGAATTTATCGTTCAAATCCTCTTTTAAATAATTCAATATATTTTCATAATTCTGAAAATCCCTCTGAAATGTCGATATGTTTCTAATTGTTAATTGCAATTGATTATATTGCCCATTTAGTTTCTTAAATTCATCATACATTGTACTGATGTTATAATAATGGATAAATGTGTGTTCACTTTTTTCTAATTTTGCCGGCCCTAAATTTATTGGTAGTATGCCTAGATTACTTGTAATATTTCTAACTTCTATGGCTCGCGTTACTGCGACCATGATGGACCTGGAACGGAATCATCAATTTTAATTTCACCTAAATAGATATTTATTTTTAAATTAGAATTGCCAAAAATGTAATTTAACATGGCTTTTACTTTATCGTAATTAAGTTTGTCTAATCCGCAACCTATTTTTGGAATTGCGAGATTTTTAATATTTCTTTTGTTACAGAACTCTTTTAATGTTACCAAAGTTTGAAATAAATCTTTGTGGGTTGGTTTATTAAAATATTTGTTTTTAGTAATTAAATATATTATATGCCGATTTTCGTTTTTTAAGAAGCATAAAGAGTGGACTTTAGGCCTTTGTGCCTTTAATTTATCAATTTGTCCAAACCTAATTTTAAAATCATGTGCTACACCCGAATTCATATGTAAATCAGCACTAACACAATGTGCAAGGGAAAATTCTTTTGGTGCTGTAAATAGATTATCTTGAATCTCAGTTATATTGTTAGCTATATTATTATCATTTTTATAACTATTCATAAAATTTATGTAGGATAGTTCGATACTGTCCTCAATTTTATTTTTCTTATCATCATTTAATTTACGGGGTCTTTTAATGTTTGAAAGATGTATTTTTTCTACTTGATTATGATGAGACCTTTTAATTTTCGCGGTTTTTAATTCTTCATTTTTTGATTCAATTATTTCTGGTTTATACTTAATTTTTGTTTTCGATTGTTTTTGCCGATTTTTAATAAATACTTACTTTATCATTAATATTTGGTAAATCTTCTCTATTTTGATTTTGTTTATTTATTGTTTTCTCTTTATTTTCAACAAGCTTTTCATTAATTGTAGTATACATTAATCTTACTTTTTCTTTGTGATTTGTAACGTAGTTGTTTAAAATTTTGTTTTTTATATCGATATCAAATGGAGAGTTATTTTCTAAGTGACCTGAAATAATTTCAATGGGTTTTAACCTCGTGACTGAATGAATTGAGTTGTTGTATCCTAAAACAGCGTATAATATTTTTGTTTCTGCTGACTCTGATTTTAATGATTTTTGAGCATTTAGGACTCGAACGTGTTCAATTATTGTTGAATGAACTCTTTCAATTAATCCATTAGATTCTGCATGTTGGCTACTTATAAAATGTAATTTAATTTTATGTAATTCTAATAATTCCTTTATTAATGAATTTTTGAATTCTAGATGGTTATCAGCTACAATTTGTGCTGGTATACCATGATGTGAAAAGAAACGAATTAATTTGTTTGCAATTTCGACAGCTTGATAAGATTCTAATTGATACATCTGCGCGTATTTAGAGAAAGCTTCTACAATAGTTAAAAATTTAGATCCCTCGATCGCAATACAGTCGATATGAATGATTTCAAAGGGTTTCACCGGTGTAGGTGTAATATTAAATTTTAATTTTAGTGGATTTCTATCGTATTTACTTGACAAGCATATTTCACAATTATTTATGAAATTTTGGACTGTATTTTTCATATTAGGCCAATAAAAATATCTTTTAATTTCGGCATATGTTTCGTCAATACCTCTATGATTTAATTTACTATCATGGTACAATTTGACAGTGTTAATAGTCTCATCTTCATTTTCAATATCTAATAATTTTTCTGTACATTTTACCAAATTTAGTTGTGAGTTTTTGAAATAAGTTTGAATTACAACACAAAATTTTTCATATACATCGCTATCAAAATATAAGTGATATTTTACCTTTGGAGCAATATATTCTTTAATAAAATCTATTACATCTTTCTCAAAGTTATTTCTGGAAAATTGAACATGAATACGTAACTTTTTATTATTATATAAGACCTCACGTTTTGGTTTTGCGGGTGAATAATTTACTTCACTAATTATAATTTGATTATCGCCAATATTTACAGGCTTTTCTAAAATTGGGATGGTGATAATAGGTTTTTCAAGATTTGAGTGAACCGTTTCACCATCATTATCATTTATTAATTCATCTAAAAACTCATCTATGTTATCTTGATCACCAACTTCGGCAATTATTGATTGATTATCGTCTTCAATTACGTTATTATTATCAAGAAGTGATTCGTCAAAATTATCTACATAATACTTGTCATTATGGTCTGTTATGTGATTGAGTTCAACTCTTGATAGAGCATCAGCATTTTTTTCATTGCACCCTTTTTGTATACAATAGTATAATCATATTCTGATAATTTAATACGCCACCTGGTTAATTTAGAATTGGGTTCTTTTAAGGATATGAGCCACTGTAGGGGCTTATGATCACAAATAATTTGAAATTGACGACCGAATAAGTAAGGTCGAAAGTATTTAACTGCCCAAACGACAGCGAGGAGTTCTTTTTCGATTGTCGAATAATTTACTTCTGAATCATTAAGTGTACGGCTAGCGTACGCTACCGGTAAATCTGATCCTATATTACCTTGTGATAAAACTGCACCGATTGCAAAGTTACTTGCGTCTGTAGTTACAATAAAAGGTTTGTTAAAGTCTGGATATTTTAGAATGGGTTCATTGCTTAACAGGTCTTTACATAGATTGAAACAAGAAATATAGTCCGTATCATTGACATTAATTATTGCACCTTTTTTAATCGTTTTGTAATTGGTTTGGTTAATTTAGCAAAGTCTTTAATAAATTTTCGGTAGTAACCGAGAAGTCCTAAGAATCCTTTAATTTGTTTGGTGGTTTTCGGAATGGGATAATTTTGGATTGCTTTAATTTTATCTGGGTTAGGTTTAACACCATCCGGAGTTACAATGTGTCCCAAGTAAGAGACTTCCTTACGTAAAAATTCGGATTTATCCAACTGAATTTTGAAATTTGATTTACGTAGGCGTTGAAATACCTCACGCAATCTAGAAATATGTTCTTGAAGACTTGTACTGAAAATAATAATATCGTCCATATAGACTAAACATTTTTCATTTTGGATTCCTCTCAAAATATTGTCCATTACTCTTTGGAATGTGGCAGGTGCGTTTTTGAGACCGAAAGGCATACGCAAAAATTCGTAATGACCATTATCCGTGTTGAATGCAGTTTTTTGAATATCTCTTTCATCAATTTCTACCTGGTGGAAACCAGAAGCTAAGTCTAGTGTTGTGAAGTACTGACAACGACCTAACTTATCGAGAAGTTCATCGATATTTGGCAAGGGATATTTATCACCAATTGTTTTTTCATTAAGTTTCCTGTAATCTATAACAACGCGCCATTTGCGCTTACCAGAAGCATCTAACTTTTTAGGAACTACCCAAATGGGTGAAGACCAGGGGCTATATGAGGGGCGAATTATATTTTGGGAAAGCATCTCCCTAATTTGTTTATCAACTTCTTGTTTATGGATTTGCGGGTACCTATACGATTTAGTGTACACCGGAATTTCATCGTTTGTGAGTATACGATGCTTAATTTCATTTGTAAAAGTTAACCCTGTATTATTTATATGGAAAATATCTGAATATTCCTTAATTAAATTAGTAATTTGCTGTCTTTCTTCATTATTCATATGCGCTGAACGAATGAGAGACAAGTCAAATTTTATTTTGTTTGTATCAATTAAATTTAAATTGGGTGATTGATTAAGATCATATTCGTTGATCTTATCGACAACCAATGGTTCTAAGAATACCTTAAAAGGGTTATTATTGGGGTTAATAATTGTACATACAGCCTTGCTGTTTTTACATTTGGAGGCACACTGTGGTGTCTCAATATTCGAACCATAATTAATGTATAGAATTATAATGTCACCATTTTTGACATTTTTAATATCTACTTCTACAACTGTTTCAGACCTACCAGCTACTACTATACACTTCGTATACTGGAGTTCATTGAACTTGTTTAAATAATTAATATTTATTTCGCATCCCGGTGCGATTAATTGATCTTTATTTAGATCAATGTGGGCATTTAAAAGTTTTAGATTATCGATGCCTAATAACATATCGAATTCCGTGTGGAAATTCAGAATATGGAATATTAAATTTTTTGAGGATTCGGTTCTAAATAAATGACTTAGGTTAATTTTTGTACTATAGTTACCTTGGGTTGAACCGTTAATAGTAGTCACATTAAATGGACATTTAAAAATTTGATTTTTAAAGAACTTATTAGCTATTCCCGGATTTACGAAAGAGCGTGTGCTCCCAGTATCAATTAATATTTTGAGTTTATTTTTAGTTTCTATTATATGGGGAAGATAGCTTTCATTATTTTTAATACCTAAGAATTCCAGTTGTTCTCTGGGTTTTCCGAGGCGTTTTCGCCTAAAAAAGAATTGTTTTGCTCGACGTTATATAATTCTTGTGCCGTATAATTTAATTTTCGATTATTATTTGGGTTAATTGTCGAGGTAGACATCGGGGTTTCTTGTCTCCGATTAAAGTTTGAATTATAATTTTGTTTAGGAGCGAATTTATTTTTCGCCTGATAATTGTTATAATTATAGTTATAAGACGGCTTATGTGTGGGCGGCTGATAAGTACGCGGAGGAATTCGCGGAGTATTATTTTGATGAACGCGACACGGAATTTTATCGGTTTTGTGCGACTGCTGCGGAGAAAACTCGTGCTGAAAATCATTTGTCAGCATGTTGAGAGCAATGTGAAGGTCTGTAGGGTTTTTGACCCTCATTTGACTACCGTAAGGTTCTTGTAAACCTTTTAAGAAAACACGCAACGCATTATCATTGAAAAATTCAATTAAATGAAATCTTTTTAGATTATGGTCAATATGATTAGTTGCATAAGAAATTTGTAAATTTAACAAATGATTTAATCTATTATAGAAATCAAAAGGAGATTCGGTGATCAACTGTTTTAAATTGGTAATTTCTGCGTTAAGACTGAGATGATCGCGTTTGTCTGCATACGTATTACGTAACGCGGTTTTTAAATCGTCCCACGTATGAATTACTGAAGATGATAGACGTTAAATATTCATTTTGAAAATCATTTGGGTCATCGCGATTATAAAAGCGTGTGACTAATTTTTCACAAATTTCAATGAATCTGGAAAGAATTTCGGGATTCCCGTAAAAATCAGGGATCATGGCTAAGTATTCCGGTTTCAATTGTTGAGCCATTTTTTGTGAGTTTAAACGTAAATTACCTATTTCTAAGTGTCTTAAATTTCTGCGCGATGCAGCGGTGAATTGAATAGCTAGGTTACTCGACCTGTACTAAAGGGTACGATGCATAAAATGTTTACCGACTCTGAATAATAAATGCACTTACATGAGAAAAATCCAGCCCATGGAGATTGCGATTGTCTCGTGGAGTGGACGAATTGGACACGACCCTGGGTTTGGTTTCTTGATGTTTGAAGAGCCAATTTTCAGTGTCTTCGAGGTCCAAGTTGTGGATTTTCGGTTGACAAATTCGTAGACGAAAAGTGACCAATGATGTTCGCTCAAGGCACTTCAACCAATCCTACCGACTGCGCCAGTTAACGTTCGTGGACTTGCTTCAGAGTTTTTAAAAACAATTTATTATTACGACGGACATGTACAGAGTACGAGTTCTAACTATACAATTAATTCTAATAAAGAAATACGGGCTATTTATAATATAATTCTTACAAGCTAAGCAAAATATATGATAGACTAAGCATAAATATAATTAATGCGCAATAAAATAATAATATTCATATTAAATGAAACAAAGGATTGTTTATATAACACTACACTCATTGTTCTTAATCAAAAGGAGCGTTATTGTGGACGGCAGGTAACTTATATATATATATATATATATATATATATATATATATATATATATATATATATATATACACAAACTAAAATAAATACAATATTGAAATTAAAATTGTAGGACAAATATTGAAACATAACGTATCGAAACCAAATTAAAATGTTCACACAATAACATGTAAAAAAAATTAAATCACTTGACAATATTAGCAAATTTTAGTGACACGCATTCTTCAATGCAATAGAATGCCTTTTCAATTAGGTAGTCCTTGATAACTTTTTTGAATCTTTCAGTAGGAAGTGATTTCAATGTACTGGGCAATAGGTTAAATAATTTTGGTCCATAAAATCTAATACCATTTTGTGATTTAGTTAGTCGGTTACTGACTAGGCGTAGCTGTTCACCAGATCTTGTGTTATGAGCATGTATATTATTATGTTGCGTATAAACATGTTTGTTCTTGTATACGTAGAGTAAACATTCAAATATATATAAACTTGGGAGAGTTAATATTCGATAATGAACAAAGGCTGCATGACAGTCTTGTCTATAATTAATTGATGCTACGATTCGTACAGCTCGGCGTTGTAGCCCAAATAGTCGATGCATTATTCTTGAATGGCCCCAAACCAATATACCATAGGCCAGCTGGCTTTGACATAATGCAAAGTATGCTGACCTTATGGCATACTGGGGTAATTCATTCTTCAGGTTCCGCAGCAAATATATTTTGGAACTAACTCTCTGCGACAACTCCTCTTCGTTGAAAGAGAAAAATGATACTAGTTGATTTCTCTGGATTTACAATGAGTTCTTTAGAACTGCAAGGTCTTTTTGGTCACAAGTATTCATTATGGTCGTATCATCAGCAAATAATGTTATGGATGACGTGGCCATCACATTGGGAAGATCGTTTATATACAAGAGAAACAATAGTGGCCAAAGGATAGATCCTTGCGGAACACCATGCTTTAATAGAGTACCTGACGAAATAGTATTTTTAAATTTTACTCTCCGAATGCGATTGCTTAGATAAGATATCAAACTCCGGCAACTACTTGGGTGAAAGTTATACCAATAAAGCTTCCGTAAGAGAATAACATGAGAGACGCAATCGAAAGCCTTACTCAGATCCATGAAGGTAGCAGCGGAGTAAAAGCCAGCTTCAAAAACCTCATAAATTTCCTCAGCAAATGCAATGATTGCATCCCTCGTAGACCTACCTCTCCGGAAGCCATACTGGTTATTATTTATTATTTTGCATGTATCTAGGTAGACAACTATTTGATTAAACAACACCTTTTCAAGAATCTTTGATAAAATTGGTAAAAGTGAAATTGATCTGAAATTATTAATATCCGACCTATTCCCTTTTTTGTGTATAGGTATGACAATGGCACTTTTAAGGCAGTCAGGAAATATACCAGCTTTAATGCATGAGTTAATTAATTTTGACAAGGGCTCAATTAAAATATCGATTGCTCCCTTGAGTAGGTTGGTAGTTATTCCATAAACATCATTGGTATTTGAGTTCTTTAAATTTCTTACAATATCACGAATACTTGTTTGACTTACTTCAACGAACCTAAAATATGCACCTCCTGTGGAAATATTAAGTTGACTTAATAGGATCAACATTGGTATTGGGCAAGTCATTAATTACGTTTTCGGCTACATTACTAAAAAAATCGTTAAAAATGGTTGCATCGATGTTACAATCTTGATCACAGTTAGACTTTACAGTATTTATAAGAGACCACATAGCCCTAGGATTATTACCAGAATCTTGCAGGAATTTTAAATTAGCTGCAAGACGAGCTTCCATAACAGCCTCTCGGTATTTTTGTTTTTGGATTTTATAAATGTCTGTCAACTCAGGGTTAATTATAGAAGCTTCTCTTATTAATGATAGAGGTTCACGCATTTTTATGAGATCATCACTGTATTTTGCTGATTTACACGAACTCGTTTTTCAGGAAAGGATTCATTAAGACAATGCTGGATTATATCTATAAATTTGTTGAATGTCAAATCAATGGTACAGTTTATATTATTTATAAAACTCCAATCAGTGGTAGATAGTAAATGAAAAAATATAATTTTTCCGACTTGAGTAATTGGCCTCACTATTCGATGACAAGGGGTTATTGTAGTGCCATGACTAAGGAACTTGACTTTAATTATCCGGTTCGATAATTAAATATTCGGACTCAATATTAGAAAACACATTATCAATACAGTTTTTACCTCTTGTATTGAAATCGACTCTCCCTGATAAGCCATATGATTGAAAAATATCACAAAGTGTAAGAGCCCTAGTGTCACTGGTATTAAATTGAACATTAAAATCACCTCCTATAATTATTAATTTATTTCTGCTAATTTTCTCAAGTAGCTGTACAATAATAGATAAAAATTCGTTAAATTCGCTAGATGGCGACCGATATATTGTTATTAAGAGAACATTGTATTTTGGTATTGATGAGGCCGCTATCTCACACGTTTTTTCAACCGACAAGGAAGTAAGATTTACCATGCCCGTATCATATATATTATAATTAGTTAACTGCATTACTCCACCATGGATAAACTGTTTACGAGAAAAACATGATGCGATTTGGAAGTTTTCAATGCGCAGCGCATTCACTTCCAATGTATTTAACCAATGCTCGCACAAACACAAACAATGAATGGTATTTTCGATTAGAAAACCTAGAATTTCACTTAATTTATTTCTCATGCATTGAATGTTAAGAAAATATATATTAATTGCATTATCAATTTTTTTATGAATTAGCTGATTAAGATTTTTTTGATGGAGGCTGTCCCGTTTAAAAATATAACGATTTAAAACAATCCTGTCCGGCCAATTAGACGGATTAATAAGACGCTCATGATATTTAAAATCCGCACCTATTTTATATGCCGAGTACGAGGAGTTTAATGGAATTTTTTCACATGAAAAATTTACATCATTTATGATTTGCTCAATATGTTCCCTTAGATTTTCCAGAGTTACTGCCTGTTTGACCCTTTTAAGGAATAACCAAGTTTTCCTCGGCTCCGCCTCGACATTCGACTTTATCATTCCACCAGTACCAACGACTAGATTTTTCTTAGGTAACTTACGTTTTTTATAAGTAACGGTTTTGAATTCAGCATCCACAATTTCACTTCGGTTCTTATCCCCTGCTGCATGCATCTCGGAAATGTTACTTGCTGATTGCAGGTTAGGTTGTTTGTTTACAATTACCGTGTTGATATTGTTGCCAACCGGACTTGGCACGTTTGGTGAGGAACATTTAATTTCTTTCAATGACCGCGCAACTTCACGTTTGTTATTATTTGTTGGTTTCTGTTCCATAATTTTCCCTGATCGAAGAAGATGATTTTCAGCTGCCGCAGCAGTTCTTGACCCTTTTAAGGCATCCTGGGTGATACAGTACTTTGCAGGTTGGGCAAGCGGATCCCGATTTAGCTACGTAACCACAAACACACAATTTTTTACTGTTATCACTTGATTTATCACTAAATTTCGCGTTTAATTTTCTATTCACATTTTCACGGCCTTCTCTATCGTCGGCCATATTAATATTATTGTTATATCTTGCTGGTCGTGGTGGCTGATAAAAATAAGATTCACGATGAATAGGTTATTTATTGTAGTTAATGAAAGTACAAGACTATACAATTGTATTATTATGATTAATTCGGTTCAACTCACTGTCTCCGACTGTTACTTATTTTAAGGGTCCATGCCTCCCTCCCATATTGCACCGGGGGTGGTTCTTAACATGCCGCCTCTTTGAAAGGCTGTACTCTTTCAAAATAATACATTTATTAACATAATGTGTAAAACGAACGGAGGACAAAGACCCATTTTATATAAAACTTAATGTAAGTTCACACATACATCATAGAAATATCACATAGAATAAAAATTTAAATTATACATAACAATAGTGACATCGTGTTTATATACAATATATACATTATATACAATATATACATTATATACAATATAAAAATATAGTCTGTTCGTTGGATCTTTCGTCGTACGTCACAAACTATCGCTTCAAAAAACGACGAAAGTTTTACAGTGCGTTCTTTTTCTAACGCATTTGGTTTACTTTATCAGACTGAATGCTTTTGCGTCGTTTCTCGAAGCGATAATTTGTGACGTACGACGGAAGATCCAACGAACGGACTATAAATAACTTAATGGGCATAATTAAATTAACAGTTAATTCCTTAGGGGTAAGACGGACACTTTCGTAACTGCTCTCTTAAAACTACCACTCGCGGTTTCCACTGTTACCACTCTCACGTCTCCATAATCACCTGGGTGTAGTTCGATGACCCAGCCCATGATCCATCGCAGCGGTGGTAGATTATTTTTCTTCAGGATGATCATGTCGCCAACGTTGATTCCAAGTAACATGCGCTCTCCGACATGGGTTGTCCTATAAAAAAATGGCCGGGTGAAAGATAGGAATGATTGTTGGGGTCGGAACTTATGGGGATTAAGGGTCTTGAATTAAAAATACACTCTATTTGCGCAAATATTGTCGACAGCTTTTTAAAGTTTAGTTCAAAGGGCAAAGCAACCATAAATCGACCCTCATCTGTTCTGCTCATATTTAATAGGAAATGTTTTTGACAAGTTAATTCTGTTGGTGACAATTGTTTGTTCTCGGAATTCAGTGAGGCTACGGCCTCCGATTCCCAAAAATTTTGTAAATTAAATGTCGATATATGACAAATTGTGGTTTTATTGCATTCATCCTTCGGAATGTTACCCCCAATAATCCACCCCAAATGTGTTTTTGTAAGTACGGCCCCTGGGTTACCTCCTACTGCTTGCCTTCCGGCACAAAACAAAGGCCAAAACACTTGCGCCCCTAATAAACCGTCAACCAGCTTCGACTGTTCGAACTGCGGATCGGCCAGTTTGCAATTTTTTGTATATTTAATCCAGCTCTATTATTTTCTTCAGGTGGCTGTGCACCTGTAATATTAGGAACAATGTGACACGAGCATTTGTTTTCATACCGACTGTATTTGGATTTAAATGTAATATCAACTTTATAATAATTTAAAAATACGAAATTATTTCGTGAATCTACAACAATGAGTCTTACTAAGACTACAAAACAAATTAATTTGAAACAACTACTTTCCTAGTTAATACTTCGACAGACATTGAATGATACAAATTAATTTGCAACACTAATTTGAATGAAATTATTTCTGTTGAATAAACTAATAAATGATAAAAAGTACTTTAGATTGTTTAAATGTAACTTTAACATGAAAAATTATGAAAAAATGAATTTAAACTGATTTTATTAAATTAAATTAGCAAAAGCAATTAAAAAATCTAGCATTCAAGTTTATAATCATCTGCAGACAAGTGTCAACTTTATGTTGAGCGTTACAAAGCGAACTATTTACGCTTTCAATAAT
The DNA here is from genome assembly GCA_963969525.1 of Ontholestes murinus. Lineage (NCBI taxonomy): Eukaryota > Metazoa > Arthropoda > Insecta > Coleoptera > Staphylinidae > Ontholestes > Ontholestes murinus. The sequence continues at coordinate 35,446,584 of OZ018395.1, read as the reverse complement.
TAACGGGTCCTTGCACTTATTTAATTTAAGTTGATTCGCAAATGTTTCTGTCACAAAATTGGATTGGCTTCCTGAATCTAATAAAAATCTACCCTGAATAAACTTGCCGTTTGCATCATAAACATCAAGAACGGCCGTTGCCAGCAAAAAAACCACTCCACTGTTGACGTACTTGCATTCGATTGTTTACTAATCGATGTATCTTTATGCAACATGGTGTGGTGTTTTAAGTTTTACAAGTGTTGCAAAAACATTTTTGAATCGAATGATTTGCTGTTTTTAAACAATTAGGGCACAGACCCACTGATTTAATAAATTTATACCGCGCATCTGCGTTCAGTTCCTAAAATTTGGTACAATTATAAATATTATGATCAGACTGGCAGTAGATGCATTCATTCTTTTGACTATTATCATTATTCACTATATGACCTATTTTTTGTGAATACTCTACTGAATTCGCAAATTCTAATGAGCCGCATTTATTTTTACACACAATTCTCCAATTTTCGGAAATGTATTTTTGTTTAATGTTCTTTTAAAATCACGCAATTTGACAAAATCTATTTTTTGCTTACTAAATTAATTAATAAATCGTCCCAATAATTTGCAAGTCACCCTAATGACGTGAGTGCGCGTATGTGTTTCCGCACACCCTTAAGTAATTCTTTTAACACAGCCGCGTATTCCTTAGATGTTGAAGGCAAATTAGATAGAGCGTTAATATGCTTGTTTGCAATTTTACGTTTGTTATCGTAATTTTCAATAAGCGTTTCCCCGGCCAAGTCATAATTTACTTCACAAATTTCAAAGACGCTTAGTATTTCAGCTGCCTCACTCGTTAATGCTGAAACAGGGTAATGACATTTTTGAATTATTGTAATTGAACCGCGTTCGTGAACCAACGACTTAAAGGTGTCATAAAATGGTACCCATTGACCAAAATTGCCATTAAAATATGTTAAATTAATTTGTGGTAATTTCAATTATGATACCTTAGATTCATTTGAATTAAATGAAACCGGTGACGCGTTACTACTGGATTCTGTAGTTTCTACTTGCGTTGACAAATTATTACATGCAATTAATACTTGATCAAATTTGTTTTCAAATTCTTAAATTAAATTGCTTTTACTTTCCTCCACATCGTCTATTTCAGTTTGAACTTTAATGTAATCGAAGAATTTCACTTATTCGATTCATTCTATTTTTTAGAATACAAATAGACGTATTATTTATGTCTACAACCTTAACATAATATTCAAAACGCGTTAAAGTTGCACGTATGTTTTTGCGCTGCTTTTTAACTGGTCAATATTTGCCATTGCTATTCTTAATTCAATTTACAAGGAAGGATAATTAAGGATACGACCTTTTTGTGCGACGATAAGAACTGACTCTGATGATGTCGACTTCTCCTCGGCTCTCTCCGCTTGGGAAGTGTTCTGCGACTACTGCGTTTTTACGAATGACGATACCACTTTTTTTTTCCTTTTTTGGCTTCCCAATGAATGCCAATAATTAAAATAGAATCTATAATCTGCGACTTCTTAATGAATGCACTTTAACACATTTAACGTTTCTTATCACAAGGACCATGTTAAATCTTGGTGGCCGTGGTGGCTGATATAATTAAGATTCACGATTAATTAGTTATTTATTGTAGTTAATGAAAGTACAAGGCTCTATATATACACTTGTATTATTATGATTCTTTCGTGTTCACTCACTGTCACCGACTGTTACTTATTTTAAGGGTCCATGCCTCACTCCCATATTGCACCGGGGTTGGTTCTTAACAGATATTATTTAGTTGAAATCAGACATTGCAAGTGTAAAGTTTGACATCTTTGATGTTGTATGTACTCAGAACGTTCTGACGTGCGAGCACTATTTGTTTTGTTTACAGAAAGTTGAAAATTTTATCTCGACCAAAGGATGGAATTAATCAAAATAGAAAATTTTCGAGCTATGATTTATTATGACTTTTGACGTTATCTACCTTAATAACAGTGCATCAATCAACTGAATTCAACTTTTGGCGATGAAGTGCCATCCACAGCCACTGTATATCGCTTATACACTGAATTCAAACGAGGACGTAGTTCGCTCACGTACGAAGTTTCTAAGTGTCAGAAAATGTCGATTTTGTGCAAAGACTAATTGAACAAGATTGTCATATGATATATGACGAATACGTTTAGCATTAGTATGACCATAATACATAAGATTTTGTACGAATTTGCGCACATGTTGTGTGTGCGTTGGATTCCACATTTGTTGAAAGATCCTCAAAAAATGATCGTGTCGATTGGTACCGTAAAATACAATTCTAGTGCATCCAAAGTCACAGGTGACGAGTCTTGAATTCATGCATATAAGCCAGAAAAAAACGAGCCGATTGGCCGATTTGGGTGCTTCAATTTAAACCTAAGATAATAAAAACTATTCGTTCTCAAAGCGTTAGGAAGCAAATGGTAGCATTTTTCTTAACGAAAACCGCACTTGTGGCAAGACTCCTGAAAATCAAGAGACTATTAATTTTGCGTGGTATACGATCATTTTTTGCCTGAATTTTTCGGTAAATTAAGAGAAACTAACTCAAAATGACGAATCATTTGCATCACGACAATGTGAGCTCACACACATCAAATACAACAAACGAGTATTTGGACACACAAAAGATCGAATTGGCACCCAATGACTTTTTCTTGTTCCCAGTAATTAAAGATAAACTGCGTGGACCACTTTTTTCATCGCCCGAAGAAGCTCTTGATGCCTTCAAAATCCATAGTTTAAAGTTACAAGTTTCTGCCTGGATAAAGTGCTTCGAATGGTGCATCATATGCAAAATTATACAGTGTGTAAAGTGATGGGGTTTCCTATAGGGAAAACTTTTTTAATATGAATTTTAGGAAAAAAACTTATTCTTTATAAAAAATTTTGCTTGCTTCGAAACCCCTTATGGTCAAAGAAAAAACCAGTTAACACTTAAGATAAGATAAAAAATTGAAATTTGACTGAAAAACTCGGACTTAGTCATATTTAAAATCAACAACTCGACATAATTTCAATTTTTACTTTCCCTATATACGAAGTATATTTAGGGGAAGTATTTTTTTTCGTGATTTTTTTTTTGAATTTTTTTTGCGGAAATATCCGTATTCTAATTTCTGGAAAAAAATGTTTTGTGTCTGTGTGTGTGTCTCTGTCTGTCTGTCTGTCGGTCGGCGCTGTATCTCAAAAACGAATGATCAGAACTGAAAAGCTTTTGGTGAACAATTATAGACCGGAAGTGGATGTTTATTTAAGGTTTTTTTTTTTGTTTTTTCGTGATATTTTTCTAAATATAAAAAAATTTAAAAAACTTTTCAAACAAAAGTTAAAGGGAATGAAAAACTGAATAAGTTTTATTAAAACATGTTTTTCATAAAATTCTTAACTTTTGAGAAAAAAAATAAAAATTGAAAATTTTGATATTTTTTGCCAATTGCTGATAAATTATTATAGTTACATGAAACGTGTATTACAAATAATTGTAGAGAATTCAAAACTGGACAAATCATTAAGAATAGCCCTTTTGCGTAAACCTCATAGTTTTCGAGTAAAATATACTATGATGGCCACATCACCATTTTATTTATCTTATCTTAAGTGTTAAATGGATTTTTCTTTGGCCATAAGGGGTTTCGAAGCAAGCAAAATTTTTTATAAAGAATAAGTTTTTTTCCTAAAATTCACATTAAAAAAGTTTTTCCTATAGGAAACCCCATCACTTTACACACTGTATAGTTCTTAAGGACGATTATTTTGAAAAGCAATACATATATTTTTGATAAAATTTTGTTGTTTCTTGCTACTCTTCTCAATACATAAATAGCAGCCCTCATTGAATAAAGCTGTATTCCAAGGCTTTTTTATTAGTATACTTTATATATGCGCCATTGTTGTAATATCATGTATTTTAATATTAGTTCTATCACATTAGGTTAGTCAAATCATAATTATTCCAAGAAGGACTATTATGACCCGAATAATGTTAATGTAGGGCTAAAATAATAAAATATGAAACTCTAAACTACAAGTTTCTATTGTTCTTTTTACATACGAGACAAATTCACCATAAATATTAAATAAATGCATCTTTGTTAATAATAAATAATCAATTCGGTTAAAAGTAGGGGAGTCCCCTAAGAAATAAACCCCTCCATAATTGTTACGCAAACAACTTGCATAATTCAAAGTGTTGTCTCTCATTACCGGCATTCAATAGCCCTATGTAATTGATACAGAAACGTGTATAACTCATTTGCATTTTAATGCGGAAGTTTCCGAGGAGGATTTTAATCAGCACTAAGTGCTCGAAATTGAGAAGGTGGCGCTACGTGCGTTACCCATGCAAATGAGATCTCGATTTTGTATACGTTTTCTTTTTTCATCCCCTACCCCACGATCGCTACACTGCTAGATATTATTTAGTAAAGGAAACCGAAGCTCTGTGTTTGCGTTTTGAAATTGAATGAAAATATATTATAGATCTTCATTATGATATTGAAACCATAGGAAATGGAAGAGGTTATTTATTACATGGGGAAAGAAGGGACAGCTTTTTTCGTAATCTAAATAACGTTTTCTTTTCACTGTAATCGGAAAAAAATTGAACACAATGGCATTTCGTATTTGAGAAATAAAACGAAACAAACTTACCGAAGCCTATTAAAACGAGTTAATTAGAGAAATAGCGATATGATACACTCAAATATCAGTACATCGGATGCAATTAAATTTCACGCTTATTTATCCATTTCATCAAGACATGTTTGTTTACGAAATTGAATCAAAATTGAATTAATTTCTGTATAATTAACATGTTTGTTGTCAATTATAAATATGAATTGGATTTAATTATTATTTTTTCTATTAGTGACAGATTTGTAATTTATATGTACATTTTATAAAAATCAAAATAATTTAATTCAATAAAATATGTGCATGTGATAACAATCTATGATATATTAATTAAATTTGATGTGCCATATGTATAAAACATTGCATTTCATTTCAAAATGAAACTAAATATTTTTAACTAAAATAACTATCGGATTTTCTTACCTCTATTAAGAAACGCTATATTGAACCTGGTTTAGTATTTATAAAATTAGCTAGTAAAATGTATTAAATTACGATTAATTAAAAGCAAATGTTTGATATTCGCGTCTATTTAGTTACTGTTTTATTCGCTAATTAGTTAGTTATATTTCCATTAAAATGTTTATACAATTTATAGTATTTGTAGTAGCAAATATAGCAGCACTTTATTTTATTATTTACCTTGTAAATAATCTATATCCAAGCAATTCGTTAATATGGGTATTGAAAAATTAAATCTAAAATGTGTTAAGTACAAGATAAGTGGCTCATGATATACATTATTCATTTCGTAATTAAATTGCAAAATTGAGGCAAGGAAAATTGTTATTCGTCTTACCAAATTAATTATTTTTATTAACAATGTTATTTAAAAGAAATTTATAAATTAAATTAGACACACACACAAACAAACACAATCTGGATAGCTACTCCAGGGCTGGGGCCTGCACAAGAAAAGACTCACGTAATTTCTAGTGAGGTTTCATTAACGAAACACCTGTCTGGAAATTAGCATTACATTGTAATTTTCGCCATGCATTTAGAAAAAGGGTAATAGCTCAAAAAATGTTTCGTATTGCTGAATGTGATTCCAGTCCTCTTATGAAAAAAAACTAAGATTTTCTCAAGAATAAGAAAAGGAAATCAAATACAGACTTAATAAATCAGACTTAATAAAAAAAACATTTATTCACATTTATTCTATTAGTTAATGCGCAGATCGAAGAAATTACTCGAGTTAAATTTACTAATAGAATAAATGTGAATGTGTAAATAACCCAGAAGGAACCAACATATGGCTTCATTTATTGTAATAAATGTAACTCCCAGTACGCATTCTTCTCGCAATCCATTTGGTTTAATACAAATATGTTATTCGTTTTATGTTATTGTTTTATTCTTGGAAAGGTTAAATAACAAATATACTAAGTGACATAGAAATCGGATCACCCAGTATAAATCATTTTATTTTGATAAAGTTTCTTATTCAACATATTTTTTTTATTGCTACCCAAGATGAAATCTAAGATTTTTACCGTAGTAATAATTTTAATTTCAATTATTTCTAATTTAAGCTTTTGTTCTTATCTTTTACAATGCCTAGAGTGCAAAGATGCGCAAATTTACATCAACTTTCTGAGTTTGATAGATGGTGGATAATTGGTCCAGAAGAGGCTGGACTTTCTTGCCGAGATATGAGAGGCAGGGTGCACAGAAGTTTAGATACTATAGTAAGATATTGTCAGATATGGGATCAAGAGGGTTGAGCAAGAGCTAGAGGTACAGGACCACGTCGAAGAATCATAGAGCGTGCAGATCGGCGTTTGAGACTGTTGTTGGCTATAAGACACCGTTTCTCCAAAACCAGGTTCATTGCAAACCAGTGGTACGAATAACATGGACGACCGATTGAAATGTAAACAGTTTACCGCCGGATTCGCACTTTTGGTCTTTTTTTATTTCGGTAGCACTGGGTACTTCCTTTAAACGCTGAGCATCGAAGAAATCGTTTCGGGTGGTGTAGAGAACGATTGGTGCGGGACACAGTGGTCCAAAAAACCTATCAAAAAAAAGTTTGTCAAACTTCAGTGCTGGAATGACATTCCAGTTAATAAATGATTGTAAATACCTTTTACATTCCAGTTGCCAATCTATTTTGAATGTCCCGGCAAAGTTAAGCTAACCGTAAACAGTAAAAAGTTGCCGTTTTGAAAGTTGCATTTGAGAGTGTTCTATAATCATAATTCGGAATTCTGCGACTTAGAATAATGATTTTTACTCCGATATGTAAATTTCACACATATACGCATGAATGTATTGAATATATTTTCATAAATTTCGAGGTCCTTTCAAGATTATTTTCGTATTGTAAAATATTTACAAATTAGGCGGTACGAAAGTGTCTCCGCGCTCCTCCGCTTAGAAAATTAACTTGCTAGGTTCGTATTTGTATACAAAATATATGAAGCCAAGAAGTAGCTGCTAATACCTGCTAATAAACTTGACTTTACTATGCAGCGCGCTGTAGCGCATTAACTACCGGCTGCGTTGTGCCAAGGGAATTGTTAGTGGAAATCGCCATAAATCGCCATGATGTTAAAATTGACATTTGGATAAATCTAAAAAAATTTTAGGCATATTCGTTTGCAATTTTTGAAGGAGACCTCTGAAAATAACTATTTTTTAGAGGTCTCCTCCAAACAATTTCACATCGAAAATCAAATGAAATAAATTGTTCCTTTTCAAACTGTTCTTGATGATGAAAATGTAAAAGTAAAACACATTTTTTGTATGGTAGACGGTAAAGTAAAAATGTTACGAAAACTATATCACCTCAGTGATATTACATTTGCACTGCAACATCCAAATATTTCGACAGCATTGATCTATTTGCGAGTAGACAAATTAATGAAGGTACATTTGTTTCGGGATGCATCATTGCATGCATGGAATAAATTCATGGAGTGTTTTCTGCGTGCAGCATATAAATCCGGCGGTGAAAAGTAAAAAAATCCCGCTCTGCAAAGTAGAAAGAACACGTCCAAAACTGTAAAGCAGCCATCCAGAAACAATTTTCTTAATGTCTTGGTTTGATTATTGATGTGCCAAAACCTGCATTTGGCGCATCGAATGACGTTAACACGGCTAGACGTTTTTCGAAAATGTGCCAGTAACTACGGAAATATTATAGGTTTTGTTACAAGCGATGTCTAGCAGGTATGCCATCACATTATGTTAATTAAAATCAATGGATTTGCCATTTTGAATTGTTGACATTAAATTCATATTTCATATTTTGACCAAGTTTTTTATGCTTTGGCCCACTGCGCGACGTGGTGAAAGAAGAAATCCACAAGTTTTTGTGGAAAGGCACGTTCATCACACTGTTAGGGTTAAAGTATGGGGTGCCATTGATTATGGCTCTAGGTCACCTCTAATATTCGTTAGAGGCAACATGACTGCACAGCGTTACATCGAAAAAATCTTGGAACCTCATCTCCTACCCTATCTTCAGATATTGTCAAATCCTACTTTTCAGGAGAACAATGCTCGCCTACATATTGCAAGAGCCACAATGAACTACTTTGAGCACGCTGAAATCAATTTGTTGCCCTCGCCACCGAGGTTACCGGATTTATATCCAATTGAGGATGTGTGTGATATCATGGGCCGAAGACTCCTTAATTTGTATCATCCCTCTTAAACTCTAGAAGCACTTCGAAATGCGCTAGTAATTGATTGGAATGAGATACCACAGGACATTCATTTAATTAGAAGCGAACCTAGGCGCCTTAGAGAGTGTATATATAGCCCACCGTGGAGCATCGACACATTATTAATGTTTTTTTTTTATAAAGTTGAAGGGAAATTTTGTTCATTTGTTTACTATACCTTCCCTTACAATTGTACAAAATATTATAAAAATAAAATGATTTACACTAGGTGTTTGGATTTCTATGTCACTTAGTATATAATAATAATACCAATAAAGTGGTGTCTCATTGACTCTAGTAAATCTATCGTCTTTTTCTATGAGGTAGATAACCTTCAGCATATTTTTTTAAATGGTGTTTAGCGAAAATTGATTTGTAGTGATATTTATTATATGGGCTAATATATTCTTTTAGTCAACATTTTTAAATTTTAAATTGTGCAATGAACAGCGTATCTGCCTGTGAATGTATCCCGTTTCAATAAATGAAACTTGAAATATTACTGTACGATTTTTGTGAGATACATAGTTATTACTATTTATTAAATAATTATCTTTATTATATTTAATTAGTGCTTTCTTGTATATTTTGAATTCTGTCATGTGATTTACTATTTATAACATAGATCATCTGAATGCTTTTAAGAGTTATAATTTTATCTTTATAATAAAACACATCTGCTTTAGAGATATTTTAATTAAATTAACTCTTAATATTTTGTCCATACAAAGTATGCAACAATCGATTTGGACATATCTAAAATGGAGTAAGTTTAAAATAAAAATATTGCCTAAATTCAATTCTTTCCCCACGGAATACAAAAGTAGATTTTTTCACAATTATTTATTTACTGATTTTTTTTAATAATTGTAATTTTTTTCTTGTCGGTTTTTCTTAATATTTAGCTCAAAAATTTTAGAATAATTTTGAAATTATTGGTTTTGTTTGAATTCAATCTTCGACTAGTATTTAAATTATTTATAAAATCAGTTACAGTAGTAAGGAAGTTGATGTGTGCGTGTCGTGCTCTGGCAGTTTATTATTATTGAGTGGGTATTTCTTGCTCTATGTGCACAAAACTCGATAGACGGTTCACAGTGTGTATCAATATAGAGGAGGAAAGTTTGTGGAAAGATTGAGCAGCTGTGGCCGGTGATATAGTGTTTGTGAACAAACCACGTGGCGGAGCGGATTTCTACATCCAACGTTATCACTCGCATCCGTAGTCAGTCGTCAGTGACGGGGCTTAGGTAGAGTGTATAGAGAGGAGTGAGCTACTCGCGAGGATTTGTATTTTTTGGCTCGGACGGTCCCGCCCGCGGGTGAGTTATTCAAGGCACCACCACTACAGGGTGACGACGAGCATGGGAAATAAGGGAAAACAGAAGGAGAGAAAAGAAGTGGAGGAGTGGGAGAGAAGAGAGGAGGAATGGGCGAGGAGGACGCCGTTTGAGAGGAGTGGGATGACGAGGAGGTCTCCACAACAGCAAGGGATGCAGGAAAATGCTGACAAGAGAAAAGTGGGTGAGACATCCTTTGAGGAAGAGGAGAGCAAAAAGAGAGAGGAGAGAGAGCGGTGAGAAGGAGAGAGGGGGAGATAGAGGATCCGGCAGTGAGATGGTGGAGGCAGTGTTGAGGGAGATAAGAAAAGAGAGAGAGATGTGGAAAGAAGAGATGCAGAAAGTGGAGGAGAGGTGGAAAGCGCAGATGGAGAAGGCGGAGGAGAGATCGAAAGCGCAGATGGATATGTGTAAGGAGCATATGGAGAAAGCGTGGGAAATGTGGAGGGAGGAATTAAGGGGGTGGAAGGAACATTAGGTGTCTGGAACGAGGCGGGGATAAAGGAGATGATTAGAGGTGGGAGGTGGGAGGAGGAATTAAAGGGCTGGGTGGTAGAGAAGGTAATAGTAGGACTGGTGGAGACGAGGATAACAAAGGAGAATTGAGAAGAAGTGAAAGCGAAGCTACCATGGGGGTTCAGGTGGGAAATGAAGGAGGCAAGAAGGACGGTGGAAAGAGGAAGAGCAAGGGGAGGTATGATAGTGGGTGTAAGAGGAAGCAGTCAACAGGGTAGGGTGAAATTTATGGAGGGCGACGCAGATGTAGGGTGGGTGATATATGGACAGGGTGGGGAGGTGATAACAGTGGGGGTGGTCTATGTGAATAAGAATTGGAGAAAGATAAGGAAGGAGTTGGAGGAAAAGACGAAGGAAAGAGGATGATATGTCGTGGGGAGGACTTCAATGCAAGGATGGGGGAATTAATAGGCGGAATCAGTGAGGAAGGGAGAGGGATCAAGAGGAAATCGCAAGATAAATGTGTAAATGCGGAGGGGAGAAGATTGCAGGAATGGGTGATAGAAGAGGGGTGGGAGATTCTGAACGAATGCACAGAAGGAGATTAGGAGGGGAAGAGAACGTATATTGGGAAGGGAGGAGGATCCGCGATAGACTATGCTATGGTGAAGGGGTGTAGGAATAGTGAGGTGAAGAGGATGGTCGTGGAAGAGGTGGAGGGTTCGGATCACTTGCCATTATTGATGGAGGTAGAGATAGGAAAGGGGAGCAGGGCAGAAGACTCGCAGGGTCAGGAAAGGGAGAAATTAGAGAGCGGAGAAAAGGCGATCAGGGAGATGAAGGCTAAGCTTAATGAAGTGAAATTGGTGAGTGTTAGGAGGGGGATAACCGTTACGAACGCAGGTTATAAAATAGCAATGACTGTAGTGAAAAATAGACTAGTAAAGGAAGCGGAAGAAAAAGGTCTTGTGCCAGAGACGCAGGGTGGGTTCAGGAAGGGAAGAGGTACAGCACACCAGATATTTACCCTGGCCAGAATGGTAGAAAAAGTAATGGAAGAGAGAGGAAGTGTGTATGCGGTGTTCCTAGATTTGAAAGAGGCGTATGATTCGGTACCTAGGGAAAGATTGGTGGAATGTTTGGAAAGAAGAGGGGTGAGTGAGGGGATGGTTGAGTTTGTGAGGAGAGTATATTAGGAGACATGGTGTGTGGCTAAGGTGGGGGATAAAGTATCAGAGGAATTTAGAACATGGATGGGAGTGAGACAGGGATGCCCGCTAAGCCCTCTATTGTTTAATTTGTATACAAGTGAATTAGATGAAATATTGAGGAGAGGGCAAGCGGGTGGCGTAGTGATTGGGAGGAAGGAAGTTTGGTTGTTAGCATATGCGGATGATATGATACTGATGGCGAGGGACTGGGAGGGGGTGAAAGAGATGTTAGAAAGAGTGGAAAAGTACATGGATAAGAGGGAGTTAAGGGTGAATGTAGGGAAAACGAAATGGATGAGGTTTAGGAACAAAGGAAGGGAAGGAAGAATGAGAGAGCTGAAATGGAAAGGGGAAGTGATTGAAAGGGTGAAAGTGTTCAAATGCTTGGGCTTTATTTTTAAGTGTACGGGAGGGTATGAAGAGCACATGAAATGGGTACAAGGAAAGGCGAGAAGAGAGATGGATGGAAAATAATGTGTGCGTGCGTGAAGCCAATCTTGATGTATGGTGTAGAGGTGTGGGGAACAAAGAGGTATAAGTGTGTGGAGCGAAAACAAAGATGGTGCATGAGACGAGTGTTAGGGGTGGAGAAGTCGACGCCTGAATATATATTGTTACAAGAGCTAGATAAGGAGACCTTAGGATGTGAGGCAGTGAAGAGAGTGGTGACGTTCGAGATGAGAATGTGTGCGCTGGAAGAAGGGAGATTGGTGAAGGAGGTATGGTGGATGAGTAAGAGTATAGTGGAGGGTAGATGGAGAGCGGAGGGAAGGAGAATGTACGAAAGGGTAGGTTTGGCGGAGGTGGTGGTGAATGAACCTTTGTTCGGAAATTAAATCCTTTAAATTATTAGTAGTAGTCCCAAAAAGTAATTAATACTCTACTAATATGGCATTATCCTCATGTACTACCTTCGTTTTTAATTCAGGATTAAACCACTTTCTGCATATGCCCGAGATATCTCGGGCACGCGAAACAACTTTTAAAACAATTGTGCGGAAAGGGGTTAATTTTATATAATAGAGAACTATTTCTAAAGCAAATTGCATACAGTGGTTCCTAATAAGGTATAAATTATTATTATAGTTCTGCATTGGGTTCGCAAAATCCTTTGAAGACACGTATGAGAATTTTAACTTTTTCTTTATTGGTTGCAGATTTTCATAACTTTTTGCACTTCGAAATTCGAGTGCGCGATTTATAATATTCATAATATTCACTAGTAGATATTATTATTTGTCACTTAGAAAATTGCAAGAAAAATAATACATTTCTTTAGGTTTAAGATATATATGTATTTATATATTTATTTTTAAAGTTTTACCAAAAATAATTCGATTAGAAACACCACCATAGTTGGTGCATACGGTTACGGCCTAACTAGAATTAGCGAGACTGTACCAACATTCGCGTCAACAATTGAATGGGTGACCGGTGCCATTCGCCATGGGGATATAGAATGGCCATTAGAGTGACTGGGATCATCCTTTAAAATTACAAGCTTATTTACTCACATACAAATTTACAAATTACATGGCTAAAGGTCCACGTGGTCGAGAACTAAACACTTCTACTACTACTACTACTACTAATTCACTTAACAATAAACTTCACGTAAAATTATGTATTTTTACGGAGGTTACTACCGAACCGTTTAAAAGTATTGGGTTTTTGAGAAAAACAGAGTTATCTGATATCTAGTAGTAAAAAGATATTCTTTAACATACATAAATAGCATTAATTAATAGCATAATAGGCATTGTCTAAAATTTCCCACAAAAGGGTAAATATGAAGCATATTTGCTTATAAATAATTTAAAAGAAACTCCGAAAAAAGCAAAGGTGAATGACTTGTCCACGGAAGAATATGGGTTTGAGTGGAAGACCATTGGTTAACAGTGAACTCCGCCCGTGACTCCTGCGTCCTAAATTATTTGTATTTTTTATATGAAATGTACGTATATCGTGTATTGTTTGTAAGTTTTTTTTTCAAATTTTGTAAGCAGGAGAAGCGAAGGTAATAAAGAATAAAGCATCAACTACATATGTTAAAAATATCAATAGTAAGATTTCACTAACAAAGGACAACATAACAAATAATTTTGAAAAATAACAATAATAATATATTATAATATAATTTAAATAAAGATTAATTCTACCTTAAATGTTGAGTCACTCTCGCATAAAAATATTGCATTTATTAATATACTATAAAAATGTATAATAAATTATAGTACATGATTTGTTATTAGAGTCAATTATAAAAATTAAATTAGCCATTACGTTGATATGAATACTTAATAGCATTAGCGTTATTGATGAGTTAAAACTCTAGTCCATAAGATTATAACTTTTAAAAAAGAAATTTGTGACAAAATAAGAGTACAATAGAAACACTCAAATCATTTATAGATAATTTTGACGAAATGCGTATAATTTGAAGTAGAGTAGAAAAGTATTTTTTTATGATACACTGATACACTGCACAAAATTGCTAATATCTTACTAGCGCTCTGCTACGAAATCAACCTACTGAATAGCGCACACTTTAGAAAAGCAAGTTATATTGCCACACCCTGTATATCCCACATGGGTAGGTTATTACCTGGCCACTAAATCAGCAACATTAATAAGGGCTACGAAAAGAATCTCCTTCATATGATTATATTTAATGGTGGGAGTAAGGCGTTATACGTTATAATGTATTAACATTAACAAATAAATGAAGATGTATGGTTAGTACGTTTTATCGATTAGTTACTTTTCTGTTCTTAAAAATTCTCATGCAAACCTTCCACTAGAAAGAACGTGCAGAACAACTGAGGTGCTATGATACAGTGAAGCAAATTCAATGCCAAGCGCTGTTTATGTAAGAGAAGTGTTGTTTTAACTCACAACTGTTAGTTTGTACATAAATGTAAGAGTGAAATTACTACGATTTTATATTAGATTGAATGGATTAAGTTATAATTAATAGGTAATAGGTATAAGTGTATTTAAACAGAAATTATAATTTGCATTAGATACATTAGTTACTGTATTAGTTATATAATATAATATTTTTTTAAATTTTTAGTGTATGTTTGTTATTATATTTAGTATGTCCATTTTTGTGTTACTGATTTTTATAGTAGAGTACGTTAATACAATTAATAATCGAGTCCAAAAAAGCGTTAAAATTTATTTAATTGTGTCTTTATTTATTAGGCCTTTCCTTATCTACCTATTATTTATAAATTCATCTGTTATCTCATACAGGTTTTATTAAATTATTACTAAAAGAGAATAGCTTAATATGAGAGCTGCTATTTGTGAATTGAGAACCGTCAACACTGGTATTGCCAGGTGAAATCTGACATTGCCATCGTAAAGTTTGACATTTTTGACGTAAAGTAAAGTAAGTAAATTGTAAATTTCATCTCGGCTAAAAGATAGAATTAACTCGCAAAAATTTTCAAGCTATTATTTATTGTGACTTTCGACATAGTCCGACTCAAAAATAGTACATGTTTGTATAAATTTATATTATACAGGGTGTTCAATTTAAGTGAAGACATTGAAATATCTCGAAAACTACACATTGAATAAAAAAAATATATAATTAAAATTTGTTCGCTTCGGAGGGGGAAATTTAATGATAGGAAACTCGACACACTACCCTCAACTCCCTAGGGGGTAGGGGGTGAGAAAGTTAAATAGGAACCCCAATTTTTTGTACGGATTTGAATACTCTGAGAAAAAATAAGAAAGTTTTATCTGACATTCAAAATTGGCAAAAATCGTTGAAAAATGAGGATTTCCTGAGAAATACGAGGGGGAATAGTAAAATAAGGTTCCCTGTGCTGAGAAATAATGCGACGTGCTGGGAGAAATGTAAAACACTGTCTTTCACTCATAAAACGATAATGAGTCGACTCACATGCCCATCTCTGACAGAAAAAAGTTTTGGATAGTATTTATTTTCTTCAGAATTTAGTTTCATTTCTAGAAAACAAAACAAGTGAACAAGTGCAATGAAATAGCTGTGCTAGCAGCTGTTCAGCAAAATCCACAAATAAGTACTCGACAATTACCATGTGATTCCGGAATTTCCCTAGGTAGTATTGTTAATATTTTGCACCGTAATAAGTATCATTAGTATCATATTTCATTGCACCAAGAACTTCATGGGTATGATTTTCTTAATAAAGTAGTATTTTGTGAATGGCCACTTCAACAAATAGAAACTAACTCAAATTTCTTCGTCAATGTACTATTTTCAGATGAGTGTACATTCACATATCATGGTAGTATTAAACGGCATAACATGCATTACTGGAGTGTAGAAAATCCCCACTGCAGAACATCAGCGTCCTTGGTCCGTAAATGTTTGGTGTGGAATCATAGGGAACAAACTCATGGGTCCGTATTTTATCGACGATACTTTAAATGGAATTAAATATCGACATTTTTGGCAAAAGAACTACTAATACTACTGGAGGATGTTGCTTTAGATGTTCGCCAAAGTATGTGGTTTCAGCATGACGGTTGCCTAGCACATTATTCAGTTGTTGCACGGGAAGTATTAGACCGTGATTATAATGCTCGGTGGATCGTCAGAGGTGGTCCTATTAATTGGTCTGCTAGGTCGCCTGATTTAACATTACCGGATTTTTTTCTATGGGGTTAACTGAAAGATAAAATTTATCAACAGGTGCCAACAGACAGAGAAAATATGATAGAATGCATAAGAAACGCTTGTGCTCAAGTTCCCGCGGATATGCTTCTATCCTGTGTACAATCAATCGAAAGAAGGATCAATATGTGTATTTACCTGCCTGCCTTCCCAACATAACGGCCCAAAAAGGGTTTGAGTGGAAGAACATGATTTGAAATTGTGAACTCCCCTGCTTCTTTCGCTCAAAATTTTACGTATGTCTTTTTGTAATTAATTTGCTCTGATATTTATTTTTTTTAAGAAAAAAGACCAAAGATCTAAATGAATGAATAAATAATTCATAAATAAATAAATAAATTTATGAACTAAATTAATTTGTTGATGCTGGGGCGCCATCTACAACCACTGCTGAATTCAAACGTGGATGTATTTCGCTCATGGGCGAAGGTAAAGAAGTTTGTCCAAAATCGGTCGCTGTGCGAGAACTAATCAAAGGAGATTGTCAGGTAAAATATCACGAAATTGAGATATGGTTAAGCATTAGTATGACCAGCATACATACGATATTGAACGAACATTTGGGTGTACGGAAGTTGTGCGCTTGTTGAATTTCACATTTGTTAACAGATTTTCGAAAAAAGCTCGTCTCGATTGTTGCTGTAAAATGATTTCACCGTTAATTCAGCGTAAATGTTTTCGGTAAATTAAGAGATCTAATACACATGACATGCAACAGACGAGTATTTGGACTCACAAAAGATCGAATTGATGAGTCATCCGTCTTACTGCTCCGACTTGGTTCAGTTTCTTATCAAAGTTTCAAAATGTATGTTTTAGAGCTACCATCTTCTGCATAGACATAGGGCTTTAAAGGGTGGTTCAATTGCATGCAAAAGTATTTTAACATTGTTAGGTTAAATTTTGCTCACGGCTAGATTATCTTTGCGGTGCTAGGTCGAGGTTTATATAAACTAACTTCAGTAACAACTGGGCGCCAGTCACCGAGGTGACAGAATTGGGGAGAACTGTTAATTTTTAAACATGACTGTTAGAAAAATTATGGCAATCAAACTTGGTAAACAAGTATATTGAAACGAACTAAACAGGTTAAAACAAAAATGAATAGGCAAATTTGAAAAATGAAGCAATTACTTTAAAACTAATTTACAATATTGTATTGGCCCGTTATCCACAATTGTTGTTAAAATTTGAAGGTCTCACCCTGGTACCGTCTAGCTAGGGGGCGGGAATATGACAACGGGTGGCACACAGCTCGAGCAGGAATTTGGCATGCGGGCATCCGGTAACCAGCAGATATAAGGAGAATTCGCCTTCGGGTCTTATTCAGGATTCTCTCTGGACATTGGCCTTGTCCTGTGCCAACTCGACTCCGCTCCTACTGATTTAATGGCGGAACCCAATACTTCCACCTACCAGATAACGGTGTCCTATGCGGGATGCAAATCTTGGCACCACTAAAAGCAAAGGCAGGCAGTAAACATGCTAAAGGCAGGCCCTACGTGGCTATGATGAAGCTATACAAAATTACTAATACTATTATACTATAAAGCGATTAAATAAATTAAATGAAGGCAATGATATATTAAGAAATGAGGGAAGGCAACGCAGAAATTAGCATGCGACTATAGACTAAGTGACGCAAAAAAAAGAAACAGAAACGTGGTTAAAGTAAATTGCTGTTCGATACAATTACAAAGCTCACACAACACAACAACCACTACGACACTACTCCAGCCAGCACAATTTAATATCGTAACTTGTGTAAGTACGTGTGTGCGTACTACTAGCTCAAAAAAAAATTTAATGTAAAATTAAATTAAAGATCAAAATACGCAGATGGTATAACGAAATTAAATAATTGCACTTAGAATTGTACAATCGTAAATAGAGAATCCAAACTCAATTCAATGTAATTCAAAAATCGCGATAGGCCAATTAGAAATTATCACGCTTACTCACCGGTACGCCATCTACGAACTTCCTCCTCGCTGATTCCGCCGAAATCAACTCTGACCCGCAAAAAAAGGCCGTACGCTTTCGATATATATCTTCGCTCGAAATTTAAGTTTAGGACAGAACTGTACCGAAAAATTTAGCAAAACGGAACGTTACACCCCCCTTTTCCCGACAAAAAAAGAAAAAAATAACATACAGTAATCATCGCTAGTTGGAGGGTCGGGTTCATAGCAATGCTTTAAGTCCTTAGTGTGCCACCTCCCTATGTCGTGACCGTTCTCATCAACAAGAGAATAAACTAATTTTCCAAATTGCTGCTTGATTTTGCACATTTTAAACCTGGGTACTAACTTGGCCGAAGAATTACGCATCAGACAATACTTTGTTACGTACCCACACAAAATCTCCAACCTTATATACAGGAGAGACTCGACGACGTAAATTGTACGATGCGACATTTCCATGATAAGCGGACCTTAAGCGCTCATTAACTTTTTGAAATAAGTTAGGAAGGGTTTTAAGATGCTGTGCCTATTGGTCACCGTTTGCTTCCAATGATATTTGGTCCAAATCTTGCACCTTACCATAGTAATCTCCACGAAGATGTACGTACCGTCCAAAGTTTAACTCGGCAGGCGTGAAACCAATGACCTCATGCTTGGCAGTGGGTAAGGCATAACCTATTCTATGTATTTCACCATCCCACGTTCTATGGTCGAGATCTTTTATGAACGAACGAATAGTGGTACCGATAGTCCGATTTTATCGCTCTACAAAGTTAATCTGGGGGTGGTATCTAGCAATATACCATATTTTCACCCCATATTCCTTCGCTAGTTCCTTAATAGAATTAGAAGCAAATTCCGTGCCATTGTCGCACATGAGAATCTGAGGTGCTCCAAACATCAGGAAAACATGATTATCTAGAAATTCTGCAATAGCTGAAGATACGGCCTTGAAGTCTTAAGCTGTGACACGCCCTCAAAATATGATTTCTCGACGACCGCGGAACAACCAATTTTCACTAGGAATAATTTGTAACGAGGCCAACCTTCCGAGAGACATGTTTGAAGAAACAATTCTCCTGAACACTCCATTGAGAGTATTTCTCAGGGTTTCCGTAATCTCCATGTCTGTTGTATTTTAACAGCCCATCGAGCAAGCCTGCCAGTAGGGTCTTTGAGATTTTGCAACCACAGAAGCGAGTGGTGATTGGTAATCACCTTAAACGGAACTCCCTCAACGTAAGGGCGGAATTTTTCTATTCCAAACAAAACGGCCAAGCACTCCTTTTCGGTAGCACAAAACTTCCGCTCGGAGTCCGACAATGTACGGCTAGCATAAGCAATCGGAACTTCCTTACCCTCACAATTTTGTTGTACTAACACGCAACCCAAGCCTACATCCGAGGTAACACATTGAATGCAAAAATACTTATCAAAATCAGGTGTTGCCAAAACTGGAGCAGTAATAAGAGCTTTTTTAATAAATTTAAACGATGTTTCAGCCTCACTAGTCCACTGTGTTCGACTTAAGTTTACCTTTAACCAGGGAGCTTATGGTAGCCGTTAGTGTCGAAAAATGCGGAATAAACCGCCTGTACCAAGAGCACATACGCTCCAAATTTAATGTCAAATTTGCTTCTTTGAGTCGGAAAAATACCTCATTAAGCACCGAAATGTGAGTTTCAAAATCAGGGGTTGCAATGATTACATCATCGAGATAAACAAAACAGTACGGTTCAAGAGCAGGGCCAAGTACTTGGTTCATAGGTCTTTGCTGAGTTTACGGAGCATTGCTATATCCGAAAGGCATGACAATAAATTAATAAAGGTCCTTCCCTGGTACTGCAAATGCCGTTTTTTCACCTGAACCCTTACCCAGTGGTATTTGCCAAAAGGCTGTTTTCAAATCGACACTAGAGAGGAATTGGGCATCATTAAGTTTATTTCAGATGTTATCCACAATCAGCAAGGGATAAGCATCACGTTTTGTCAGAGAATTTAGTTTTCGACCATCAAAACAAAAGCGCAGTTCACCATTAGACTTTTTGACAAATAAGATTGGGGAACACCAGGGACTAGAAGACTTCTTAAGCACCCCTAAGGACTCAATTTTATCAATTTCCTTATACAAATGTTGTAACATATAAGGGGTTAGCGGGTACTGTCTTTGTTTTACAGGCAATGCATCAGCCGTGTCAATGTAGTGGATAATTTTGTTAGTTCTTCCTAACCTGGTAGTCAAGACAGATGACTAAACCTTTCACGAACTTTTTCAAGTTTCTCAGCCTAATATAGTTAGATCTTCGCGTCCCTTTATCATTAATTCATCGGTCTGCTCTATAGCACAAACCTGGGAAAGTTTGCTTGAAAAGCCTTCCCGGCAAACTTTAAAAGACTTATGGAAGGAGGTAGGTGGATAAAAATTGATACTGAAGTAAAGATGTTAAATAATTGTTGCAACATTATGATTTAACAAAATCAGTCCCCACGTTGGCAGGCGCCATTTTGTAGAATTATTAGGTTAAATTTTGCTCACGGCTAAATTAAGTTTGCGGTGCTAGGTCGAGGTTCATATAAACTTACTTCAGTATCAAGTGGGCTTCAGTCACCGAGGTGACAGAATTGGGGAGAACTGCTAATTTTTAAATATGACTGTTTATAATTTATAAAATTATGGCAATCAAACTTAGCAAACAAGTATATTGAAACGAACTTAATAGGTTAAAACAAAAATGAATAGGCAAATATGAAAAATAAAGCAATGACTTTAAAACTAATTTACAATATTGGTGATAGCCACTAAAACAGCGCGATACATAATAGTTGCTTAAATACTCTGCCGTGCTCAATGTGTGGTATTGGCCCGTTATCGACAATTGTTGTTAAAATCGGAAGGTCTCACCCTGGTACGGTCTAGCTAGGGGCGGGAAAATGACAGCGAGTGGCACACAGCTCGAGCAGGCATGCGGGCGTCCGGTAACCAGCATATTTAAGGATAATTCGCTTTCGGGTCTTATTTAGGACTCTCTCGGCCTTGTCCTGTGCTAACTCGACTCCGCTCCTACTGATTTAATGGCGGAACCCAATACCATCTACTTCTACGTACCATACAACGGTGTCCTATGCGGGATGCAAATCCTGGCACCACTAAAAGCAAAGGCAGGCAGTAAACACATTTTTTTTTTCTTTTTTATATCGAGATGTTTTATTTATACAATGCAAAAATTATCAATACTATTATACTATAAAGCGATTAAATAAATTAAATGAAGGCAATGATATATTAGGAAATAAGGGAAGCCAAAGCAGAAATTAAGCATGCGACAATAGGCAAAGTGACGCAAAAAAAAGAAACAGAAACGTGATTAAGGTAAATTGCTGTTCGATACAATTACAAAGCTCACACAACACTACAACCACTACGACACCACTCCAGCACAATTTGATATCGTATCTTGGCAAACGGTCTAACAAAATTAAATAATTGCACTTAGAATTGTACAATCGTAAATAGAGAAACCAAACTCAATTCAATTCGATTCAAAAATCGCAATAGGCCAATTCGCGGTACGCACTTCTACGCCGCTCGCCCAGACCAAAAAGAACTTTCTCCTCGCTGATTCCGCCGAAATCAACTCTGACCCACAAAGAAAAGGCCATGCGCTCCGGATATATATCTTCGCTCGAAATTTAAATTTAGGACAGGACCATACCGAAAATTTTAGCAAAATGAAACGTTACAGTATATAGATCTTAAAGGCGATTATTTTGAAAAGCAATAAAAATATTTTTAATAAAATTAATTTTATATTCTTGCTATTCTTAATACATAAATTTAAACCCTCTTAAGTACGTTATTTTTAATTCAATTCAACTTTTATAACTACACATATATAATTAGAAGTAGAACTAAAATAAACTTTGAAAACTTTAAATATGAATGGAACCCACTTAGAAGTAGAAGTCAAATTATATCTTTTTATGTGATGTAACTAATAATTAATTAAGTTTTAATACTTAGATTTTAGTACCCACGCCTAACTAATGACATTTGTATTACCGCTAATACTTTATACGATCTTTTTATAAGAAAATAGCAGAAATTAAACAATCATTTAGCCTTGATTAAAACACTTAGAACCTTTCTTAAATATTTTATTTTTATCCAGATGCACATTTCGGACACAAAGTATCCATTATCAATGGTTTGATACAAATAAGAAAAAACAAAGTTAACACTTATATACGTACAAAAAACGGCATTAGAGGGTGACGATAGGAGCAGCTATAAGGTTATTGCTGGAAAATTAACATAATTTCACCGAAAAAGATGGTCGTAAAAAAGTAGGTAATAAGTTGGCAGGATTATGGAGGGAAATAGGAAAATCCATGTTTATTGGTGGTTACACTAAATCTAATAAATTATTTTCGAGTGGACTCAAATCGAAATTTAACAAATTATTTTTATGTTTTTTTTAATTGGATTGAAAATGTGATGACTGTTTTAATAATTTAACGTTTTCTATTATGAACTTGTGGCCTGTATCAATTGAGTAGTTAGCGACTGCATATTTATCCCGGTTATGATGTTTAATATGTGCGACATGTTCTCTAAATCTATAATGGAGAAGTATCAATACAATACAAGATTGAAGATATTTATATCTGCTAAACGCCTCGAAAAATACTTAATTTAAGTTAAAAATTAAGTGATTTTTTTGTAGAAAATTATATGATTACGTTTTTTTTATCTCTATATATTATAATTATAGCTGTATTATAGATTGTAATAACCAGCAAAATAAATATTATTACATTATATAAAATATAAACTTATTCAGGCATGAACGGAAATTAACATAAAAACAAAATTCAGTAGACTAAGGGGCTGAATTTATATCTGAAATTGATTATTGTATTACGTTCGGAATTAAGTAAAATACCCATATAGAGCATAATTTAATAACAAAATATGAATCTCTGTATTAGTAATTTAATTAAACAACGTCCCTAAACTGTTTATTCAGCCCGCTTTTCCGTGTTATTCTTGCATTTCTTACCGTAATATTTAATCAGCGCCTTCTTATTAAGAGAGATCACCCCAGCAATTTTGCAATCTTCGCTTCGAAGTAATTTCATTACTTTTTGATTAACACCGGGATGCTGTTAATTATAAACGCAGTAAGTAATGAATTATCGCTACTCTAAAATTGGGTAGAGGTAAACTGAATCTTTTTGACGGAAACATTTAAGAAAAGATAATGTGATAAAAACAAATTTAATTTATAGGTGTAGTTAATATGTTAGATGCATCTACTTTTAATTTACATTTAATAACATCAATCCGTAAAAATATATTAATTAATAATTACTGTGTCATTTTGTATATATATATTCCTTTATATACAAGTTACCTGGCGTCCACAATAACGCTCTTATTGATTATGAACAATCAGTGTATTGTCATATAATTCATTGACTATGGAGGCTTCTACTTCGTTATACATTTTAATCACAAATTAAACACAATAATTACTTTGTTTTGTATAACAGTTATTTATTTAAACGGTGACCAATGGTTTCAATACATTCACGTATCATTCGGTTTGATAATGATACGTGAATGTATTGAAACCATTGGTCACCGTTTAAATAAATAACTGTTATACAAAACAAAGTAATTATTGTGTTTAATTTATTATTGTCATATAAACAATTCTTTGTTTCTACTTATATGAATATTACCATTTTATTGCGTCTCAAATATATTTACGCTTAGCTTACCATTTATTTTGCATAGTTTGTAAGAGTTATATTATAAATACCCCGTATTTCTTTACTTTAATTAATTGTATAGTTAGAGACCGTACTCTGTAGACGTTCGTCGAATAAATAAATTGTTTTTAGAAACTCTGAAGTAAGTCCACGAACGTTAACTGGCGCAGTCAAGTGCCTCATTGGTCACTTTTCGTCTACGAATTTGTCAACCTCAAAATTCACAAATTGGACCTCTAAGACACTGCAAATTGGCTCCTCAAACATCAAGAAACTAAACCCAGAGTCGTGTCAATTCGTCCACTCCACGAGAAAATCGCAATCTCCATGGGCTGGATTTTTCTCATCTAAGTGCATTTATTATTCATAGTCGGTAAACATTTTATGCGTCGCACTACTAAAGGGTAAACTAGCTATTCAATTCACTACTGCATCGCGCAGAAATTCAAGAAACTTAGAAATAGATAAATTACGTTTAAACTCACAAAAAATGGCTCAACAATTGAAACCAGAATACTTAGCCATGATTCCTGATTTTTACGGGAATCCCGAAATACTTTCTAGATTCGTACACTTTTGCGAAAAACTTGTCACACGCTTTTATAACCGCGATGATCAAAATGATTTTCAACATGAGTATTTAACGTCTATTATATTATCAAAGATTAAAGGTGACGCCGCGAAAAATATTTCATCCTCAGTAATCAGTACATGGGACGATTTAAAAACGGCATTACGCAATACTTATGCAGATATACGTGATCATTTTAGGCTTAACGCAGAAATAACAAACCTTAAACAGTTCTCATTTCGATTTTTATAACAAGTTAAACCATTTATTAAATTTACAAATTTCTTATGCGACAAATCATATTGATCATAATCTAAAAAGATTTAATTTAATAGAATTCTTCAATGACAATGCTTTACGTGTTTTTCTAAAAGGTTTAAAGGAACCTTACGGTAGTCAGATGAAGGTCAGAAACCCCGCAGACCTTCATATTGCGCTTAACATGCTTACAAACGATTTTCAGCATGAGTTTTCTTTGCAGCCATCGCAGAAACCCGATAAAATTCCGAGCCGCGTTCATCAAAATAAAACTCGGCGAATTCCTCCGTGTACTTATCAGCCGCCCACACATAAGCCTACTATTAACGGTTCAACCCAAGGAAACTATAGTACAAAAATAAACCTAAGCCATTTATTTAGAACCGAATCTTCAAAAAATTTAATATTCCATATTTGGAAATTCCACCCGGAATTCGATATGTTATTGGGTATGGATAATCTAAAACTTTTAAATGCCCACATTGATATAAATAAAGATCAATTAATCGCACCGGGATGCGAAATAAACATTAATTACTTAACCAAGTTTAATAAACTTCAGTACACGAAACAGTTCTAGAAGTAGAAAGAAACAGTTCTAGAAGTAGATATTAAAAATGTCAAAAATGGTATTTAGTGTGCCTCTAAATGTAAAAACAGCAAGGCTGCATGTTCTATTATTAACCCTAACAATAACCCTTTTAAGGTATTCTTAAAACCATTAGTTGTTGATAAGATCAACGAATATGATCTTAATCAATCACCCAATTTCAATCTAATTGATACAAACAAAATAAAATTTGACTTGTCTCTTATTCGTTCAGCGCATATGAACATGAAGAACGGCAGCAAATTACTAATAATTACTAATTTAATTAAGGAATCTTCAGATATATTCCATATAAAAAATAAAGGATTAAGTTTCACAAATGAAGTTAAGCATCGTATTCTCACAAACGATGAAATTCCGGTGTATACTAAATCGTATAGGTACCCGCAGATACACAAACAAGAAGTGAATAAACAAATTATAGATATGGTCTCGCAGAATATAAATCGCCCTTCGTATAGCCCCTGGTCTTCACCCATTTGGGCAGTTCCTAAAAAATTAGATGCTTCTAGTCAGCGCAAATGGCGTGTAGTAATTGACTACAGAAAACTTAATGAAAAAACAATTAGTGATAAATATCAGTTGCCAAATATCGATGAACTTCTCGATAAGTTAGGTCGTTGTCAATACTTTACAACACTGGATTTAGCTTCTGGTATCCACCAGGTAGAAATTAATGAAATTAGTCTATATGGACGATATTATTATTTTCAGTACAAGTCTACAAGAACATATTTCTAGATTGCGCGAGGTATTTCAACACCTATGTAAATCAAATTTCAAAATTCAGTTGGATAAATCCCAATTTTTACGTAAGGAAGTCTCTTACTTAGGACACATTGTAAATCCGGATGGTGTTAAACCCAACCCAGATAAGATTAAAGCGATCCAAAATTATCCCATTCCGAAAAACACTAAACAGATAAAAGGATTCCTAGGTCTTCTCGGGTATTACCGAAAATTTATCAAAGACTGCTCAATTAACTAAACCCATTACAAAACATTTAAAAAGATGCAACAATTAACGTTAACGATACAGACTATATTTCTTGTTTCAATCTATTTAAAGACGTGTTAAGCAATGAACCCATTCTAAAATATCCAGATTTGAACAAACCTTTTATTGTTACTACACATGCAAGTAACTTTGTAATTGGTGCAGTTTTATCATAAGGTAACATATGTTCAGATTTACCGATAACATACGCTAGCCGTACACTTAATGATTCAGAAGTAAATTATTCAATAATCGAAAAGGAACTCCTCGATGTCGTTTGGGCAGTTAAATACTTTCGACCCTACTTATTTGGTCGTCAATTCCAAATTGTTTGTGACCATAAGCCCCTACAGTGGCTCTTGTCCTTAAAAGAACCCAACTCTAAATTATCGTGGCTTATCAAGTTATCAGAATATGATTATACTATTGTTTATAAAAAGGGTTCTATGAATAAAAACGCTGATACTCTATCAAGAATTGAACTCAGCCATATAATAGACCATAATGATAAATTTTACGTACATAATTTTGACGAGTCACTTCTTGATAATAATAATGTAATTGATGATGAGAATCAATCAATAATTGCCGAAGTTGGTGAACAAGATAACCTAGATGATTTTCTAGACGAATTAGTAAATAATAATGATGGTGAAACGGTTCGCTCAAATCTTGAAAACCCCGTTACCACCATCCCAATTTTAGAAAAGCCTGTAAATATTGGCGATAATCAAATAATAATAGGTGAAGTAAACTATTCACCACCAAAACCTAAATATAATAATAAAAAATTACGTATTCAAGGTTAATTTCCCAAGAATAACTTTGAAAAAGATGTGTCAGTTTTTATTAAAGAATATATCGCTCCAAAGGTAAAGTATCACCTATATTTCAATAGCGATGTCTATGAAAAATTTTGTGTAGTAATTTAAAATTATTTTAAAAACTTACAATTAAATTTTGTAAAATATACCGAAAAATTATTAGATGTTGAGAATGAAGATAAGACTATTAACACTGTCAAATTGTATCATGATAGAAAATTAAATCATAGAGGCATCGACGAAACATATGCCGAAATCAAAAGATATTTTTATTGTCCCAATATGAAAAATACAGTCCAAAATTTCATTAACAGATGTGAAATATGTCTCTCAAGTAAGTATGACAGAAATCCACTAAAATTAAAATTTAACATTACACCCACACCGGTGAAACCTTTTGAAATCTTTCATATTGACTGTATCGCGATCGAGGGATCTAACTTTTTAACTATTGTAGACGCCTTCTCTAAATACACGTCTAGTTGGTATAGAACCTTAACAAGCTGTTGAAATTGCAAATAAATTAACTCGTTTCTTTTCACATCACTGAATACCAGCACAAATTGTAGGTGATAACCATTTATAATTCAAAAATTACATTTTATAAGTGGCCAACATCTAGAATCAAATAGATTAATTAAAAAATCATTAAAATCAGAGTCAGCAGAAACAAGGTTAAAACTCATTGAAATTATTTCAGGTCATTTAGAAAATTACTCTCCATTTGATATTAATATAAAAAATAATGTATACTACAATTAATGAACAGCTTGTAGAAAATAAAGAAAAAACAACAAATAAACAAAATCAAAACAGAAAAGATCTACCAAATATTAATGATAAAGTATTGAACAAAAATTAAGTATAAACCAGAGACAATCGAGGCAAACAATGGAGAATTAAAAACCGCGCAAATTAAAGTCTCATCATAATCAAGTTTAAAAAATACATCTTTAAAACGTTAAAAGACCCCGTAAAATAATTGATAATAAGAAAAGTAAAACTAAGGAGAGTATCGAACTATCCTACATAAACCCCCAAAAATAGGTTAATTCTGATATAAAAATAGATATCTATTTAGGAAAAATTAGAAATATTACGAGTAATCTAGGCATATCATCAATAAATTTGGGGTCGGCAAAATTAGAAAAAAAGTGAGCATATGTTTATCCATGATTATAATATCAGTACAATGTACAATTAATCAAATAAATTAAATGGACAATATAATAATTACAATTAACAATTAAAAACATATCACATAACAACATATTTCAGAGGGACTTTCAGAATTATGAAAATATATTAAATTATATAAAAGATTTGGAGGATAAATTACAACAATTCAAAATAACAAAAAGAAGCCGAAATAAAAGTGGACTTTTCAACGGACTAGGCACCGTAATAAAAAACATTACAGGAAATTTAGATTCTAATGATGGTACTAGATTGGAAAGCATGTTAAACATCCTTAAAAGTAATTAAAATCAAATCGAAAATCAGATCAAATTCGAGACTACTCTTAATAACGAAATTATTAGTAAGTTTAACAAAACACTAAAAAGTATTGAACATAATGAAAACTCATTAAAATCAAAAATTATGCATTTGTATGCTATTCTAAAAGAAGAAATCGATCATCAACATGTTCTATTTACAAAAGACATCTTTAACCAATTGATAATTTCGTACACAACAATTCAAAATATATTCCAATCAATAGAAAATTCAATTATGTTTTTCAAATTACACGCGATTCTCCCTAGCATTATAAAGCCATCTGAATTTCTAAGAATTTTGCAGACTATTTCGGGATTCTACTGAAATCAATTACCTTTTGACGTAAGGTTAGACAACGTTTTAAATTTTGAATCTATATCCAAAGTAAATTGTTTTATAAAAGGAATTCAGTATTTCATATCGATCCTAATTAATTTTGAATTAAATTTTGAACTTTATTATCTAAATTTAATACCTACAGAAATTAAATCGGATTACTTGACCATAGTACCAAATACAAATTCCATTTTAAAATCGGAAAATAAAACCTCTGAATATTGGATATACAAAAACCAAATTGTACTACCAATAGACATTCTCACTTGCCGCTGTCAACTTCGATGAAATGCGAAGAAAATATTAATAAATTTGGAAAAGTGGACAATTTTCAATTCACAAAATAAAAAAAAACACGAAAATATTTCATAAATCTACAACAAATGAGTCTTATTAACACTACAAAAAACAAATCACCTTTGAATCAAATATTTTTCTGGCTAGTGCCTCGACAGACATTGAATAATACTAAAATAATTAACGTGTTACAAATAGCAAGGCTATCAAGGGGTTATACGCAGTTAGAAATTTCAAAAAATTGATTTTTTTTTGTTTGCATATTCGGAATGTACATATATTTAAATATATTCTCTGAAAGTTTGAAGCCAATCCGATAAATATTTTCAGAAATATACCTGAACGAAAATCATTGATATAATTGTAAAAAGTTCATACTGTAAACAGTGTGAGGTTTGGAAACCTAAAAATGGTACTGAAGAGTATAATAATTAGTATAATGTACACAAATATTCTTGCTCTGCAAATCACCAGGGCTCTTCAGGAAAAATGGAAGTCATTGTGGTTATTTTTTAACTATGTGTAAACTACTTCTGAAACTTTAAACGCATTTTTCTCAAAACGGTATTTTCAAAGTCGGTGATCTCGATTTCTCAGAAATGGCTTAACCGATCGGTCTCAAATTTTCATAAAATCTTCTTAGGTATTGAACGAAGGAATAAAATTTAAAAAAAAGATTACTAATTTTTTTTAATAATTTGGAGCGAAAATTTCTGTTAAAAACAATACTTAATGCACGTATTGATTTCTGATAATCCAAACCGCCGAAATGGAGGTCACCGCCAAGCGTCTTTTTTGGAAGTCGTTCGGGACATCATCTACAGGAGCGATGAACATCAATATTTTTACATTCTTAAAAGTAGACTCTATTTGAATTGCCATCACGTGTAATTAATAAATAAGACCGGTTTCTATAAAAAAATCATAAAAATACGTATTTTTTGAGTCCTGCAACTGCGAGTAACCCCTCAAAGCAACACAAGTTTGAACTTATTTATTTCTATAAAATAAACTAAAATGGTTGAATGTACGTTAAATAGTTTGTGAGTGACTATAGTATAGTACATTTGGAACAAGAAATGAATTTCAGTTGATGTAATTAAAATTAAATTAGCAAAAATAATTAAATAATTTAACACTCAAGTTTATAACCATCTGTAGACACGTGTTTCGATCTATTCAGTACAGCTTTATTATAAAATTGATTTTAAATACAAATATAAACATTTATTATGCACTTCTAGACTCTCTCGCACATTACGTTAATGCAACGTTGTGACAGTCCTGTTTAAGCTTTTTTTTGCCCGATATACTCGTACACACAGTCGCAGTCCTCGCAAATTATCTTGTGTATAGCGCATCTGAACAGTTTCTTCGCATCACTTTTTTTTATTTTTTAAATTACTAATTGTAATTGAATATATTTCTAAAAAGGAGTTGATACGAATCTCAAAAGAATAATTTAAACTAAAAACACTCTAATATGATTTATTTTTGTAT
This sequence comes from Ontholestes murinus, assembly GCA_963969525.1. Classification (NCBI taxonomy): domain Eukaryota; kingdom Metazoa; phylum Arthropoda; class Insecta; order Coleoptera; family Staphylinidae; genus Ontholestes; species Ontholestes murinus. The sequence continues at coordinate 35,415,907 of OZ018395.1, read as the reverse complement.
ATTTCTACATTGATATTTTTGAATTTTATAAGCCTTGTGAAGTTTATAAAGATTTATAATTTCAAACTGCAACAGCAACATAGAACCATATTAAAAACAAAAAGGTTTGCGCAATATACTCCCTTGTAGCGGTCATGTTAGTTGGTGGAACTTGTAGAATTTACTTTCGATTACTATTGGTGTAAATGAACGTGCCTAGTTATTATATAACAATGCAATATAGGATTTTTTTTTCTAAAATGTGTGTCAATATTCCACGAGTATAAATTTGATATCAGAGGCAATGATCGACTTTCAAATAGTCGGTGGCCATATGTGAGGCAAGTGCTTCCGTAAAGACGTAGAGGAAACTGTATTCTCGTTGTAAACTACATTAGGATTTGGACCTATAACGCAATAACAAATTTTCTAAGTTTAAATAAAACACTATCTTTGTTAATATCAGACCATATTTTTATCAGTGATTTGGGTTTCGTTCAAGAGCTGATCATTTTCAAACTCTTTATATACAATTAAATAAGTAGGACAATACAATTAAAATTTAATTAAACTGATCGTAAATAATGGGGCTGACCGGACTAGTTTTCGATTTGTGAATTTCGTAAGAAGTAATACATGTACAATTGTTGAATGCTCTTACAAAAAAAAAACATTAGAAATAAATGCTTTCATATATTTATTGAAAATTCTTAGTAAACAATTACATGTTAAAATATATTTATAAAATACGAGCAGTTTCAATACATAAAGCAACACATTTATTTTCTGAAACAAGGGTTATTTACTTTAGGATTCAAACATACCATACAATAAAAACAATTAATAACTTGTATGTATAACATGTATTACAGGATTTAATCTTCGTTTTATGTTGACTATAGTTATAGTCCCTGTTGCGGCTCGCCATCGATTAACAGACGCAGGCTTCAACTAAACAGTTTTCTGCATGTGCTACTTCCCTGAGCTTTCACGCCACGTCAATATATGGGCACCGGCTAGCCATAAAAATTAAAGAATAATGGTAAAACAGGGGACCAGAAGAAGAAAAAGATATATTACAAATAAAAGACACAGAAAATATACAATTTATACAAGTTAGTCAGAAGGGCAAGGGCTTGATTCGGCAGAGCCGACCAGCCTGTCCTTCGCTGCCGACGGCAGACGACTGGTGAAGAGCGTCGGTCTTGGCCTGGCTTTATACAATGATCTTCGGTACTGCGACATTGTTCTGGTAACGTAAGTACTGAAATTCCCGGAGTAGGTAATAATTATCTTCACCGAAAAGGGTCCCTCCTGTTATTTCACAGGAGGGGCCCAGGTAAACTGAACGCCGGTAACACAGTTCTGGTTGACCTTAGAGCGGTGTTGATACACGCCTTGTCCAATGACTCATGGTGCCTTTGCCCACTGCCAGATCTCCGTAGACATTCTACAACACTCTATGAATATCTTGCCCTGATTTTCCGCCAAAAGAAACGCACTTCCGTTACAGACGCCATTTTAACAGCTTAGTCTAGAGCTATTACCTACAGGAAATCAATAAAACTATACGGGACGAAGCGGGAATATTGAATGATGTTTTATTCAAAATGTTCAGCTTTTTAAACAAAATGGGGCCGAAAAACAATGTGTTGCATTAATTATTGAACTTCCCTCGTAATTCAAAGTGTCTATAATATAATGATGTACGTTATAGATCAATTTTAAATTTTCAGCTACTGTATTCACCGTTATTTAAATTGAGGAAACCAAATCTTTTGTACAGAATTTTAGAAAGCTGCATTTTATTCATTTAATTGTAACAGCAGCTGTCCCCCAGATTTATGCCTTTATGCCTCTGACCGCGGTGGCCTAGTGGGTAGAGTGCCTGCTCACGGGCCACACGGTTGTGGGTTCAAATCCCAGCCGGGCGGTGGATTTTTCTAAAGGAAGAATTCTCCGTCCGGATCCATGGATGTTCGTGTATGTCCCTCATTGGTATCACAACGGGCCTATCTAGGCCTAAGTGTGCATCTCTTCGCGGTGCACAAAAAGGTGCTGCCACACCAACCTAACCTAACTAACCTAACCTCTGTTATAATTGCTAACATATAAAATCCTACATAATTACATACATAGTATTTCCATTACAATTTGGAATTCGAAAAAAATCACGATCAAAATTAACAATTCGTAAAAATAAAAAAGTTGAAGGGAGCGTTACTTACTTTACTCTTAGATCCATTAGCTGAATAATTATGGCAGTCCAATACTTTTGACATACTATTTATTAATAGAATGAAAATAAGAAAATATGTATTTTATTTATTTAAGGGCAATGGTTTCTGTAATTTCATTAATAACTGATATATGCTGCCAATTAGATACCATAATTTTAATTGATTTGGATTTTAATTGAAAATATTTTTTATAAATTACTTATTTTATAATTAAATAATATTGTGTTAACAAGATAAAATATTTATTTACAGTTGTAAATGATAGTTTACTGCATCAATAATTAACGAATTCACTATAAGGTGTTGTAACTAAAACAATAACTTTCAAAGAGTATGTTTTTATTTTTCACAACAATTCATTCGCCACACTGTCACTTCTTCAGGCGAATAATAGTACATTCTAAATTACAGTTGTGTATTGACACATTTGTGAGTAAATTGAACAAGTTCAATAATGGGAATTTTGACATTTCACTTAATTCATTTAGCAGTTTATCAACGGTGAACATTAAGGTGCCGATTTCAAACAAAATTGACAACCCCGGTTTGAATAAAAAGAAAAGTTTAATAATTTGGCCTACGCTATATTCAAAACGGATCCCGCTGATTACCCACTAGTTCTTAGGCAGAGCACCACAATCACTTTAAAAAAAAAAATGGAAAGTACTTACCGGATTCCTCCTGGTATCGACGTCTTCGGGCCAACACACACTTAATTATATTATATATTTCTTTTGTGGATTTTAGCTTGGAATTTAGACTTAATTAATTAAATCAAGAAAATTCAAATGTTCAAAAAAAAATCAGAACAGAATTTTATTACAAACGAAACAAGAAAAGATAACAAGAACAATAAAAAAAAAAAAGAAATATAAATATATACATGTACCAGACCCACACGTCGAACACTCAAAATTAAAATTTAAACTTACAAAAAGAAATGAAAATGATTTCGCGACTAAACTTACGCACGCACTATTTTTCTTCACTTGGCAGAATTTCGCAACTAACTACCCTTCCTACTCGCGCTAGTTTTTGTTAACTACCCCAACCCCCTTCCAATCAGTCATCATTGGGGTTAGTGGTGGTTAAGCGCCTAATTCCTGATTGGAGCATCGGCGACGTTGCTGTGTGCGCAAGCGCTTTGAATCAACCCCCTCTATTGCACTTTGACATTTGTTTGTCAGTGTTCGATGCCTAAACATGAAATGATTTAAACATTTGTATATGTATATGTTATTTACATATTGTATGAGTGGTTTAGGCATCTAGAACACATTTACTGCGTTCTATGCTGGGGTTGTGCGCTTTACTTTCACGACGTTGCATTATTGGCCATTTAAAGAAAAAACAAAACAAAAAAATAGTGCGTGAATATTAATTATGAGTAGAGGATAACTGCGGGTTCTGCATCAGGAAGTGCTCCCATGCTATTCTTATGGGAAGCATTCCCAAGGTCACCGGTGTCAGGTTTCCGGTGTCAGGTTTCCGGTGTCAGGTTTCCGGTGTCAGGTTTCCGGTGCAGGTTTCCGGTGTCAGGTTTCCAGTATCAGGTTTCCGGTTGCCGACGTTGCGGTTTCCAGTATCAGGTTTCCGGTTGCGGACGTTGCGGTTTCCAGTATCAGGTTTCCGGTTGCGGACGTTGCGGTTTTCGGTGTCAGGTTTTGCGGTTGCCGACGTTGCGGTTTCCGGTGTCAGGTTTTGCAGTTGATAAGGGTGGGAGTAGATATGACGTAACGTATGTTGATAAGATATAAATATTTCAGAGCTATATTATTCACCAGTTTAAATTGAGCCGTCAACGCATAACAATCATCATGTTCTCGTGCACGTTCTGCAAATCAACCTTCACTCTTAACCGCAATCTGACAAAGCATGTCAAAAAGTATCATGCCCAAAACGGTGTTAAGCGGGTTGCCGACCTTCCACCAGCTGGGGCCCCTCCCATGAAGAAGAACCGGTGCGACGCGTGCCAAGAGGAATTTGGGACTCCTCAACTTCTTACGGGGCATCTGAGATCTCAAAAACATCTAATCACGATTGCCCAACCCGACGAAGATGGCGTAAAGAGAATTGCTACTGCATTCCGTAACCGGATTGCCACTTACGTCATTGAAGCTGCAAATACTGCCGATATCCCGAAATTCTTAGAGGATTGTGAGGGGAGCTTTGTACGTTTGGTGAGTCGTCATCAGCATTCGACTCAAAAGGTTAATATCGAGCTGTTTGGCCATTATATCAAACCAGGAGACGAGGATCAGTCAGATCTAAAATCGTTTAACACCCGCTTCGTGGTGGTAACCCCTACTGACGACCTGGTGGAGGTGTACGCAAAATTGTGCAATGTGGTGAAAACAAAGAGCGAAGAGTTCCAGGTAAGTTTTTAATTTTTTTAATCACATAATTTTTATATTAAATGCTATTCTTAATTGTAGGAGCGGGACAGCGGGTGGGCCTTACTTAAGGTATCACACCTTGAGGTGAACATTAATAAATACACCCCCATCCGCGGCTCTTCTTATGTGGATCTTCCCCCATCGATCAAGAAGAAAAAAACCTGTATCAATGTACAAAATAAAGATGAGGCCTGCTTCGCTTGGGCGGTGACATCAGCACTCTACCCGGTTGATCGCAGGGACAACCCCCACCGCACGTCTTCTTACCCACATTATTCAACAGCATTAAATTTAACAGGTATGGAGCTGCCATTAAAACTTAAAGAAATCCCCAAATTTGAAATTTTAAATAATATTAGCATTAACGTGTACGGGCTAGAGTTTGATTCTGATAAGCATGTTCACGAGGTGGTAGGGCCGATTTATTTTACGAAATCAAAGCGCGTGAGACATGTGAACCTCCTTTACATCGAGGATGGTACAAAGGGGCACTATGTTTGGATAAAAGATATATCCAGATTAGTAGCATCTCAAGTATCTACACATAAATCAAAAACGCATCTATGTGATGGGTGTTTGACGTTTTTCTCCACTGAAATCGCCCTGCATAACCATTCCCAGCATGATTGCAACAAAGTGTATACAGTCATGCCCACCACCGATTTAATAAAAAATAAAAACGGCGATATGGTACCCGGAAATATTTTATCATTTAATAATTATTGTTCTAAAATTCGGGTGCCTTTTACTGTTTATGCTGATTTTGAATCACTTCTCATCCCGATTCAAACATCCCAGCCGGATCCAAACAAATCTTATACTTATTCGACACATGTTCATACTCCGTATTCCTTCGCGTATTATATTAAATGTTCTTATAATTCAAATTTAGATAAATTTGTGACATATACTGGTTTGGACTGCCCCAGAGTATTTATGGAAAAATTGAGCGCTGATGCTAAACTGATTTATGAAAATTATTTAAAACCCATAATTCCAATGTCGAAATTAACTCCGGGTGAACAGTACTTATTTGATACAGCTAAAGAGTGCCATATCTGTGAAAAATTATTAAACGCTTGTGATAAGGTGGCAGATCATTGTCATTTAACGGGGAAATTTGTCGGAGCCGCCCACTCCAAATGTAATTTAAATTATAAAATTCCTAAATTTTTACCGATTTTCTTTCACAATTTAAGCGGTTATGATTCCCATTTATTTATTAAAGAGTTTGGTTTAGATAATGATAAAATTGATGTAATTCCCCAAAACAAGGAGAAATACATATCATTTTCTAAATCAATTAAAGTTGACAAATATACAGATAAGCGAGGAATTGATCGCGATATTTATTTAAAATTAAGATTTTTGGATTCGTTTAGATTTATGGCTTCGAGTTTAGATAAATTAGCTAAAAATTTAAAAGTGGATCAACTAACTACTGTTAAAAAACATTTCCCAGACGATCAACAGTTCAATTTAGTCACAAAGAAAGGTGTCTTTCCATATCAGTATATGGATTCCTTTTCCAAATTAACCGAATCGAAATTACCACCAAAAACTTCATTTTATAATTCGTTAACAAAGATGGTTATCACCAATGCGGATTACGAGCATGCGCAAAACGTGTGGTCAAAATTCAATTGTCAAAATTTAAGCGAATATTCCGACTTGTATTTAAAGACTGACGTGCTACTTTTGGTAGATATTTTTGAAAATTTCCGCGATGTGTGTTTAAAGGCGTATAATTTGGATCCGGCTCATTACTATACGGCACCTGGATTGTCGTGGGATGCCATGCTGAAACTGACGGACGTTCAATTGGAATTACTGACAGACATTGACATGCATCATTTTATACGTAAAGGGATAAGAGGTGGTATAAGTCAATGTTCTTTGCGACATGCAGTAGCCAATAACAAATACATGTTCGACTTTGACAAAACGAAACCCTCAACATACTTAACATACTGGGACGCTAACAACTTGTATGGTTGGGCAATGTCTCAATTATTACCCTATGCGGACTTTAAATGGTTAAGCGCGACAGAAATTGAAAATTTAAACGTATTAAATGTTCCCGATGATTCATCCACAGGATACATTTTAGAAGTGGATATTGAGTATCCAGAAAATGTTCACAATTTACACAACGATCTACCTTTTCTCGCAGAAAATATGGTGCCACCAAATTCAAAATTCACGCAAACTAAACTTATCCCAAATTTAAACAATAAAACCAAATATATAATTCATTATCGCAATTTGAAACAAGCACTAAGAAACGGATTAAAATTAATTCAAATTCACCGCGTAATATCTTTCAAGCAGTCTGACTGGTTAAAGGGGTACATTGATTTAAACACTTCAATGAGGCAGGCCGCTCGAAACGATTTCGAAAAAGATTTCTTTAAATTAATGAATAATTCAGTTTTTGGAAAGACAATGGAAAACGTAGATAAACGTGTAGACGTCAAATTGGTGAATCATTGGGAGGATATTGGTAATCGTCGGGGCGCGGAAAGTTTAATAGCAAAATTAAATTTCAACTGTTGTTCAATTTTTACCGAAAACTTAGTAGCGATCCAATTGGATCGTTTGCGGGCTGTTTATAATAAACCGATTTACGTCGGGTTCTCAGTTTTAGATCTTAGTAAATTATTAATGTATGATTTTTATTATGGCTATTTAAAGTCTAAATATGGAGATAAGGTGAGATTGTGCTACATGGACACGGACAGTTTAACGCTACAATTTGAGACTGATGACATTTATAAGGATATGAAACAAGACTTGAATAAATTCGACACTAGTAATTTTGATTCTAATAATCAGTACGGCATCCCTTTGCAAAACAAGGCCGTATTGGGCCTGATGAAGGATGAGAATGGGGGAATGGTTATGCAAGAGTTTGTCGGATTAAGAGCTAAAATGTATGCGAATAACGTGGAGGGGAAATGGTCTAAAAAGGCTAAAGGTGTTAAGAAAAATGTAGTGGCGAATGATTTAAGCGGTTCAGATTACTTAAGGTGTTTGAATGAGTCGACCACAATCATTAAAAAACAGAACCTTTTTAGATCAATCAAACACGCAATTTATTCAAACACGCAAAATAAATTGGCTCTATCACCATTTGATGATAAGCGGTATATTTGTGAAAACAGAATCGACACTCTAGCCTGGGGACATAAAGATATAGTGGCAGCTCCATCTACCGACAATTAATTTATTTTTATTTATGTCTATTTTAAGAATGAATTGTATATGTATCATATTATCAACAGCATTCACATTATTTTTAATGTGGGCTCTATGTGTTTTTGCGGGGATAATAAAGGTTCCTGTAATGAACATACACTTTAAATAAAAAACACTTGTAAAATAAAACAGTTTTTATTCTTTACCCTTTACATACTTGTATAATTTTTCAACATTTATAATGCTACACATACTTAATCTATTTTTGTGCACTTGACAACAATAGAAAGATTTTTTTAAATTAGGACAATCCACATCTAATTCTAAATCAATAACATTATCATAAAACTTTTTCAGGTAAGTGCATTTTTTACTTCCTTTAACATATACAATATCTGCAAACAGTTTTTTAAACAGCTTTGGTAATTCGCTCAGATCGCTTTCACCACTGTTGTAGGGGATTCCGTGATAATTTTTCTCCCACAATTTAAGTTTTCTCAGAGCTGTCGAGACCTGTCGAGACTTGTAGTTTAATCTAATTATTTAAAACTATTTTGGATAATAAGATATTTTATTATATTTATATTACACAACATTAGATTTATCTATCCAACTATTTTGCGATTTATCTAAACCTAACCACTTGACGTAAACTTGATTCCCCTTTTTCCTCAACACTTTTTCCACTAGGTAAACGTCTGGATGTTTAGCTTTTTGAAGTTCTTCAGCATAAAACGCACCCGTAATTGGATTTCCTGAACTATCTATCGCCCAAATTAAAAATATTCTTTCCGGCGATTTTGATATGTGAGTAAACAGTTTTTAATAAGTGACGCTCCTTATCTTTAGTGACGTCACATGGTCGCATTCCTGTAGTACTATGCTTCCGTTTGTTGTAATCAGCTGTAATTTCATCCAAAATGTCTATCCAGCGATACGTCCCTCGCAAACTAAATGTGCGATACAGCATTTCCTTTATTGTTCGAATTACACGTTCAGCCATCGCAGCTTTCATGATTGTATATGTAGAATAATGATTAATCCCATATTTTTGCATCACTGTATTAAAGTGTATATTGTAAAATTCTTTTCCTTGATCGGTTTATAAATTTTTAGGCATTCGGTCATTTATCATAATTACACTTTTAAACGCATTAGCCACATTTATACCAGATTTGGCTTTTAATGTTATAGTCCATAAATACTTTGAAAAACAATCAATCACTACCAGAATATATTTAAATCCTTTATTTTCTCTTGCATAAAGTCCAAATTCGGCTAAATCGGCTTGCCATAAATCGTCCACTCCTTTAATAATTGTGCATCGTCGAGGAAATATTTTTCTTGCGAGCTTATGCAGCTCATTTACTACATCACTTTTTACTTTGCTCATGGTGTGTCAATAAATGTCTGAGCCCCTTTCTACACATCCAAGCTCTTTATTATTTTGTTTAATACCTCATGAGTTTCTCCGATTTTAATATCTTTTTTATTCCACAAGACATAGTTTGAGTAAATTCGCTATATTCATAAACGTTATTTTATCAAAGTAATATAAATATCCGTTAATATTTCTAAATAATCGATTTGCCTCTATTAACAACCGCACGAATTTTTCAAGACGCGTTTAAATTCATCAGTGTTATCGCTCCGGAAGTTATCAACCGCAGAGATGGAAACGCCACTGTGTAATACATGTTATCCGCAAATAAAATAATATCTCCTCGAGAAATTTAGAAAATTGTATCAATTTTTGTGAAATGACCCGGCAGGAAGAGTAGCCATTTACGTAACTTCTGCGGAGGACTTTTATTGTTATTACGTAAACTTTTTATCCTGACCCATTCTTTATAAAATATGTATAATTAATCGTTTCTTACTAAATATGCATCTATATTATTTAATTCACACACTTTTAATTTCTGTAATGTTTGGGTGTAAAGTAATATTGTATGTGGGCGTTGTAATCTCTATAGAAGGTGAAGATGGAATTGGCGCTCCATTACAGTTGTTGAATTCCGTGTATATCATCTTTATTTAAATCAATTGTATTCGGATTATACAATGGATACATTATAGATTCTTTAACAAACGAGTGCGATAATTATAAAGCATGCCCTATTTCGTGTACCAATGTATGGAATAGTTTTGTTTTATTATATTCAGTTTCCGCATCGGAATAAACCCAATTTTCATCTTTATCTATATCTATTTCCGTTGTTTTGTCTAAAACACCAGGTTCAGGTGGTCGATATGGATGTCCTAAAATATTACCGAGTCCATCAAAACTTGAAGGACACTTTGTGTGATTATCACAATATGCGAAATTATGTAAACGTCGCTGATAAGAAATTAAAATATCTGGATTGTTTCGTTGGTATGTAGCGTACTAGGCTCAACCCAAACATGAAATGCTTGCCGGGCTAATTCTAATTCAGCATTATTTGCTTTTTTAAAAATTCTATGTAAATGTCTGTTTTTTCCTATTTAGTTTACTGTAATTTATAATCATTAATATCTCCAACTCCACATCTCTCTGCATCCATTACTGCATTATATTTTCTCCACATTCTCCTAAATATTCGTTAATCAGTAAAATTATTTTTTCTACTACCATAGTAGTAAGTAGGCAATAACGCAATCGTTTGTTGATTAGTAACCATGGCATTATGATACATGCACGTAATGAAGAAAAAACTAGCACGTAATATATTACGTAACCATTATTATTACGAAACTCAAATCAAGTAGCCTAGACAAATGAATTTGACATTTATCGTTGTTGAATACATATTACATTGACGTTATTTTGGTTTAATTATTATTAATAATTCGTTTATTCATTGTTAAAATGAGTGAAAGTGACCACAGAAGAAATTGTTGGAACTCCACCAAAAATTAGGCAACTAGCAGAACATACCGCAGCGAATCTTCTCCCGGAAAAATCCAAAGAGCGTTATGAAGTGGTTTACGGCAAATTCATGGATTAGCGTATGAATAGTGTTCAGTCTTTTTCAGAAAATGTGTTATTAGCCTATTTTGGGGAAATAAGTAAGAAATACAAACCTTCATCTCTTTGGGCCATGTATTCGATGCTGCGAAGTGTTTTAATAGTAAACATAACCTCAATATTGCAAAGTATTCCAAATTATAATGAATGGGAGTAGAAAAAGTATAGTACACAACTCGAGTTGTAAGTCACTTACGTACTCGTGGAATTACTGCACTCGCCTAACGGCTCGTGCGCAACTTTTTCCACTCGTACGTAATATATGACTTACAACTCTCGTTATGTAATATACTATTACGTTGCTTTATCGTGTTGCGTTTGGTTACACATTTTAAAATACAGTTTATTCAATTATATTTTTTTGTCTTAGTTCATTCTCAATTGTTTTAATTTCCGCGATTACGGGTATAGATTTAGAACATTTATGCAAAGCACACAAACGATCAACAACATCATTTATATCGCGGTATGAAATAGATGGCTGATTATTAATCATCATATATCTGTAACCACCATAATTTTCCATGGTGTAAGAATTTGCGGTTTCTTCCGGCCCTCTTTTATTACCATGAACTCTTTCATCCAACTGGTCTTTTCCACGCTCAATGTCTTCTAACCTTTTGTGTATCTTATTCATTTCAAGCGCTATAAATTTTTTATAGTTTGCAACTTCTCTACTAATATCGTTTTTATGCGTGTTTTCTTGATTTGTTGTAGTAACCATAAATTCATCAACACCCCCTCCTCCAGACTCCGCACTGTTTGGTGTCTCGTTTCTAAGAGATATGGTCTTGGCTCTAATAACAGCTGATAAATCATCAATTGTTTTTTCATTGTGCCAGTCCCCATAATTTTTTATTGGCAATTGTTCCATGTTCAATATTTTCGCCACATCTTTACGGTTGGTGGTTTCTGGTAAACGATGCTCCTTGCTTATATGATAATTTAAGTTATCGTTTCTAGTAAACTTTTTATCACAATACAAACATCTGAATTGAGTTCCTGCATGCGACTTTTTATGCCTACACAACCCTGACAAATGGGCGTAGGCAACCCCACATTCTCCACATGCGTGCATGTGAATGGTTAATTCAATACTGATAAACTCTTCGTAAGAGGCTTCTTATGTACCTTTACCCTTATTACCCTTATTGTTACCCTTAAAACCCTTATTACCCTTTATTGTTACCCTTATTACCCATATTATTACCCATAAATGATGTGAACAAAGGCTGTAAGTATTGGTGAGGTAATAATAATATTTAGGAGAATGTGGAGAAAATATAATGCAGTAATGGATGCAGAGAGATGTGGAGTTGGAGATATTAATGATTATAAATTACAGTAAACTAAATAGGAAAAAACAGACATTTACATAGAATTTTTAAAAAAGCAAATAATGCTGAATTAGAATTAGCCCGGCAAGCATTTCATGTTTGGGTTGAGCCTAGTACGCTACATACCAACGAAACAATCCAGATATTTTAATTTCTTATCAGCGACGTTTACATAATTTCGCATATTGTGATAATCACACAAAGTGTCCTTCAAGTTTTGATGGACTCGGTAATATTTTAGGACATCCATATCGACCACCTGAACCTGGTGTTTTAGACAAAACAACGGAAATAGATATAGATAAAGATGAAAATTGGGTTTATTCCGATGCGGAAACTGAATATAATAAAACAAAACTATTCCATACATTGGTACACGAAATAGGGCATGCTTTATAATTATCGCACTCGTTTGTTAAAGAATCTATAATGTATCCATTGTATAATCCGAATACAATTGATTTAAATAAAGATGATATACACGGAATTCAACAACTGTAATGGAGCGCCAATTCCATCTTCACCTTCTATAGAGATTACAACGCCCACATACAATATTACTTTACACCCAAACATTACAGAAATTAAAAGTGTGTGAATTAAATAATATAGATGCATATTTAGTAAGAAACGATTAATTATACATATTTTATAAAGAATGGGTCAGGATAAAAAGTTTACGTAATAACAATAAAAGTCCTCCGCAGAAGTTACGTAAATGGCTACTCTTCCTGCCGGGTCATTTCACAAAAATTGATACAATTTTCTAAATTTCTCGAGGAGATATTATTTTATTTGCGGATAACATGTATTACACAGTGGCGTTTCCATCTCTGCGGTTGATAACTTCCGGAGCGATAACACTGATGAATTTAAACGCGTCTTGAAAAATTCGTGCGGTTGTTAATAGAGGCAAATCGATTATTTAGAAATATTAACGGATATTTATATTACTTTGATAAAATAACGTTTATGAATATAGCGAATTTACTCAAACTATGTCTTGTGGAATAAAAAAGATATTAAAATCGGAGAAACTCATGAGGTATTAAACAAAATAATAAAGAGCTTGGATGTGTAGAAAGGGGCTCAGACATTTATTGACACACCATGAGCAAAGTAAAAAGTGATGTAGTAAATGAGCTGCATAAGCTCGCAAGAAAAATATTTCCTCGACGATGCACAATTATTAAAGGAGTGGACGATTTATGGCAAGCCGATTTAGCCGAATTTGGACTTTATGCAAGAGAAAATAAAGGATTTAAATATATTCTGGTAGTGATTGATTGTTTTTCAAAGTATTTATGGACTATAACATTAAAAGCCAAATCTGGTATAAATGTGGCTAATGCGTTTAAAAGTGTAATTATGATAAATGACCGAATGCCTAAAAATTTATAAACCGATCAAGGAAAAGAATTTTACAATATACACTTTAATACAGTGATGCAAAAATATGGGATTAATCATTATTCTACATATACAATCATGAAAGCTGCGATGGCTGAACGTGTAATTCGAACAATAAAGGAAATGCTGTATCGCACATTTAGTTTGCGAGGGACGTATCGCTGGATAGACATTTTGGATGAAATTACAGCTGATTACAACAAACGGAAGCATAGTACTACAGGAATGCGACCATGTGACGTCACTAAAGATAAGGAGCGTCACTTATTAAAAACTGTTTACTCACATATCAAAATCGCCGGAAAGAATATTTTTAATTTGGGCGATAGATAGTTCAGGAAATCCAATTACGGGTGCGTTTTATGCTGAAGAACTTCAAAAAGCTAAACATCCAGACGTTTACCTAGTGGAAAAAGTGTTGAGGAAAAAGGGGAATCAAGTTTACGTCAAGTGGTTAGGTTTAGATAAATCGCAAAATAGTTGGATAGATAAATCTAATGTTGTGTAATATAAATATAATAAAATATCTTATTATCCAAAATAGTTTTAAATAATTAGATTAAACTACAAGTCTCGACAGGTCTCGACAGCTCTGAGAAAACTTAAATTGTGGGAGAAAAATTATCACGGAATCCCCTACAACAGTGGTGAAAGCGATCTGAGCGAATTACCAAAGCTGTTTAAAAAACTGTTTGCAGATATTGTATATGTTAAAGGAAGTAAAAAATGCACTTACCTGAAAAAGTTTTATGATAATGTTATTGATTTAGAATTAGATGTGGATTGTCCTAATTTAAAAAAATCTTTCTATTGTTGTCAAGTGCACAAAAATAGATTAAGTATGTGTAGCATTATAAATGTTGAAAAATTATACAAGTATGTAAAGGGTAAAGAATAAAAACTGTTTTATTTTACAAGTGTTTTTTATTTAAAGTGTATGTTCATTACAGGAACCTTTATTATCCCCGCAAAAACACATAGAGCCCACATTAAAAATAATGTGAATGCTGTTGATAATATGATACATATACAATTCATTCTTAAAATAGACATAAATAAAAATAAATTAATTGTCGGTAGATGGAGCTGCCACTATATCTTTATGTCCCCAGGCTAGAGTGTCGATTCTGTTTTCACAAATATACCGCTTATCATCAAATGGTGATAGAGCCAATTTATTTTGCGTGTTTGAATAAATTGCGTGTTTGATTGATCTAAAAAGGTTCTGTTTTTTAATGATTGTGGTCGACTCATTCAAACACCTTAAGTAATCTGAACCGCTTAAATCATTCGCCACTACATTTTTCTTAACACCTTTAGCCTTTTTAGACCATTTCCCCTCCACGTTATTCGCATACATTTTAGCTCTTAATCCGACAAACTCTTGCATAACCATTCCCCCATTCTCATTCCCCCATTCTCATCCTTCATCAGGCCCAATACGGCCTTGTTTTGCAAAGGGATGCCGTACTGATTATTAGAATCAAAATTACTAGTGTCGAATTTATTCAAGTCTTGTTTCATATCCTTATAAATGTCATCAGTCTCAAATTGTAGCGTTAAACTGTCCGTGTCCATGTAGCACAATCTCACCTTATCTCCATATTTAGACTTTAAATAGCCATAATAAAAATCATACATTAATAATTTACTAAGATCTAAAACTGAGAACCCGACGTAAATCGGTTTATTATAAACAGCCCGCAAACGATCCAATTGGATCGCTACTAAGTTTTCGGTAAAAATTGAACAACAGTTGAAATTTAATTTTGCTATTAAACTTTCCGCGCCCCGACGATTACCAATATCCTCCCAATGATTCACCAATTTGACGTCTACACGTTTATCTACGTTTTCCATTGTCTTTCCAAAAACTGAATTATTCATTAATTTATTTCATACTGTGTCAAATTCCAATACTTTACATCAACAGTTTCAATCCGGGAAAACACAAAAAACGGCCGGTCCGGTAAAGTGTTGCTATTGGAAACACAAAATTAATCATATATATGTCAAGATTTTCATTCGCAATTAATGTTGATTTTATCATGGAATATTTCGGCCACAAAGAAGACGCACCTATTTTCTTAGACTAAAAACATTAGTTCACAAATAAAATAATAAATGTAATCATTTAAATTCTTACCAAATCTAAAAAAATAGGCCAACATAACTTCTTCCGTAATTTTCATCACATTATTTTCTTCTTTCCATTCACAAAAATGGCTGAATTGTTTTTGATACCTTTCACCAGACTTAATAGGTATTAATTTCGCACACGCTTCTTCAGATTTTCTTACAATTACTGGAGTATTTACAATTTCTGGGCAATTTGCATAAGAATTCATTTTGACACAACAAATTATTTTAAACAAATTAAACATTTGCCAAACAACCGTTGCTAATCATGTTACGAAAATGTAACTAGATTTGGAGCATCTGTTAAATTATTTTTAAATTAATTTCAATGTTTCTTTAAAACGCAATTTGACACAGAATGAAATAAAATACATAACGACATTCGTCCGTGAACACTTTTTACAGTACTCGTTTCAAATTTCAAGACTCGGCTCCTTTGTCGCCTCGTCTTTAAATGTCTCACTCATACTGTAAAGTATGTGTTCCCGGACTTATAACGTTAATTACTATTAAAGAAATCTTTTTCGAAATCGTTTCGAGCGGCCTGCCTCATTGAAGTGTTTAAATCAATGTACCCCTTTAACCAGTCAGACTGCTTGAAAGATATTACGCGGTGAATTTGAATTAATTTTAATCCGTTTCTTAGTGCTTGTTTCAAATTGCGATAATGAATTATATATTTGGTTTTATTGTTTAAATTTGGGATAAGTTTAGTTTGCGTGAATTTTGAATTTGGTGGCACCATATTTTCTGCGAGAAAAGGTAGATCGTTGTGTAAATTGTGAACATTTTCTGGATACTCAATATCCACTTCTAAAATGTATCCTGTGGATGAATCATCGGGAACATTTAATACGTTTAAATTTTCAATTTCTGTCGCGCTTAACCATTTAAAGTCCGCATAGGGTAATAATTGAGACATTGCCCAACCATACAAGTTGTTAGCGTCCCAGTATGTTAAGTATGTTGAGGGTTTCGTTTTGTCAAAGTCGAACATGTATTTGTTATTGGCTACTGCATGTCGCAAAGAACATTGACTTATACCACCTCTTATCCCTTTACGTATAAAATGATGCATGTCAATGTCTGTCAGTAATTCCAATTGAACGTCCGTCAGTTTCAGCATGGCATCCCACGACAATCCAGGTGCCGTATAGTAATGAGCCGGATCCAAATTATACGCCTTTAAACACACATCGCGGAAATTTTCAAAAATATCTACCAAAAGTAGCACGTCAGTCTTTAAATACAAGTCGGAATATTCGCTTAAATTTTGACAATTGAATTTTGACCACACGTTTTGCGCATGCTCGTAATCCGCATTGGTGATAACCATCTTTGTTAACGAATTATAAAATGAAGTTTTTGGTGGTAATTTCGATTCGGTTAATTTGGAAAAGGAATCCATATACTGATATGGAAAGACACCTTTCTTTGTGACTAAATTGAACTGTTGATCGTCTGGGAAATGTTTTTTAACAGTAGTTAGTTGATCCACTTTTAAATTTTTAGCTAATTTATCTAAACTCGAAGCCATAAATCTAAACGAATCCAAAAATCTTAATTTTAAATAAATATCGCGATCAATTCCTCGCTTATCTGTATATTTGTCAACTTTAATTGATTTAGAAAATGATATGTATTTCTCCTTGTTTTGGGGAATTACATCAATTTTATCATTATCTAAACCAAACTCTTTAATAAATAAATGGGAATCATAACCGCTTAAATTGTGAAAGAAAATCGGTAAAAATTTAGGAATTTTATAATTTAAATTACATTTGGAGTGGGCGGCTCCGACAAATTTCCCCGTTAAATGACAATGATCTGCCACCTTATCACAAGCGTTTAATAATTTTTCACAGATATGGCACTCTTTAGCTGTATCAAATAAGTACTGTTCACCCGGAGTTAATTTCGACATTGGAATTATGGGTTTTAAATAATTTTCATAAATCAGTTTAGCATCAGCGCTCAATTTTTCCATAAATACTCTGGGGCAGTCCAAACCAGTATATGTCACAAATTTATCTAAATTTGAATTATAAGAACATTTAATATAATACGCGAAGGAATACGGAGTATGAACATGTGTCGAATAAGTATAAGATTTGTTTGGATCCGGCTGGGATGTTTGAATCGGGATGAGAAGTGATTCAAAATCAGCATAAACAGTAAAAGGCACCCGAATTTTAGAACAATAATTATTAAATGATAAAATATTTCCGGGTACCATATCGCCGTTTTTATTTTTTATTAAATCGGTGGTGGGCATGACTGTATACACTTTGTTGCAATCATGCTGGGAATGGTTATGCAGGGCGATTTCAGTGGAGAAAAACGTCAAACACCCATCACATAGATGCGTTTTTGATTTATGTGTAGATACTTGAGATGCTACTAATCTGGATATATCTTTTATCCAAACATAGTGCCCCTTTGTACCATCCTCGATGTAAAGGAGGTTCACATGTCTCACGCGCTTTGATTTCGTAAAATAAATCGGCCCTACCACCTCGTGAACATGCTTATCAGAATCAAACTCTAGCCCGTACACGTTAATGCTAATATTATTTAAAATTTCAAATTTGGGGATTTCTTTAAGTTTTAATGGCAGCTCCATACCTGTTAAATTTAATGCTGTTGAATAATGTGGGTAAGAAGACGTGCGGTGGGGGTTGTCCCTGCGATCAACCGGGTAGAGTGCTGATGTCACCGCCCAAGCGAAGCAGGCCTCATCTTTATTTTGTACATTGATACAGGCTTTTTTCTTCTTGATCGATGGGGGAAGATCCACATAAGAAGAGCCGCGGATGGGGGTGTATTTATTAATGTTCACCTCAAGGTGTGATACCTTAAGTAAGGCCCACCCGCTGTCCCGCTCCTACAATTAAGAATAGCATTTAATATAAAAATTATGTGATTAAAAAAATTAAAAACTTACCTGGAACTCTTCGCTCTTTGTTTTCACCACATTGCACAATTTTGCGTACACCTCCACCAGGTCGTCAGTAGGGGTTACCACCACGAAGCGGGTGTTAAACGATTTTAGATCTGACTGATCCTCGTCTCCTGGTTTGATATAATGGCCAAACAGCTCGATATTAACCTTTTGAGTCGAATGCTGATGACGACTCACCAAACGTACAAAGCTCCCCTCACAATCCTCTAAGAATTTCGGGATATCGGTAGTATTTGCAGCTTCAATGACGTAAGTGGCAATCCGGTTACGGAATGCAGTAGCAATTCTCTTTACGCCATCTTCGTCGGGTTGGGCAATCGTGATTAGATGTTTTTGAGATCTCAGATGCCCCGTAAGAAGTTGAGGAGTCCCAAATTCCTCTTGGCACGCGTCGCACCGGTTCTTCTTCATGGGGTGGAAGGTCGGCAACCCGCTTAACACCGTTTTGGGCATGATACTTTTTGACATGCTTTGTCAGATTGCGGTTAAGAGTGAAGGTTGATTTGCAGAACGTGCACGAGAACATGATGATTGTTATGCGTTGACGGCTCAATTTAAACTGGTGAATAATATAGCTCTGAAATATTTATATCTTATCAACATACGTTACGTCATATCTACTCCCACCCTTATCAACTGCAAAACCTGACACCGGAAACCGCAACGTCGGCAACCGCAAAACCTGACACCGAAAACCGCAACGTCCGCAACCGGAAACCTGATACTGGAAACCGCAACGTCCGCAACCGGAAACCTGATACTGGAAACCGCAACGTCGGCAACCGGAAACCTGATACTGGAAACCTGACACCGGAAACCTGCACCGGAAACCTGACACCGGAAACCTGACACCGGAAACCTGACACCGGAAACCTGACACCGGTGACCTTGGGAATGCTTCCCATAAGAATAGCATGGGAGCACTTCCTGTGACCTTGGGAATGCTTCCCATAAGAATAGCATGGGAGCACTTCCTGATGCAGAACCCGCAGTTATCCTCTACTATTATGTAACTAGAAAAAAAAAACATTAAAAAGAATTGTGGAATTAGATTTTGAGTGGACGAGTGTTTATCTAGATATGCGCGGAGGGGTTCATATATACAATATAAAAAAAATACATTCGGATTCTAAACATAATTACAATTATGCATTGTGATAATATTAATGCAAAAATTATTTTAACCGTATTTAATTTCATTTGTACCTTTTACCTGGGTTGCACCAAATTTCCCTTAATCCGCGGGCGTGCCGAAAGGTACGCACTTAGGCATATTGGCTATTGTCTAGGCGAACATCTGGCCTTAATGACTAAACTTTCCGGCTTAAAAAAATCTCCGTTTACAACCCTTCAATAAAATTACAGAGCCCCCCGCAAATAATATTTACAATGAACTACCCTAATAAACTAATCCTATATTTACAATTATTTACAATTGAGGCTGTCAATATATATCCACGAACTTGGTTCATTTTAATATTGTTACCGGCGCTTCAGCGGAATCGCCGTAACTTTGATTTAATCCGTTTTTTATATAATTATTTTCGGGCAACATAATTTTGATTATCATTTTACATCTGTACCCACATGTTTATACTTGTTAGAATCAGCTTCTTAAATCAAATTAGTTTTAAAATGAGTAAAGTCAGTATTACATACATTGAGAGTTTAATTTGTATATTTGTATATATTTAATATAAGTTTAGATAAGTAGTTTAGGATTAGGATTTCTTGAAAGATTTACACTCGTAAAATTTACATAAGTTTTTGCGTTACGCCCAAGAAAGCTGTACCAAATATTTTTCCAGGTATTCGTTACGCCCCAAGATTACGCTCGGACAAATTTGATAATCCCTTTTACAGCGCTCGGCTGTTTAAAGACAGCCGGCCTATTGTCCGTCGTAATTTTGGGAAAGTACGCGAAAAATACTTTGGTACAGCTGCGACATCATTTAATTTAACGCGTTATTTGTTTATATGTTTTTATTAATTTCTGAATCAAACTATAATCAAATACCACCTCCACCACAAACACCACATCAATCAAGTGATTTTTGTATACATTATTTTAAAATGTATTTTTTTTTAATTATAACCACAACTATCGTCGAATATTGGCAAAAGGGAACATCGTCGATTAACTTCCAATAATGGTAGAAGTCCTATCGTTGGTACGTTGGTTACAACTGCAACATGTAAAACATTAATTTGTAATTGTTATTTTTTTTGTAATCAAATTTAATTTTGATTACGCAGTTGTAGCTCCGTACTGGTTCCCGGCGTTAGGCATTTTGAAGGGCGCATGCGCGCGCCCTTTGCATTGCGAGAAGGGATGCAAATACATCCCCAGCCACTAGTATTAACCAATGGGAGAAGAGCTACCCCACCGCCTTCTCCCTGTAACAAAACTGTTCGAACTGCCCTGAGACAGTTAGTGGTTTTTGATAATTTTAAGAGTGGTTTTTGTAATTTCAATTAGTGTTTTTTTTTTCAAATTTTGAACGAGTGGTTTTTACGATTTTATTTTTAAAGAGTGGTTTTTTTCAAATGTTAACAGTGGCTTCTTTATTTTTAAAGAGTGGTTTCTAAATTTTGAACAAGTGGTTTATTCGTTTTTTGAGTCAGTGACTTCCTTAAATTTTTAAACGAGTGGTTCTTTGATTTTGAGTTAGTTTTTTTTTTCTTGATATTTTAACAGTGGTTCTAATTTAATTTTTAAAGAGTGGTTCGCATTTAATTAGTCCACATTTTTTTTCTTCGTCGTTAAATGTCAACTTAATTATTTCTTCGTTTTTAAATTAAGTGATCGTCGAAACATTCATTAATTTCTATATATACGCGAGTGTAAAATCTTGATTTTAATAGTTATACATTTTTTTTGTAATTTGTATTTATCTATTTAATGTTCATTGATAGTTTTTTTTTTATTCGCTGTTATTTGTTTTTTTGTTTAATTGTTTATGTTTTTTTTTATTTGAATAAATCAAATATTTATTTGTTGACCACTGAAGGAACTTTTCATTTTGCAATCCTTTAAATCAATTAAAGCCATATCTCGAATCTATGTGTTGTGTGTTCGTGCCATCTAAGCCAAGTTAGAATCCTGGTGTGGAAGAAGACAGCAACTCTAAACCTAAAGGTTTAGGGCAACAAGGGTAAGTAACAGTTTTTTTTTTTTTTTAAATTATAATATTCATCAAGTGAGCCTAGCCGGAGGTTAACAGGAAGCACCACAACTTCTATTATTTTTGCCTAGCGTGGTGACCCCCCCTGTTACAATTGGCGCCCAACTTTTAGTACGAGAAAAAGCCCACGACCCTGAGCATAAAACATCTATTTGATTTTTTAATTTTGTTTTCATTTGGTGGATTATAATTTATTTAGGGATTACTTAAGTTGTCCCCTGTTACAATTAGCGCCCAAGTCGAAGTTCAAGAAAACGCCAACATCCTTGAGAACAGAAGACCTGTGTGTATTTCTTTGTTTTGTTTTCTTTTATATTCAGGTTAATTTTATTAGGGTTCGCGTAAGTTATTCGTTTATTATAGGAACTCTACGACCTTGGATTTTTTTGTATTGCATTTGTTTGTATTTTCCTAGTGTTAATTATTTTCGATTCTTGCTTGCCCGTTACGATTGATGCCCCAACTCGATTGGATCTTGAAAGCCTGACCGAGCCTATATTGTTGTGATACTTTGTTTATTTGCAATCGTTAGGTTAGGGCCGTCTATTGCAATTGATGTGTTACACTTTGGTTCGAAGGTTGCCGCGTCACGTAGATTCAGTTGTATAGAGATTTCATTTTTTGGCATTAATCTCTTAGGTCTGATAATTTTATTTTTATTTTTTTATATATCAAGCTGACCTGTAATATTTGTTATTACCTTTTAGTCGCGACGGGGCCGCAGTCCAGCACTGATGTATTTAGTTTGTGCAGTGTTAAAAGACTTATTTTTCTTATAGTAAAATCGTGATTTTTTTAAGGTCATAAATCACAACGGGGCCGTAGTTTTTTTTCGCACCATTAAAACATTAAAACCGTGATTTTTCTTAATTTTTGAATCGCGACGGGGCCGTATTTTTTGCTAATTTCAAGTAATTTTGATTCTAAAAACATAGCAAATTTAATAATCTTTTTAAGCGGTTACTTTGGATTTTACTAGATTATTTTATCATACTGATTTTGGTTTATACGTCTCGACTAAACCGTTATCACAAGTATCGTATTTTTAACACTCTTAGCCACTAGTTATTTTAATTCCGGGTAATCACATAATCAATTGGTATTTATCAATTTTGTTGATTGGTTTAAAAACGAACTTTACTTTTTTCTCTTGACTGTTTGTTTTGGTTTAATATTTTTTTAGTTATTTAATTTATTAACAACACTCATTTTTTGGTAATAACTCTTACGGGGCCGATTATTCTTGAAACATTAATTTTTGATTAAATTTTAAAAATGAGTAGCCAAAACCAAAACACATTTTCTCAAGTAGGATCTCACGATATATATGTTTCGTTGGGCGAAGATATTCGTTCAAACGCGTCTTCGCATCGCTCGCAACCCCTCGCCACAGATGACGAATTCGAGCGTAGAAAAAAAGCGTTGATTGTCAGGTACGAGGAACAGCTCCGCGAGGAGAAGAGACGACTTGAAGGGCGTGAACTTGAGGAAATTCGGGCGCGCTATGAACGTCAACTCGGGGAAGTAACGGAAATCACAAACGTAGATAATTCGCCAGGACCTCGCACAATTCAAAATAAGCAGCCTTCCGCTCAAATTGGATCCGACCAAGATATTATGTCGCTCATTAATGTTATCCGCGACAGTTGTTTGCAGCAAGTCCGCGAAATGCGGGTGGAATTTCAACGCGAGCAACGAGAACTTAGGGCGGATATTCAGCAGCTTCTCGAAAGAAACAATCGTCGTAGCCCCAGCGAAATAAGCAGAGAGAGGGATGTTGATTATAATTTTGAACGCGATTGTGACCAAAGGCGATCGCGGCTTGATCGAACATCCCCTCGACCTGATGATCACCATAATCAAGACGACGTAACCGGAGCAAAACACATAATCGATATTATACGAGAAGTAAGGAGGACGGAACCGGAAGCTACAGCGTTATTTAATGGCAGAGATCCTCACGCCTTCGTTGAATGTCTAGAGCGAGAATTTAGTGGCCTAAGACTTGAAGACAGTGAGAAGAATCGACGAGCACTTGCCAGACTGGATGCGGCATACGTGGCGAAATTCGGCGGCTACTTCGCGGATGACATCCCCTGGAGCCAGGCAAAGGAGCTGTTTTGCGATTCGTTTGATCCCGACACCGTAGACCACGACGAAGCAATCGAACTGCTGGTAACACCACAGGGAGATATGGAGCCAGGCGTGTTCGCTCTCCGCAAGCAAACACTCTTTAAACGTTTTGCCGCGAATGACTGGACGGAAGATTTCATGACAAAAGCAATGTGGCGACTTTCGGCTCCATCTCTTCGCCAAGCTTTATTCTTTCGCCCAAGAACAGTGGATGAATTTGTCTACAAGGCAGCTCGTCTCTCCGCATCGGAATTCAAACCGATTCCGGTTATAATTAATAACGAAGCCAAGACATCCACTATGAATCGGTCACCATCGCCCCCAAAGCAACAAAGTAGCCGGAATAATCAGTATTGGAGGAAAAATCACGAACGCGAAAACCAACGGGGACACTATACTGGGAAAAATTCACGTAGGCCACCACCTCCACCGCAGGACCCGTTCACGCGTAACCTGAAACCTCTAGCCCAAACTCCGAAACAGCTGCGTTCGGAAATTGTTCGCCACAACACAAATGTGACTGCGAGAAGACCCACGCCACCCCCGGCCCCGTCTAGGAAGCCGCCCTTTTGTAAACGCTGTCGTCAAGGGCGACATTGGTACAAGGACTGCCCTAAACAGGAGGGAAATGGAATGCAGCGCGGCCAACAGCAGCAAAACCTATCCTAAGCCGCCCAACGGAACCGACTGTTCGCCGAAAACGTTCTCGCTACCCAAAAAGGACTATGTTAATGGACGCTGATAGTGTGAAAGTGATAGTGACTTTTCCCTCCTAGACTTTAAAATAGACGTTTGTGCAACGCATTTACCCCTAAAACCCACACTGAAGACGCTTTCCACCGTACCGTTTAAGTTTTAATGCCGATGATCCTGCAAGCCCAGAGCCTCGACACCAACTCCACCGACGACGACGTTATGCCCAGTGGAAAGACACTATAAATGGACGCTAATGTGCGCGAATTTGGTTCGTTAGTCGACGCGAGTGTTTTGTTTTGAATAGTGAGGACTCCATGGACGCCCTGTGCGCGATTGTGTAGTGATAAACATACTTTTTCTAACGTAGTTTTGGACACGTTTTTCCCCCAGTGCGTTTAACTCTAAGACCCGCCCTTAGCCGATGGCTCCGCGACGCCCAACGCGTGTAGCTTGGACTCCACCCTACAGGACGAGGGTAACATCAAGACACGTTCTGTGACGCCGGACTGCGACGCAAATTCGCCGTCTTATTCTAAAAAGCGAGGCCTCATCTCCGCTTTTCCAGCTGGTGCAGATGTATGGAAACGTCTCAAAACCCAAGGCGTTGAGACACCCTTCGCCAAGCAGCCAGCCATACTGTCGATGGGCAGTAATCCCATCGTGGCGCCCAATTATGATGTTCTGACACATATGCCTACCTGGAGCAGCCGTAGCCGAAGGCAAAGTCAGAACATCACACCACTCAACTTTCCGGACATTTGGAACCACCCGGACTTAATTTGTCTACCGCGAAGCTGAGGTATGACCATTCGAAAAACACAACCCCCATTTGCCCTTTGTTGTGCTCTTATATGTTTTGCTCAATTTCTCTTCATTTCTATTAACAATCAATGTATGTAAACTATCGCAGTTTGTTATAGCATTGCATTTTATTCCATTTAGATGTAAGCTAACTTCACTCATTTTCCGGGGCCGTTTGTTACCGGCGCTTCAGCGGAATCGCCGTAACTTTGATTTAATCCGTTTTTTATATAATTATTTTCGGGCAACATAATTTTGATTATCATTTTACATCTGTACCCACATGTTTATACTTGTTAGAATCAGCTTCTTAAATCAAATTAGTTTTAAAATGAGTAAAGTCAGTATTACATACATTGAGAGTTTAATTTGTATATTTGTATATATTTAATATAAGTTTAGATAAGTAGTTTAGGATTAGGATTTCTTGAAAGATTTACACTCGTAAAATTTACATAAGTTTTTGCGTTACGCCCAAGAAAGCTGTACCAAATATTTTTCCAGGTATTCGTTACGCCCCAAGATTACGCTCGGACAAATTTGATAATCCCTTTTACAGCGCTTGGCTGTTTAAAGACAGCCGGCCTATTGTCCGACGTAATTTTGGGAAAGTACGCGAAAAATACTTTGGTACAGCTGCGACATCATTTAATTTAACGCGTTATTTGTTTATATGTTTTTATTAATTTCTGAATCAAACTATAATCAAATACCACCACCACCACAAACACCACATCAATCAAGTGATTTTTGTATACATTATTTTAAAATGTATTTTTTTTTAATTATAACCACAACTATCGTCGAATCCTATCGTTGGTACGTTGGTTACAACTGCAACATGTAAAACATTAATTTGTAATTGTTATTTTTTTTGTAATCAAATTTAATTTTGATTACGCAGTTGTAGCTCCGTACTGGTTCCCGGCGTTACGCATTTTGAAGGGCGCATGCGCGCGCCCTTTGCATTGCGAGAAGGGATGCAAATACATCCCCAGCCACTAGTATTAACCAATGGGAGAAGAGCTACCCCACCGCCTTCTCCCTGTAACAAAACTGTTCGAACTGCCCTGAGACAGTTAGTGGTTTTTGATAATTTTAAGAGTGGTTTTTGTAATTTCAATTAGTGTTTTTTTTTCAAATTTTGAACGAGTGGTTTTTACGATTTTATTTTTAAAGAGTGGTTTTTTTCAAATGTTAACAGTGGCTTCTTTATTTTTAAAGAGTGGTTTCTAAATTTTGAACAAGTGGTTTATTCGTTTTTTGAGTCAGTGACTTCCTTAAATTTTTAAACGAGTGGTTCTTTGATTTTGAGTTAGTTTTTTTTTTCTTGATATTTTAACAGTGGTTCTAATTTAATTTTTAAAGAGTGGTTCGCATTTAATTAGTCCACATTTTTTTTCTTCGTCGTTAAATGTCAACTTAATTATTTCTTCGTTTTTAAATTAAGTGATCGTCGAAACATTCATTAATTTCTATATATACGCGAGTGTAAAATCTTGATTTTAATAGTTATACATTTTTTTTGTAATTTGTATTTATCTATTTAATGTTCATTGATAGTTTTTTTTTTATTCGCTGTTATTTGTTTTTTTGTTTAATTGTTTATGTTTTTTTTAATTTGAATAAATCAAATATTTATTTGTTGACCACTGAAGGAACTTTTCATTTTGCAATCCTTTAAATCAATTAAAGCCATATCTCGAATCTATGTGTTGTGTGTTCGTGCCATCTAAGCCAAGTTAGAATCCTGGTGTGGAAGAAGACAGCAACTCTAAACCTAAAGGTTTAGGGCAACAAGGGTAAGTAACAGTTTTTTTTTTTTTAAATTATAATATTCATCAAGTGAGCCTAGCCGGAGGTTAACAAGAAGCACCACAACTTCTATTATTTTTGCCTAGCGTGGTGACCCCCCCTGTTACAATATTAATGATTAGGAGGTAAAAAAAATAATCGAAAATGGGCTTCGTTGTTGTCGCGAACTGTTTTAATTATTGTTTCGCCGATGTAATCATTTTGTCGGTGTTTTCGGTAAAACGCCGGTAACAATTCGGCCCCGTGAAATGAACCAAATTCGCTGTAGAAGAACGTCTTAAAAGCAAAATCTTATTACAATCATGAACAAAAAGTAAAGAAGAAAAATACTTATGTCTTGTCCATACATTGATGTTCCGCTTGAAAGCCTCCTGATATATTGCCATTGAGCACACGTTCCTACTGTTTCCGGATGTCTCCTTCGGGATTGAGAATGTACGAATGCAAAGTATAATTAACGTTTATCACACAAATTACGGTGCACGGGAGTGTCACTACTTTCGATTAGAGCGTCCATTTCGCGATAAAAGCAGGCACTAAAACACGGCATAAGGTTCGTAAACTCACTGTGATGATGTGGATGGCCCTTGCGGAGGTTCATCGGTGTCGTCTTCGTCCAGGTCGTCATCAGAAGCTGCGTCATTCTGGGGTTCTGGTGCTGGTCGAATGTCGTCCGCATGAACTCTTACATTGTGGCCATTTCGGTCGATCAGGAAAACTCGCCCCGCAAAACCATCCAGGATTACAAATGGTCTTAGCCATTTAGCAGCGAAACCGGCAGGATTTTCGTTGTCGCTTATAGGGTGGTTGCGAATAACAACCTGTTGTCCTATTTCGAACTGGGAGGGTTCTGCTTGCTGATCATATCTTCGCACGTACTCCCTATTTCGGTTTCGAATACCTTTTTGACGGATTTGTATTTCGTCATTGTGGTTGTGCGGACGGGCTAGTGGGATATCATGTTCTGCAGGCCTCGGTAATTGGTAACCCAATAGTGCTTCAGCGGGTGTAACTCCAGTCGCAGCGTTGGCACGGGAACGGAGTTCAAATAGGATTGGCTGAAGGTGACGGTCCCATTGGTTTCCAGGCTGTCCTTGCATCCTAATCCGCAGGCATTTCTTCAACTCCTGGTTTCGCCTTTCTGTTGGATTAGCTTGGGGATGGTATACCGGAGTATAAAAAGCTTCAATTCCCCAACTCTGAAGCTGATCTTGCCAACGGCGTGCGGTGAATTGTGGCCCATTATCGCTGATCAAGTTCCTTGGGTAACCGAACCTATGAAAGACCTGTTCTTCTAACAGTTTTAAAATGTTAGTAGTACTTGCCTTTCCGATCGGGAACGCTTCTACCCATTTAGTGAATAGGTCGGTTACTACAAGTATTGAGCGCTTACGTGTTGAGCTTGCGGGATATGGGCCCATTAAATCAACTGCTACGGTATGAAATGGTGCAGAGGGAATTCGAGCCTTCATCGGTGCTTTCTTCTGAGCCTTGCCGCGCTTCGTTGCAATGCAGATGAGGCAGCTCTTCACGTAGTCCCGGACGTCCTTCACGAGTGTGGGCCAGTAGTATCGGGCACGAATACTACGTATTGTTTCGTCTCGTCCTGGGTGAATTGCCTCATCGTGCATCGCGTGCAAGACTCTTGAAACCGCTGTGGCCGGCACGAACAGGGTTCGGTCTCGATTTTCTTCGGGTCTGTGGTATAGCGTCTCTTCAACTGCTTCGAATATATTGTTCCATTTAGTCCAATCGGGATGGTTTGGATCTGCTAGCAGCTGGAGAATTCTCTGGCTCTCCTCATCCTGTTGTTGAGCTTCCATGATTGAATGCACGACAGGGACTTCGAGTGCATTTAGCTCTGGTGGGAGGATCGAATCTAACTCAGGCAAGGGGCTGATAGGCTGGTCTTCGGGGTCACGGCTAAGCATGTCGGGTAGCTGGTTGGCTTCTCCTGGGCAATGGCTGATGTCAAAATCAAAACTCTGGAGTAATAGCGCCCATTTTGTGAGTTTTGATTTTGAATCTTTGAAATTGTTCAGCCATGTTAATGCTCTGCTATCCGTGATGACGTGGAAGTGGCGTCCCTCTAGCAGTGGACGATACCTCTGAAGAGCAAAAACCAGGGCGAGGCACTCTTGCTCGTTTATATGGTATCGCTTCTGTGTATCGTTTAATTTTCTTGAATCAAATGATATGATTCTTTTTTCGCCTGCGGGGGTCATCTGAAACAGTACACAAGAAATACCAATATTTGATGCATCCGTTTGAACAGTAAATTCAAGGCCAGTTAAGGGCCTATGGAACTGTAGAGGTTGTTTCACACGATTTCGTAACATCTCCATAGCGGCTGTTGCTGCTGGAGTCCATTTAAATGTGCGGTTAGTAGCCAGTAAATCGTTAATTGGTGCCGCAATTGCAGCAAAATCGTGTATGTACTGTCTTACCCAATTACAAATTCCCAAATATTTCCTAAGTTGCCGCCGTGTTTTCGGGATTGGATGATTTGCAATTTGTTGCAAATGTTTCTCTAGAGGTCTAGTCATATCGCCGTCCACCATGTGCCCTAAATACTCTAGTGCCGTTTTTCCGAATGAACACTTTTCCGTGCCTAATCGCAGATCGAACTGATCCAGGCGTTCGAATATAAGAGCAAGATGCCTTAAGTGTTCTTCGGGTGTGTTCGAGTAAACAATTATGTCGTCAAGGTACACCATAGTAAAATCGTGTAACATACCTGCGAGTACCTCTTGCGACATTAATCGTTGAAATGTAGCGGGTGCATTTTTCAATCCAAACGGCATTACCCTGAATTGATAGTGTCCTCCATCCGGTGTTGAAAATGCGGTGTATAATTTTGACTTCTCTTCCATTGGAATTTGCCAATACCCGCTTTTTAAATCCAACGTTGAGAAAATTTTCTCGTCACCAAGATCGCGAAGCGCTTCTTGGATAATGGGCATTGGGGTGATCTCGGAAACTGTCACTGCGTTGAGTTTTCTATAGTCAATACAGAAGCGGTTTTCTCCATCCTTCTTCTTGACTAAAACTATAGGTGATGCATAAGGGCTGGTGCTGGGTTCAATTATCCCTTGTGTAATTAACTCCTCCACTTGTGCATCAATTTCTTGTTTCCGGGCAGGGTTCACTCGATAAGGGCGGATTCTTATAGGCTTGTTCGTTGTGAGGTGAATCTTGTGTTCGGTCGTGCGTGTGCGTTGAGCAAATTGGTCCTTTGGTTGGAATGTTCGACTAAATCTCTCTACTAGCTCTTCGAATTTCTTAGCTGCATTTCCAACAAAATTATGATTTAATTTTGGCGGCCTGGTTCCTTCCTCAATCGTAGGTTGATCGGTCCACCGGATCGTTTGGCGTAATCCAGTGCCGATATGAATGCACCGTTTGCTACAGTCAATTATAGCTTCATGCTTCATGAAGAATCCTATTCCTAGAATAACTTCATATCGAAGCCCGGGCATTATCAAGAACTCCTCTGAAAACTGCTGCGTGCCCAGTCGAAATTGGACTGTGGTTGCTCCTGTAACTTCAGCAGTTATATTTTCCTCAGCTAAATTTGTTCGTGCACGCAGTGGTCGAATGTGGCTTTGAGTAGGTGCATACCGAATATAGTTTTGGCCGGCGCCGAGATCAAGCAAACATTTCAGAATTTGATCACGCACTAATAATGGCAGAATGACTAATTGTGACTTACGAGTAGAAAAAACGCACAATGGCTGATTGTCATTATCACTCGAAGACACATTTATATCACACTCACTAGTAGTTTCACTTTTCACTACACAATTGTCCTGGTGGATGCGCCCATTATTGTGGTGGAGGTGCCGGAATGCATTTGCATTAAAACGTGGGATGAATTGTCTTGACCTTTTTCGTTTCTTCTTACGGTTGCGTTGTCTGTTTGCGGAGGCGACAGGAGAGCTTAATAGGTCTAACTCTACTCCTGCCGCTGACGATAGTTTCCCGACGATTTTACATGTTCAGATTTTCTGTTAGTTGCTGTATTTTCCTCCTGGAAATTTCGATTTTCGTTAAAAATTTCTCGATCTTGATTAGACATAGATTTATTATCCGATTTTTCAAATCAAGGGGGCCCGGAGCGATAGTGTTTGCTTCTGTTTCTGCCTATCCAGGAATTGTGGTGAAGTGTTTTATTTTTCGGCGGATCTGTGTTTTGTGCGGCTACGTGTTGCTTGTGGGCTCCAACTTTTGTCCCCGACGATGATAATCTTGTAGCTCGCTTAACAAACTGTTCCACTGTGTCCGGTTTGAAATGTAATGCTTGTTTAAGCGAGTCTGATGCCAATTCCCACATAGCTAGAGTTTTCATTTCCTCCGACCAGAACGACAGATGTCTATCAAACAAAACTCTCTTCTGAATTGCGAAAACTCCTGGTGGCGTGGACCCCTGTGGTTTCATCAGAACTTCCTTGGTTTCATCCAGTGCTACTTTTGCTGGATCGATGGAGAGAATGAAAAGGTCCTTTGCTTCATCCCATGAAACGTCCTCGTTAAAGTAACCGCCGTATTTCTTCGTGCACTCCGCGTCCATTCCCGCTAGAGCGCGGCGGTGTTTAACATCGTCCCTCAGATTCTGCCCCTCAAATTCAATTTCCAATTGGCTGATATATTTCCGCGGATTACGACCATCAAATTTCACTTTGTCGTCCTCGCCAATATTTTTCAGTAGATATGTAATTTGATTCGCGGGCAAAGACGTAGTTATCACTGCTGATGAAGGAGGTGCCACCGGTCGAGGAGATAAATGGGTGTCGACTCGCGCTTCCTGTAGTGGTGACGATCTTCTCGGAGCTTCCTGTCTCGGCTGAGAGAGGCGGGATAAGGCGCGCTGTTCATGTTCAATGACATCTAGTCTATTCAACACCTCATCCAATCTAGCTCTTATTTCGTCCCTTTCATTTAGAAGCTGCTCCTCTCTTCTTAAATGTGCCTCCCGGACTTCTAACATTTCCTTCCACGTAAATGTTCTTTCTTGTTTGCGGAGCCTCAGCTCCTCCTCTTCTTGTTGAAGTAATTCCTCCCGAAGTTTACTGAAGTTTTTCATTTTTTCCAAATGAGCACGGTACTCTCTAGCTTCCCTTTCGTCTAATTCTTCGAGGGCTAATGACGCATTAGAAGCTCGAGATGTCGGACGATGTCTTGGATGCAAAATAATGTCTTCGTTCATTTGCGACGCGATTTCATGTACGGATTGCCTGGAGCTTGGTCTCTCAAAATCGATATCTTCAGCACGGGAGTGAGTGCGCATGCTGTAAGTACTCATCTTTGTTCGAGTTAAAAAAAAAGAATTATTATTACTATTAATTAAACTCGGCCCCGTCGAGTTTCAAAAAAAAAAAATCAAAATGTAACTCGAACAAAGTAGTACGTAGTCGGAAATATTATTTAAATAAGTGATTGTGGGTATTATGATTCTCTTTGTTTCTTACAACTAAATAAATTTAACACTTCACAACACTTCCTGTAGAAAAAATGTATTAAGTTTAAACAAAGAGAATCTGAATTTTTATAGGCCAAAATAAAATATATACTTGAACAATTTATATTAAATATTTATATAAAATTAGAAATACTTGTGCAAGTAACGGATCGTGAGTTACAAAAAATTGTACATATATGTACTATTGCTAGGATTACGAATAACGCCTGATTAGTGTTATTCCTTAAAAGTAATCTATTTAAAAATAAAATTCTTATTAAATCACATTGAGCGCCATTTATCAACGGTGAACATTAAGGTGTCGATTTCAAACAAAATTGACAACCCTGGTTTGAATAAAAAGAAAAGTTTAATAATTTGGCCTACGCTATATTCAAAACGGATCCCGCTGATTACCCACTAGTTCTTAGGCAGAGCACCACAATCACTTTAAAAAAAATGGAAAGTACTTACCGGATTCCTCCTGGTATCGACGTCTTCGGGCCAACACACACTTAATTATATTATATATTTCTTTTGTGGATTTTAGCTTGGAATTTAGACTTAATTAATTAAATCAAGAAAATTCAAATGTTCAAAAAAAAATCAGAACAGAATTTTATTACAAACGAAACAAGAAAAGATAACAAGAACAATAAGCAAAAAAAAAGAAATATAAATATATACATGTACCAGACCCACACGTCGAACACTCAAAATTAAAATTTAAACTTACAAAAAGAAATGAAAATGATTTCGCGACTAAACTTACGCACGCACTATTTTTCTTCACTTGGCAGAATTTCGCAACTAACTACCCTTCCTACTCGCGCTAGTTTTTGTTAACTACCCCAACCCCCTTCCAATCAGTCATCATTGGGGTTAGTGGTGGTTAAGCGCCTAATTCCTGATTGGAGCATTGGCGACGTTGCTGTGTGCGCAAGCGCTTTGAATCAACCCCCTCTATTGCACTTTGACATTTGTTTGTCAGTGTTCGATGCCTAAACATGAAATGATTTAAACATTTGTATATGTATATGTTATTTACATATTGTATGAGTGGTTTAGGCATCTAGAACACATTTACTGCGTTCTATGCTGGGGTTGTGCGCTTTACTTTCACGACGTTGCATTATTGGCCATTTAAAGAAAAAACAAAACAAAAAAATAGTGCGTGAATATTAATTATGTAACTAGAAAAAAAACATTAAAAAGAATTGTGGAATTAGATTTTGAGTGGACGAGTGTTTATCTAGATATGCGCGGAGGGGTTCATATATACAATATAAAAAAAATACATTCGGATTCTAAACATAATTACAATTATGCATTGTGATAATATTAATGCAAAAATTATTTTAAACGTATTTAATTTCATTTGTACCTTTTACCTGGGTTGCACCAAATTTCCCTTAATCCGCGGGCGTGCCGAAAGGTACGCACTTAGGCATATTGGCTATTGTCTAGGCGAACATCTGGCCTTAATTACTAAACTTTCCGGCATAAAAAAATCTCCGTTTACAACCCTTCAATAAAATTACAGAGCCCCCCGCAAATAATATTTACAATGAACTACCCTAATAAACTAATCCTATATTTACAATTATTTACAATTGAGGCTGTCAATATATATCCACGAACTTGGTTCATTTTAATATTAATGATTAGGAGGTAAAAAAAATAATCGAAAATGGGCTTCGTTGTTGTCGCGAACTGTTTTAATTATTGTTTCGCCGATGTAATCATTTTGTCGGTGTTTTCGGTAAAACGCCGGTAACAAGTTGTCCTGTTTCTTTTCTTCGATTAATTTCCATGAACGTTAGATTATCCAATTTCCTTCCTTTTCTTTTAATGTGTAATATTTTTTCTTCTCCAAATCTATGTTTTTCTGCGATTAGGTGGGTGGCAAATGTTGATTTCCCTCTCTTGTATTGATAATCTTTTTTATTCTATCCTATCCATTATAAGAACATATCCTATTCATTATAAGAACATAATATTTTGTTGTTGAAAATAAACTAATGTTGTCGAGGTAATTAATAGAAGCTTCTTTTTGTATATTATGTAAGCTGTCAACAACTGTATCTCTCTCTCTCATAAGTAAGAGTTTCCATTAAACCAAAGGCATTACCTTTTATTCACATTGTCCCTTCGATGTGATAAAAGCTTGCGTCTTAATTTTGTAGAATTTTGATGCTTAGTTCAAAATTGAAAAATATTTTTATTTACTTTATTCGTTTGGAATGTCTATTATATGTTGAAGTACATATTTTTTTTTCATATCTATCGTTTTGTATTGAATATTCAATTAGTACTCCGTATTTCGGCTGCTATAAGATATGATCGTTTCTTAATATTGATAAAAGTTGTGGTAATTTTGTTTTATTTTGAAATATAACTGATTTTTTTATATGTGCTCTTTTGTATTTAAATATTATAATCTTATGTTCTTTAGTTTTTCTTTAAATTTTAATGCTTAAAAAATTGTTCTGCATTTTATTTTAAAAGTAGATTTATTTATCAACATTTAACAACAATAATAATGTAACATTAGTTACTTGTTATATTTCATATTGTTATATTAATTTTCAAAGGAACTACAATTTTTAGCCTAGGACAATGTGTCAGGAAATCAAATACAACATTATGTATCATAAGAAATGTTCTAATAAAAAATTACCTAATGTTATACTTTCCTTTCATCAAGAGTGCTGTACAGTAAGCCACTGCAAACAAAACATGGTTTTAATAGCAATGAAGACACCCAGTCTGCGTATTGTCATAAAATGTGCCGACAAACCGGGAATGCCTCTGTAATCATTTTCAAAATCATAAACCTTCAAATAGAATTCAAAAATTTTTGTAAATTTGTTTATCATGCTCCTTGCATTTTTAGTATCGCTTTAACCTTGTGTCTGAAACTGTGGACGTAAAATACGTTTCTGAGTATGTAACAATGGCAAGTACAATTGCTATGTAAAGAAGAAGCTGTGTAAACAATCTAAATATTTTTTTGTTTTATCCGTGGGTGCTGTGTAATAAAGCAGCAAAAGATAAGCATCACTATGTTGCTCAAGAATTTCTAGTTTATTTTAAAATAAAATTAGAAGATCAGGACAAAAATTTCGCTCCTCATTTAGTGTGTAAAACTTGTTATCGCTTATCTTTGCCTTTTGGTATTCCTATGGTTTGGAGAGAAAAAGAAAATCATTATAATGATTGTTATTTTTGTTTGTGCAAAAATTCGGGGTTTAATAAGAAAAACAAACATGCCATTACTTATTTACATCTTCCATCAGCAATTAGACCTATTGCACATAGGCCATGTATTCCCATTCCAACATCACCAACAGTAATACCTGTTCCCCTTCCAGCCCATAAGATGATTTCAATTTGTCCCCAGAATCACAAGATAACAACTCGCAACCTATGAATTAATCAAAATTAGATGATTTGGTACGCGATTTAGGCCTTACAAAATAACAAAAGTAAACTTTAATTATCGAGATTGAAAGAAGAAATTCTTAACTTTCGATACAACTTTCTATTGGTATAGACATTGTAAGGAAGAATTTAAGAAGTATTTCCTAATTGAGAGGGAGTAGTGAACTGTTGTGATGTCCCTGGCTTGATTGGTCGCTTAAGAACTGTTTGTGAATCGGCAGAATTCCGTTTATTTATTGACTTTAGCAAAAGAAGTTTAGCCGAGAGCGTTCTTCTGCATAATGGGAATCAATTAGCTTCAGTTTCAGTAGTTCATTCAGTTCACATGAAAGAAACATATACAAAGATGTGTACGATTCTAGAAAAAATAAAATATAATGAATACAAGTGGTACGTGTGCTGTGACCTTAAAGTGTGCTGTATTGTATTGGATCTACAAGGAGAGTACACAAAATTTCCGTGTTTTTTTTGTGTCAATGGGACCCTAGAGCTAAGGAAAGCACTTGCAAGTGACTAATTTTCCAAGAAAGAAAACAACTCGTCCCAGAGACAAAAAAGTAATAAATTTGCCCCTTAGTTGATTGTGTAAAAATATTGCTACCTTCTTTGCACATAAAACTGGAATTAATGATGCAATTTGTTAAAGCTTTGGACAAAAATGGCCCCTCTTACCAATATATTGCTTAAATATTTCCACTGTCGGAGGCAAACGTGAAGGAAGGCGTTTTGATGGCCCGCAGATTCGCAAACTTATAAAGGATGTTACTTTTTAAAAGTGCATGTCTGACATAGAACTTCAAGCTTTGGAATCACATCAATATGAGGAAATTGTAAAAACTATGCTCAAAAAGTTCAGGGGACTGGGGTGTAATACGAGCTTAAAGTTGCACTTCCTCCACTCTCATCTTGAACATTTCCCAGAGAAGAGCACTGAGTGAAGAACATAGTGAGATATTCCATCAAAACATAAAAGAGATGGAAACGACCCTGAAGATGGCTCTTAAGGTATGTTAGTAAATCCTTATTTATCTTAAACTATTCTAACTGTACAATAGATATGTTTTTTAGAAAACATAAAAGTATTATGGTTTTTACATATAATTTAATAAGTAATAAATATTTAATTCCAACATGGCAAAAAAATCTGCCGCGAAACAAAAAAAAAGTTAACATATTTAAGTACACCAAAATTAGGTTTAGAGACCTCTGAAACCCAGTGCCGCAGAAAAAAATTATTTCGTTTTAAAACTATATTTACAGACATGAAAAAACTTTTTGATATAATGTGTAATGATGTAAATTCTATTAAAAATAAAAAATGAAATTAATCGATGTATGCATAATAAGCAAAAGCTACTCCCACCAATATTACATAACATGCGCACCAACGTATTTTTATGTTTATAATAATACATGCACTTCTTATTATTTTAAAATAACTATGCTAATGGTATTGTCAATGTTAGTATAATAATTTTTAGAAGAGTTATTATAAAATTGAATTTTAGTATCATTAGTAATAACAACTTATTACATTACTTATCTTTTTAATTTTATTTGATAATGATAAAACGCTGTACGTTTATTATACATTATACTATATAGCTGATATAATAAGAATGAAAAACCTTAAAATTCCAATATTGTAAAATTTAGCAAAAATATCAACAAGTTTTACTTATTTATAAAATCTAAGTATATATACAGGGTGTCCCGTTAATGCGGGGAAATGGCTAGACCATAGATTCCTGAGGTCAAAATATGACGATTTAACGCAACTTATCTATATCCAAAAATTTACGGTTAATCCGGAATTTGGCTTCAAAGTTTCAAATTTTTTTATTTCTTTTGTTTATAACAATTGAACGCTTTATTTGATTTGAATGAAACTTATTATTAATAAGTATCATAATATCATACATCATTTCAGTTATTGTTGGCATTAGTGATTGACAGGAAGTATAAAAAACAGTAGTACCACCACTTAAAAACTAAAATATTTTTTTATTGGTGCATCCAATAAAATCCAAAAAAATCTACTTGAAAGGGCATTAGATTTAAAAACTTTTTTGACTTCTACTAGTTTTTGATATCTTGTACGGCTTTTGCACAAAAAATAAAATATGAATATAGTATACTCATTATGCACTCATTAATAAGTAAATAAACTTACTCTATTGAATAAAGATTCAATAATATCAATTAATAAAATAAATCAAAACAACATCTAACACTTTTCAAACAATTTTCTTTGCAAAATCCTAATACAAACAAGATATCTGTTTGTTCCAAATATGAATGTTTATGAACTATAATAAAGTTAAAAATTAATTGTTACAAGACACTAAATAATTATTATTATACATAATTTACATTTTTTAAACAAAGACGGCCACGAAAAAAATTTTTTTTCGATTCGATGAAAAACTTGATTTTGTTTTTACTAGATAAAAAATATATATTTTATTTTTTTGTGGGAAAACCGTAAAAGATATCAAATATTATTAAGAGATAAAAAAGTTTTTAAATTAAATTGTCTTTCAAGTAGTATTTTTTTAGTTTTTATTAGATCCACCAATAAAAAAATATTTTAGTTTTTAAGTGGTGGTACTACTGTTTCCTATACTTCTTGTTAACCAATAATAGTCATAATAACTGAAATGATGTATTATATTATGGTAGTTATTAAAAATAAATTTCATTGAAATCAAATAAAGCGTTCAATTGTTATAAACAAAAGAAATAACATTTTTTGAAACTTTGAAGCCAAATTCCGGCTTAACCGTAAATTTTTGGATATAGATAAGTTGCGTTAAATCGTCATATTTTGACCTCAGGAATCTAGGGTCTAGTCATTTCCCCGCATTAACGGGACACCCTGTATATTGTATAAAACATTTTTAGTTATGAAATTCTATAAAATGCCAACTAATAATAAAGATGCAAACTGAGCGATACATTAGCAGCTTAAATATTTCACAAAGTGAATTTTACAATTAAGAATCAATACTTGAAAAATTTATATTATTAGTACTACTTCTAAATGTATTTTCTAATGAATGTCAACGTGACATAATATATAAGTTTTCATTGTGAAAACTAATAAGCTATATATGGCAAATAAACTGGTAAAAACCACCAAAGCGAACTCCACTGGCAGCAGAGTCATGGTCAGCATTGGGCGAGAGTGGAAGATCACTTGGACGTGAACTTGAGCCTTTCCGTGTGAAGTCGAAATTTTTGTATTTTTGTATGCATTTGTAAGTCTCGAAATAGTTATGTATATTCACATTGGATAAATAAATAAATAAATAACGAAACAAAAAAAATATATTAATGAAAATTCTTGATATTAAAAGAAATTATTGCTTCTAAAAAACTTGTTCTACATACAGAAATTAGTGAGTGGGATATATAGATGTATAAAACTGTTGAGCAGAGATTTAAAAAAAATTAAATTGAAATGCAAAACTGATTTATATTATTGTAAAAAGTTTATCACGATGCTAGTCTGATACCCCAAGAACATACCTTTAGTCTGATCAATAACATAGATCTGATTAAATTCAGAGTGCATGCATACCGTTTGTAGCTTATATTCCATTACAATTAAGTGCTGCTGTAGTTATAATTGAATAAACGATAAGTGATATGAGCGGAAGACGACCCTATTGCCCTCTGCCCTCCTGCCCTTTCCGCCGTAATCGACACTATTGATCCCTTAACGACGTTATTTTGCGCTTATAAAGTCCTATAATGCACCGACGGTTCATCACCAGGAATTACTGGCATTCCACCACCTCAATCTTCATTTACAGGACATGCCTGAACTAATAACAACCCTTTCATGAGCACCCAGGTAAACCACGTTGACGTTATAAATATGAATACT
This sequence comes from Ontholestes murinus, assembly GCA_963969525.1. NCBI lineage: Eukaryota > Metazoa > Arthropoda > Insecta > Coleoptera > Staphylinidae > Ontholestes > Ontholestes murinus. The sequence continues at coordinate 35,375,812 of OZ018395.1, read as the reverse complement.
TCATTATTGCGAATTAATGCACACAATGATATATTGCCACTGTGTAATGAAATTGTAGATTAAAGGATCTTTCTTATGAAGGTATCATTAATTTCTAATCAGAATTTGTATATAAGTATTATAATTAAAATATATATAAACATCTCTCTTATAAAATTTTAAGAACTAGTGATTAACAAACTAGATATCAGACGTTATTTCTTTTTATATATAAGAAAAGTCTTGTATTTAAATTAAAATAAAAAAGCTTATAATCGCAATAAATTTTATTTGACTTACGAAAATATATTTCAAGCCTTTACCTTTAGATTATCGACGAAAAGTAGCGCAGTTTTTAGGGAGAGCATTGAGTAGAGAAGACAAATGCTAAAACGCTTGAGATTAAAATTTTATGCAGAGAGTGTAAAAAACGTCGAAATTTGAATTTTGCCCGCATAAATTTGAGACGAAAAACCCGCGATATTTACGGGCGCGCCCGCAATATTTTTCCGTTCATTTTAATATTTGCAGAATGATTTATCGGCCGAACTCTTCTCTCGTATATCTAGGAATGATATTTTTAGTACTTGTAAGTTAAGTAATAATATACTTGATATATATAACGTATATATACATTAGTTATAGAAGTGATAGTGTATTTTTAATTACTTAATTTATAGAATATACATACAAATAAATAATATAAATACAACTAATTTCATTAATTACTTTAATACAAGAAATGTTTTATTAAACAAAATTTAATTTACACTATTGATATCATAGATTTATTTTTTGAAACCCTTAAATCACAAAATATAATATAGCCCTAACATGAATACAATATTATATTGTGAATAGACAATTTTGTTGTAAAGTAGATTATTGCATATGACATTACAGTTTCAAATTAAATCATTATTCTAATCTAAATAGTACATTCGACTATATAAATGATTGGACAAAAGAACAATAGATAAGTTATTAAATAATAATAATTAATTAAATTAAACGATTACTAATCCTTTTTCTTCATTTTTTTCCATATTATAATTGTAGTTGCTTGCTATTTGTAATAATTTTTAATTTGTCTCTGGAAAATTGATTGTAGGTGGTACATGTGTTTCTTAAAGCTAATTACTAAAGTTCTTGTCGTTACAGAAGAAGGATTACTGGTTTCATTTAATTAAATTAAACTTCACGTAACTCAAAACAAAATATCACACTATCCATTGCATGTAATCGACGAATAGATTTTAAATAAAATCGGTCCATTCGGCGAATTAGTATTTTCATGAAGCGGCATTTAAATATGTAAATTAAATATTTATTTACCAATTCAGTATTGTTGCAATTAAAAACTTAAATGAGAAAAAATAATTTCTCCGAATACTACTGTTACCGGCGTTCAGTTTACCTGAATGTGGTAACAAATGCGTAATTATATTTTAGTCCATTTTATGAGCTACCCATTGCTCCTAATAAAAGTTTGCATAAATTCTGCATTATTGAAATAATCCAAACGAGATAATTTTCGGCGAACGGAGCTCGTTACCTGTTCCGATTTTAATTTTATTGCCTACGTGACCGGAACAATAGCGCGTCACCGAAGACCACCATATAAAACGAGGCTCCAACCATCGCTCTTTACCAATCGTCTGCCATCAGCAGCGGCGGTCAGCCTGGTCGGCTTCGCCGATTCAAGCCTCTTGTCTTGTCCTTGTATACTGGGTCCTGCAACAGTGCGTCAAGCTTTCCTAGCGCCTTTCTCGTAAGAGATAGAAAAAAATGTTTCATATAAAAATTTATTGAATTAAAAATCTCTATGCCGTAAAATTATTTTAAAATATACAGGGTGTCCCAATTTTGCGTTATAACAAAAGCAAACATTTTTTTAAATGGAACACCCTGTATATTTTTTCATTTTAAAATTTGGATAGTATTTTATAACTTAAACCTTTTTTTGGTTTTTAATTTCGATATGGCATTTCCGAGTTATTGACGTTTTTCTGAAAAAAATGTAATAAGCGGAGGTTCACAAAAAAAATTATTCTGATGTTGTATTTAAAATTTAAGAAATTTTCGTTTTCCTATGGTTGGTCATAAGTACTGTTTATGTACCACTGTTAAAAATTTTCACTTTTGAGGAACCCTGCCTTTGTATCAGACACGCCATTTTCTAAAATTTCAAATTGTCGTAACTCTTTTTTTTTAAATGGAATCATATATTTTTTTAAATTTTATATTATTCTACATCTAATTTTCTACAAAAAATGTTAAGCATACCCTATACCTAAAAGTGATAATTTTCAAGATATAAAAGAATTTATATTTCAACGGTCCTTGAATGCGAATTTGTTTTTGAATAGATAGCCATGACTGAAAAAAATGCATCTGTCAATTAAACAATTAGTTTGACATGTAAATGGGAGGTATGAATTACAAAAAACAAAAGAAGAAAGCCTATCATCAACGAAGAACCAAAAAGACATTGGTGAAGGAACTGGCATAAGCGAGAGGTCAGTACAAAGCATTCTGAAGAAAAATCGATATCAAGCATATGATATTCAGTGCTATTGGTGATTCCTTATAAACAATTTCAGGTTTTGTTAGATCCTTAGATCTAGCAGGTCATTTGGTGGGTCCATTCCTACCAATCCACTGGTTGGGAAAAATGAAATGCCCTCACGTCTTGTGAAAATTGGGCAGGTGCTCCGTCTTGTTAAAACCACACCCTGTTTCTTGTTAGTTAGGGTACATTAGCTAACGTTCCGGGTAATTCAATTTGCAAGAAGTAGAAATACATAGACCTACTGAGATGGCCCTCGAAGAAATGTTGACCTACAACATGGTTTCCAAAAATTCCGCCCCAGACATTCAATGCTGATGATCAACTTGTCTCATAACATGCGGATTATCAGTTAAATAATAGTGAAAATTGTACCTATTGACAGATCCGTTGTTATGGGATGACGCCTCATCCGTGAATAAAATATATTGGAAAAACGAAAGATCCTCCTGTATTTTCTGTCTTCCCCAGAAACAAAATTCGGAACGAAATTGAAAATCAGTATTACTCAGTTCTTTATGTAGCTGAATATGATATGCTTGATATCGATTTTTCTTCAGAATGCTTTGTACTGACCTCTCGCTTATGCCAGTTCCTTCACCAATGTCTTTTTGGTTCCTCGTTGATGATAGGCTCTCTTCTTTTGTTTTTTGTAATTCACACCTCCCATTTACATGTCAAACTAATTGTTTAATTGACAGATGCATTTTTTCAGTCATGGCTATCTATTCAAAAACAAATTCGTATTCAAGGACCGTTTAAAATATAAATTTTTTTATATCTTGAAAAATATCACTTTTAGGTATAGGGTATGCTTAATATTTTTTGTAGGAAATTAGATGCAGAATAATATGAAATTAAAAAAATATATGATTACATTTAAAAAAAAAGAGTTACGACAATTTGAAATTTTAGAAAATGGCGTGTCTGATACAAAGGCAGGGTTACTCAAAAGTGAAAATTTTTAACACTGGTACATAAACAGTACTTATGACCAACCATAGGAAAAAGAAAATTTCTTAAATTTTAAATACAACATCAGAATATTTTTTTTTTGTGAACCTCCGCTTTTTACATTTTTTTCAGAAAAACGTCAATAACTCGGAAATGCCATATCGAAATTAAAAACCAAAAAAAGGTTTAAGTTATAAAATACTATCCAAATTATAAAATGAAAAAATATACAGGGTGTTCCATTTAAAAAAATGTTTGCTTTTGTTATAACGCAAAATTGGGACACCCTGTATATTTGAAAATAATTTTACGGCATAGAGATTTTTAATTCAATAAATTTTTATCTGAAACATTTTTTTCTATCTCTTACGAGAAAGGCGCTAGGAAAGCTTGACGCACTGTTGCAGGACCCTGTATATTGTATATAACTCTGTCTGTCTATTCTGTTGTAATGTATTTGCTTCTTCTCCGGCCCCATGTTTAATTTTACACACTTTCTCTTGTTTATTTTATTTGGTTTTTACAGCTAGCCGGTGCCCATCCGTTGACGTGGCGTGGAAGCTCATGCAAGTAGCACTTGCGGGAAACTGTTTAATCGAAGCCTGCGGCTCTTAATCGCCAGGGACCCATGTGCCGCCTCCAGTGCGTGTTGGTTCCAGAGAGTACCGCAGTGGTACTCCCTTGCCAGTTCAGCACCAGGACCTCTTCCGCGTCCACCTTTTATCATATTTAGACGCATCATGAAAAAAATTCCAGCGGAAATGTATCGATTTTATTTACAATCGATTCACAGTCGTGGGGGCATTTCATTTGGAAGGAAGAGGAAGAGCATAGATTCACTGACAGCAAAATACGTGTCTGGAGATTGCCGAATGTAATGTTTTTGTGACGTGTCTAAAAATGATAACAGCACAAAATATGTTTGGACTTAATTACATTTAGGTCATGTGACGATTCCATGTTGCTCCCAATTACATCTATGTTCGGATTTCAAATTATGAATATTACAAAGACTGCAGGCGAAATGAAAAATGTACACACTCATTGATACACCACCATGATTTAGGACCAGGTTTTGAAGAATTTAAGAAAGTAAGTTATAACTATGAAATTTTAAGGGAAAAAAGAAAATCCATCTCATATCTGGGACCAACATCAAACCAGAATGCACATATCCATAAATGCCAAAATCAGATAAAAATCGCACAACAGAAGAAACTTAAACACCTCCTAAATAAACATCGATCATCCATAGAGTTCTAAAATACACGTTAATTCATCAAACGTTCTTACATAACAAGAGTGATCAATTTTTTTTTCTGAAAAAGAATTAGACCTTTTAAAAAAGGCCTAAAACACACTGTCGAACCCCGATCCCCCTCGTTAGAAGAGAGGATTTACGACATTAAAGTTGCCTCCACGCAACTAAGTCAAGAACTTCTTCTTGACCACACTGTTTCCGTCAAACAGCAAGACTTATTAGAAAAAAAATGTTTTTATCTTAAATCAGACAAAGGTAACGCCATTGTGATTTGTTCGAAAGTCGGACTACTTCCCTTACACTGTACTTAGAAATCCTTTAAAAACTTACATAAGAAATAGGGTTTTGTTAATTACATTACTGGGTTAAGTATGGATTAGTAATTTACTAATATTACTAAATCGGAATTAAAATTACGAAGAGCCTACTCAACAAACAACATTAACGTTTTTCCGCTGATGATGAACCGAGATATGGTTCGAACCTAGTGCGGAAAATAAAATTTTGTATACTGGCACACAAATACAGGCCCATTGTATCCAACATAAATTCATCAACGTACAACATTGCTAAATGGATTGTACAAAAATTCAATAAATTACCAATTAAAAATAATAATTTCGTCAATAACACAATTATTGAAGGATGTTAAAATAAAACCAAATGAAATGTTAATATCTTTCGATGTAGTTTCTCTTTTTCCGAATATATGGCTAGTCGAAAGCATTAAAGTATTCCAGGACATTTTAGAGGACAACGAAAATCCAAGAAACAAAATAGAACAATATATTCAATTAACTAATAGATTCAAATACTTTCGAATTTAATAATAAGTTTTACAAACAAACTTTTGGAACTGCTATCGGTAACCTACGATCATCTTGTTTGGGAAATATTTTTCTAATTAAATTAGAACAGAAATTAATATAGTCAATACCTAACTTTTCAAGAGTCTGGTATCGCTACGTAGACGATGTATTGTATTGCAATTATAAAAAGAGACCGAATCAAATTATATAACCTGGTTGATGAGTTAAATGATGAATATGAATCAACCCACACTAGAATCAGAAATTAACAAAACACTCCCTTTTCTTGATTTATTAGTTCATAGAATTGACAACAGATTGGAGTTCAATGTAGATAGAATAGACACACACACCTTCAATTATATTATTCTTAGTCTAATAGTCCATGGAAACACAAAATGGCAGCTTTTAATTTCATGATATACAGAGCCATCAATTTGCCACTCTCAGATATAAACAAAGAAAATGAATTTAGTTTACTTTTAAATATAGCAAAGACTCTCAAGTACAATAAAAATACAATAATAAAACTACACAAATATTTTTTTTAAAACTTTGTATAACACTGACTTTATTTAGTTTCGACAATTTTAACGTCATTATCAAACTAGAAACTTAAAGTCACTAAATAAAGTAAGTGTTATACAAAGTTAAAAAAGTTTTTTATTTGTGAAGAATAATGTATAACGAAGTCGAAGCCTCCACAGTTAACAGAATAATAAAACTAATTAACAAACACTCAAATAAACACAAAATAAAACTAACCACTAGTTTAATATCTATTACAGAAAAAAACTAAAAAGCAATATTCAAAATTATTTTTTTGATAATCCTCAAACTCAAAATTTAACAAATTATTAAAGAAATATAATCTTTCTCCAGCTTTGTATACCAATATTTAATAAAAAAATTAAAAGTGATACTGGGCAATACATTTTATAAACCATGCTATACCGAAAATTAGAAATTTACATCTCACAAAATCCATATTTTCCAAACTGCGATCCCTCCCTTAGTTTCCGTTAAGTACTTACGTATAACCATAGATCAAAAACTTATCTTTAAAAAAATATACAGCCATAACAAAAAGTAAAATTATTCCAGCGCAAAATGATTCAGAAGTTTAACTTACAATAATAATGGTATCAATACAACAGCTGTAAATATTTATAAGGTGATCTGCCACCCACTACTTGACTATGGTTGTGCCCTCTATCCCAACCCAGCAATCCAACCTCCCGTAATATTGAAGTTGGCAAACAAGCATCCCTTTGTATCCTAACAAAACTCCGTCATTCTCTTAATCATCTACACAATCCTTCCAATCAGCTCCTCTATGATACTACTTTAGTTATCCCCATCCTAGAACGTCGTGGATTCCTATCAGAAAAATTGTCCAAAAATTTTTTCAATATCCACATATTATCCTTATATTGTTTTCCTATATATAATCCTAGGATAAACCCTAAATTCAAAAATCCTAATTCAACTATATTTGATTTCATTTCATCGTTTCATCCTTTTACGCATTAACGACTGACGTCATATGACTAGATAAAACAAGCAGAAACATCTTTAGTCGATAGCCTTTTGACAAATTAATACATTAACATCTCATTCATTACTCATCATTTCAATGTAAATATGTACAAAATTTGTCAAAAAATTTAAGTTACTATTACTTAGAAATTTATTCTATTAATTGTAACAGCTATGATAAAATTTATATTGGGCAAACTCAAAGAAACATAGCAACCAGGTCAAAGAACACATTTAAGACGTAAAAAATCAAACTTTTGAAAACTCAGCTGTAGCACACTACACAATAACTGGACATACATTTTCAATAGACAATAGTAAAATTCCTCATTAAAATTTTTCCAATAATCTCGTTACCAGGTACTACCCGCACTCGTTCTTTTAAGTATATAAATATATACACAATTTTGTAATTTAGTTAGTAATTTATTGTTAATGAAAGCTTTGCACTCGAAATGTATACATTTAGTGAATAAAAAATATTTTGTGAAACAAAGTGTTTTTTTTTCGGTATAATACATTTGGTAATAAATTAAAAAATAATCTGACATCGATTATCCAAAATTTATTTAAATCAGAATAAAAAAATATACGTGAGAAATAAATGAAGAAATTAATATCAAAATTAATATAATCAACTTATTTTACAGTTTGAACTTATGCATTAATAACTGTAAATTAGAAAATTAGAAATGTATGACTCTATTATTTACGAATCAAGAAACCGTTTAATAATATAATAATTTTATTCTATCCATACAAAATAATTTGTTACGATAATTCTAAAGGTTTAACTTTATTAAAATCAAGTATTGACCAAAAATATAGCTTTTAATGAACATGTATAGCAGTAACTTGATTTTATACTGTAAAACTTATTGCAGAAAGATTATATTATATGAAGGCAATATAGAAAGCTACCTAAAACCAAAACCTTGTTGTTGTTTTAAATAAAAAAAAGAATTAAAATTACCTATCCAGCCACTTAAGTGTAATTTAATTTGCCAGAACAATAAAAATTTAAAAAATAATGACAAATTAGGCATATTTACTATTCGTGTTATAATATTGCCATATATTAAACAAATAAACTTCAAGAATTTTAATTTACCTTATTGAATTGAATCAATCATCAATTAATTGAAATGACACTCTTTAAAATAACTAAATATATTTAGAAAACTATTGGTATTGATATTAAACAAGTATTATTATTAGTAAACATTTCTATATGCAATATTGTCTTGTGGTTTTGTGATACCATAGACCAGTAGCAAGTCAAGATAGAAATCCAATTTGACATTGATGATATACTGTGTGTTAGAATTGCTGCACAATTTGTACCCTTTTAATAATTTTCTTTAGTTTAATATTTTTTACATCTCGGTATTTCACGGAGACTAAAAGTTAGCACTCGCCATCACTATTACTTATATAGAGCTCATAACTATTTTGTTATATTACCTAAATCTTAATTTTTAATTTACTAATTTTGTATAAATTTTAGAAGGTAAGAAAAATATTGGTTACTTGAGTAGAATGAATACAAAAGAACTTTTTTAATTAAGTAGGAATTTTTATTAACTTTAGCTAGCCATATGGCCGAATACTAGTGTATCTACGTAGGTGGTATAATTTATTACTTTTGCATGACTTGAATGCGTTTTTCCCACAACGAGGTAATGCATATAATACATGAAACCGAGGAGTTATTATGTTAAGGGGGAGGGAAACGAAAACGACATTTACCCGGCTGTTTATACATGCATTAATTTTTGTTGTACGCATGAAAAATTACAAGAGGGAAAACGCACGATATTTTATAAAAATACCCAAGCGGAAGTGATTCATGGACAGAAAAAATTACGTGGTTGTGTTCATCAATAAATTATTATTTTCCTTATTATAGGTCGAAATACTCATTTTCTTCAATTATTTAAATTTACTTTTAACTATAATTACATTATAATTACAATTAACGTCTAAGTTATCTGAAGAAGTTTGTTTGTCACATTAACTACTAGATATTGGTACATTTTGCCATACACAAGCAAGTATGTTAAAATTGTTTTAATTTATATTTTACAGATAAATACCATAATAGTAGTAGTATTTTTCATTAACCCTGTTGTCCTTCCGCAGTGTTATTTATACGTGCGTGTGTGTGTGAGGTTATTACTTTAAAGGATCGCCCACCACCGGCATTTAATCGACATATTTTATAGTATTTTTCATTTGAGAAATAGTTCAGGAAATTAATTTAATCAATTACATCAATCGAAATTTATGTTTTTTTAGACGAAGACATTATTTCAGCTAATAAAATTTCTATTGAATAAAATCCCAAACTAAATATTTCAATAAATGGAAATAAGAAAAGGAGGTCGTATCATAATTCTTTTTGCATGTTTGATTTGGGCAATTGTTAGCGGAAGGTAATTTTCATTGCCTCTATTGGTTCGTCATTGTTTAGGGCATGATCGTAAAGCGGCACATTTTTACTATGGGCTCGTTTCGTTTTTATTGCAGCGATAATGCTATCGATTAGGAGTATGTGGCCCATTTGGAGAGATATACTGCACGGAGAGGTTTTATCTTTTTCAAAACTCCGCGGTTTAAATACGCACGCCCTTTGTGTCTTCGGAGGCGCGATCGTAAAATTGTCGCTCGAGGTGATTCCCTTCAATATTAAAACGATCCCGAGTTTATCCAACAATGGTATCAAGCTAAAAAAGAACAGAAGTGTTTTCTCAATAGGGGCACGATTTATGAATACTGTATAAACCCTTACATTTATTATTAATTAGAACAAAATAACTAATAATAATATACAATAGAAGTTAAAACTATTGACGATGGAGGCTTCTACTTCGTTATACATTTTAATCACAAAAGTGAGAAGTTAAAACTAATAAAAAAATTATTGAATATAGTATTAAAATAGTAGTATAACTAACAAGAAATTAACAATTAACTTAACAAGTGTATAAGCAGTCGACGTGTTCGACTGCAAAAAGATTAGAGATAGAGGGTGATTTGCATGATTGCGGTAACAAGAGTGCGTTTCCACGCCGAGGAATTTAGAATTGAAACAAAGCCGGAATGCCTTTCACGTTCACAAACAACGGCTTTGCTATTTCTGCACGAAAGAAAAATATTCAATCATGATATTGCATTTTATATAAGTATTTCCTAATTGAAGTTTCTATCAAAGAGACTTAAAAATGACAAAAAGACTTTCAATGATATTTATTTATTTTTCATTTATGTTCGTTTTTCTTAGAATTAAAAATGTTATCGATTATATTTTAAATATCTATATGTACATATTTTATAATATCAATATTTCCAATAAAAATGAAATACACTTATAATATAACTTTGTTTGTATAACACGTAATTTATTTTTTTGGCTTAAGTTTCTGTAACTACACGTACCATTAATTAAGTGTTATACAAGCAAAGTTTAAGTGTGTTCCATTTCTGTTCAACATATATATATAAGTAGAAGATTTCAACATCAACAACATTTCCAATCAAAGCTTTTATTAAAATAAGCATCAAATAAATATGTAGAAATTTTAAACGTGCTTTTTTTTATAGTACAAATCAGTATCAATCAATTATAAGAATAGTTGCAAATGTTTCTATGTGATAATTTATGACAACCCTGAACTAACTTAATGTATTTTTACTATTTAAAATGGGTTTTAGTTTAGTGTTTATCAATCTATCAATCTATATATAATAATAAATAAAAATTTAGACAATAAATAAATATAGATAAAAATTAAATTGAAAATTTGAAAATGCATTCATGTTTTTGATTAGAAATTAAAAACACTTGGTTTGTTTCACAGAATATTTATTATTTTTTCTCCGACTAGTTTCGACAAAATGTCATTATCAAGGAGTAATGACATTTTAGCGAAACTAGTCGGGGAAAAAATAATAAATATTCTGTGAAACAAACCAAGTGTTTTTAATTTCTAATCAAGATTTTTCAAATATGTTTCATCACAGGTTAAGTGAGCAATTAATTAAATATATGCATTCATGTTTCATATGTAAATAAGAATATGAAAATATTTTGTTTAATAACATTTGATATCATGTTTAACGGAATAATCATATTCTCTATATCTATTGTCATTAGTTTCGGCTTGTGATAAAGTTAATGATCAATAGAATACAAAGGATGAGTTGACCCATAAAATTATCTAATTGGAAAATTTATTAAATAGAAATAAAGAGCTCTAAATTATAGATTTTTTTTAATTGTTTTACATTAAAACCGCTATTTTTATTGATATGCCTTGATATTAGCTAACAGAATTTTTGAATTTATTGGATTAAGCTTTTAATTATTTTTTTACTATAATAATTAAAGACGATTTTTTATAGACTGTAATAATTTAATTCACTTACGTATTGACCGTTTTTTCGATGATCTATTGCTATCTTTCGGGTAACATCATGTTGCCATGTTCAAAAGATTTTTCTTATCAAAAATGAAGAGTTGTATGACACCATTGTCTGAACTGAATTGTTTACCATTCAAGGAGTTTTGCAAGGATCGAAACAAATAGTAGTAAGACGGCGCAAGGTCTGGTAGTATGGATGGTCCATCCGACTTCTGGTGGGTCACTGCGATTTTCAATTATTGCCGCTTTTCTATGATGGCTTCATACAGTTTGTCCAATTAGCGATAATACACATCCGTATTGATGGTTTTATTTTGTGGTAGCAGCTCAAAATACACGACACCTTTGTGGTAGGATTGAAAAAATAACATTATTTTGTTGAATATTTTCTTTCGAAGTGGCTGCAGCGTGTTCACCAGCCTTGCATCGCCATCGTTCCCGCACGACGTTGTCACAAACTAAACTAAAGCTTGCCACGGGCGTTTGCTTTATTGAGTGAATTTCTTCCAGCTCATTTGGAATCCAAATATAGAATTAACTAATTTTATTGTTTTTGGTTTCAACTGACCTTCCTGAACGTTCTGCATCTTTAATATTGAATAATTTGGAATGGAATTTGGCACTGGCGTTCTATTAAGCAATATTTACCGCTTGAGCTGCGATTTTCCTTTTTCTTAAGTAAAGCAGTAAAACACTGCGATATTCATCGGTTTGCTTTTCCATATTTCGACCACTGACTTGCGACGACTACTAAAACAATTTACTCACTTTTCAAATAGTATTTAGTTTAGATGTTTGGACTGAAGATAATTGGTTAAAAATACAAACTTCTATTGGTCGGAACCAAAATGACCCAAGACTCAAGCCTATATTTTTTTTTGTGAAATGTTATTCCAAAGTATATGCAAGAAGGAGGATATCAATGTATTATTAATGATTGCACTAATAAAATGGTTTAAACGTTTACTATATAATATTAACTTTGTGGTGAAACCTGTTTCAGTCTTTAATAATAAATAGTGAATTTTTAAACCAATTGTTTTATTTCAAGTATCAAATAAGTTTCATTAAGTATCGGTCTCATCTATATATTTTTTAATTAATGATGCTTGGCATTGGAAACCATATAGGAGTGGATAATTTTATTGTATTATATAGTTCATTTATGCAAATTTCTTACAATATATCTAGCAATAGACATAAAAGGAATATATCTGGAACAATGTTATTTACGAAATTAATTGGTCGAGTGCATAATTTAGAAATCTCTTCGGATTTGATCTCAATTATATAATAAATGTTATTAAACAAGAAAAAGATTATTATTACAAGCCAATTGGTAGTCTCAAAATATTTGAGAATGAATAAGTTGACGTGTACGTAAGTACCTGTGGCAATTGCGAAATTCATTTACCTTTGAATACACCTAGTGTAACCGTAGATAAGGAGAAGAGCCTACTACATTTTCTGGGTTCGATTAGAGTAGCCTTCGTATGTGGGCTAACCTGGTGGTGGAGAAATATGAATTTGGGATGGACAACTTGTACACGTTAAGGTAAAAAATAAGGTAGAAATAAAACATTAATATAATCGATACTTGTTCTGTTACTCTCTTGATGGAACCAACTTTTCAAATTGGGAGAAGTAAAACTGTTGTTATATTCCATTTCTTTCTCATAATAAAGAAATGAAACATAACAAAAGTTACACTTCTTTCAATTTAAAACATTAATATTTATTTATATACAAAAGTTGTATATATTCTTAAACTGGTACTACTTTCCGGTTGGCCCGCTTAATTTAAAATTATATAAGAGAACAGAGTGTTTTTGTCGGATGACGCTTATGAATTAGTTATGGAGTAACTTACAGCATTTGAATTAATAGTTGCAGAACTTTTGCATGAATGAGTTCGCAAAACACAATAATCCTGTGGCCTGTAACCGGTAATAATGCCCCATAACGCATTAGCTTTACCTTATTCAAATTAATATGATCTATTAAGGAAACCAATCTTTATTGATCTTATCATAAAATGTCTAGAGGTCTGAATTATTATTTAAAGAGTTTTGAGAAGACTCTAATGATTCAGAAAGCTATTGTATGGAACTGCATAGTAGCACGGCTATACATAAGTACCAGTACGTTAACCCTTTCACCTACAATTACGAGTATGACTCGTGTCTAAAAATTTAGATAAATTACAATAAACGCAAGTGTGTTTCGCGGTGCGTGGGCTATCGCAGTGAAAAGGGTTTTACCTGAACCACGCCGGACTTCCCTACCAGTACATTCATTGTACAGAGATAATCTTTTTTACTACTTCGGTGCAGAAACAGAAACCTATACATGTCCATTAGAGAGTAAGAACAACTGGTCGACATGTCTATACAAATATTTCCCTAGGTTACACACAGCTTACATGATAAGACACATGAGTGAAAAGAATAAGGATAATTATGATAGGATAGGATTGTTATGGTCCTAAAAGCACACAGTCTGTTGGAGTATGGTGTATGCATCAGCCTGTTAATAATAACTTCCAAAAAAACTTATTGCGGGATTTTAGGAAATTTTAGAATAATAGACTGAAAATTTTCTGGGATGGGATATGCGATGCCAAAGAGACAGCTAGTGCAACAAAAAGAAATAGATTGCTGCAGATCGTGACATAGTACCGTGAAAGGATACAACATTACAAAAAGTGTAGATGGTAGTATAACTAACAATAAATTCTATGAGGAGTCTACATCTTTGACTGTAAAACAAATCAAGATTGAGGGTTATTTGCACAATAATATTTCCGCACCGAAGAATTAAAGCCGAGGCCGGAATATTTTATTTATGTATTTAATAGTTAAATTTATATCAAATTTACACTTATAATTATTATAAGGCTTGTAAGAAAAGATATAATAAGTATACTAACTATTAGATATCTTTGCAGTCAAAGAGGTTTTTTTCGATGAAAAGTGAACAAAAAACATAATAGAGTAATTATATACCCATATATTATTTTGCTTTCACTTTCATCTTCCTTTCGGCTCTGCGTGTGTAAGATGTGTTTCCGTCATTTTCACCGCTCTCTTTTGGTTCTGGTTCCCCCTCTGTATCATCAGATATAGTGACCTAAATTGAGGGCTTATGTTTTCGGGTAATGGTTAGGATCACTCCTAATAATTGCGCGGAAATTGATCTTTTTTCGTCGCTCGGGGTTTCCTCTGTTCCCGATATCCTTGGGCCCGACAGCATTTGTCTCTTTTCCATCTCAGGCCGGATGCAAGCAGTTCCAGTGTATATTGGACTCTGTCTTTTCCATCTTGGTGTAAACCTGACTTTTAATTCCACCATTTCTAAATTGTCAATATGCCGAACAAGTTTCCCCCTCTTTTCTCTTTCTTTACATTCAGTTAGCGACACTGTCTTGTCCGGTCTTGTCAGATGTATTAATTTTGAATTAATTTTATCTAGTAACATCGTTAACATTTCTTATTATTTTAACTTTCTCTGAATTAGACTAACCTGACTAAACAGTGAATTAACTGCGCAATTATTTATTTTACTATACTTTCAACTGATGTTCTCAAATATGGAAAATACGAAATCTAATCTCAAAATGTACGCCATATGCACGTGGTCGCACCTTACGTAGGATTTACTCTTAATTGTTTACAAGTAAGGACGACTTATTATCTCAATGCGTCCTTAATTATCTTTATAAATTATTCTGTGATCTATTATTATTATTATTGTAGCTAGGTTCATAACAATATAGAGGACTTAAACAAAAAACTACATCTTTTATTGCTACCTACATTTCGTCTGGACTTGAATCCCGTTACTCCATTCCAATTCTACATTATAACGTCCGTGAACTCTTGCCGCATATATATATATATATATATATATATATCATATCATACTTTTCTGAAAGATTTTCCATTGTAAACGAGTATAATTCGTCCGCCCTCATCATTTATTATCGATCTCTATTCAGTCTACTCAGGAACACATGGACCTACTTCACGTGCCGCACATGTGCTCTTAAGATTGGATTTGTATTTGTGTATTACGGCTATTGCACTGATTTCTGGAAATAAATTGTGTTTGTGTGTGTGTCTGTCTGCCTGTCTGTGTGTGTGTCTGTCCGTCGGTGTTAAAAACGAATAATCCGATTGAGATGAAACTGTAAACTTGGGGTTTTATCATTAAAAACTGGAACTGAAAAGCTTTGGGTAAACATTCATACACCGAAACTGGATGTTTACTCGAGACGTTTTTTTGTTTTTTGGTGATATTTTTCTAAATATGAAAAATTTTAAAAAACGGTTCAAACAAAAATTAAAGAGAATAAAAAACTGAACAAGTTTTATTTAAATATATTTTTCATAAAATTCTGATCTTGCGAGAAAACAATTAAAACCTAAAAATTTTTAAGTTTTTAGCCAATTACCAATAAACTATGTTACGTGAAACTTATATAATAAATAATTGTAGAAAATTTAAAAATAAATAAATTATTAATTAATATGCGTAAACCTCATGGTTTTCGAGTAAAATATAGGGAAAGTACTATGATGGTCACCTTACCATTTTTTACATTATTTAAATATACAAGATGTATCACGAAATGTACGCCCCAACCATTAATCAATTATAGAGTTCTACACTGAATAATACAAATCCTTATATGCGTTCCATCGATAAATATTCGATATTTAATTCGCTACTGCTATAAACATTTAAATATCTGTACATTTTATTTAGTGGTATTACATTAATATCAAAATTATTAGTTCTTGTTTGGTTTTTGGCCATCTGGTATTAAGTTTCTCATAGAAAAATTTAATTATAGGATAATTTTAAATGTGGATTTAATTCAGATTTCTATCGCGCTGTCATAAAGGTCTTCGTAGTAAGATGGTATATGTCCAAATACATTTTTTTAGTTTAGTTTTTTAAATGTATTACAGCTCAATTTGTGTTTTATTGCTTTGTATTCAAAATATTTAAAGAATTTGCAAAATTAGTGTTCTTGGTCTATTAAAAATGGCTTATGTAATACAATTTACAAGAAATTATGTCCTTTAAACTGATACTTTAAATAAAACTGAACGTATTGCAACTGCAATTATTGCATTATATGTTGCAGTTAAAAGTGCTAAATTACATTCGCAAAATTAAAAATTATTAGCTTGGTATCGATATTATAACTTACGCTATATTACTATTTCAAATATTTAATAAATTTAATCATAAATAATGAAAACCTAAGATGGGTATTTAATAAAATATTTACTATGTTTTTTGCCAGAATTATTTACTGTAAATTATATTAATAATAAATTAATTTAACTACAACAACACTACTTAAGTATCGAGTTGTGATAGTCATTTTCAAGTTCGATTGCTGGAACTCACAGTCAAAGGAGAAATAATAGTATGCGGGTACTTCAACTCCAAGTCGCACCTATGGGGGGATGAAGAGAGCAGACAAGGGGGGATAGATATGTTATGCAGACCATAGCCCTGTTTGACGAAGTAACCAACGTAGGGTAGATTCCAAGTTGGTCAGACATAACACGAAGTCGATCATAGATCTTGCCATGGCAACGGTGGGGACCTAACTGGCGTTGCACAAGTGGAGAGATACGGGAGGAGAGGTATAGTGCCCATAATGCACAGGAATTTGCGGAGTATGTGGAGGATGGCTCAAAGACCCGGAACAGAATCAGCAGAGCCTGGTGGTAACCAAGACAGCAAAAGAGATCATATCTCTAATGAATATCAGCCAATCTGCCTCATCGATGGGGAGGGTAAAGTGCTGGGAAGACTGGTTGACCGTTTAAGGGCATCGAAGAAGACGGAGACCTGTCCTCGGAAATTCGGCGGGGCAGGTCTACGGAGGATACACTGCTGATGGTCATAGGGTTGCTCAAGGAGGCCGATGTGGGGAGGGAGGAAGCACTGTGTAATGGTCGTCCTGGACTCCAAAAACGTATTAAACGCATTGCCATGACAGATCATCCTGGAGGAATAGAGGAGTACATCCTATGGATGATAGACAGCTACCTCTTGGAGTGGACACGAGTTTGAAAGAAATGACGGACCTTAAACAATGAAACTGTCAGGGGCATATCGTACGGGTCGGTGCTAGAGCTTCTTCATAGGGTTCCATCACCAAACGGGGTTGACTCGCTCTTCGCAGGGGGGAGAAGATAGGCGTAGTTAAAATTAGGGTTCAGCAAGCAGCATCGATGGTCGCGAAATAGGTGGAGACAAGAAGAATCCAGGTGATGGGCCAAAAAAAACCGCGGTAGTCTGGCTGTCGCGAAGGAGAGCCGGAAGAATCGAGGGGGAGAAGCCTGACCTTCTGGGGCACGATGTAGAGGTGGGTACCTGAGATAGACACTAATTCCCTTCCTTCAGGAGATGGTGTAGGCGATGGCAGGTGCAGCGAGGCACATAAGAGCCTCAAGTTGGCAAACCTAGCGAGAGAACCATGAGGCAGCTGGTGGAGGTGGTAGCGTCAAAACTACTATACACCGCACCGGCATGGGCAAAGGCGATTCGATTGCGCAAGAACCCAGAAAAGATGAAAGGAGCCCTGGGGATGGGTGCGCTACGGGTGATACAGGGGTACAGGATAGTGTCAACCATGCGGCATAGGTCCTGGCATGCCCCGCCTCCGCTGACCTACGGCTAAACCAACTGCCGTGTGAAGAAATAACGTACTTTCCGCGTTGCCGAAACATTTATCGGAAAACGAAACTTGTACTGTTCACAAAAAAAAAAGAAAAGAGAAGCAGAGGCAGGTGTAGGAATTTTCTGCAAAAACCTGTCCCTGAAAAATAATACTGCTCTAGGTAAGACAATGAGCACACCAACAACGGTGGAACTTGTGGGTATATTATATGCGGCAAATGCAAGAAGATCCAGATACAGTTTATCTTCAATGTACCTTAATATTCTCATTAACATCTTCTTCGAATTTATATTATCTTATTTAATTTTTCAAAAGATTAAAAATAATATATTTTTCATGTACCTTTACACTTATTAAGATAGTGATAGAAGTAATAAACTTGATATGTTCCATTTGTTTATTATCAGGCAACTGACACGTGTTTCGGTCCTTATGGAATATAACAAGTGTATTACTTCTGCCAATATGAAAATTTGGTCCCATCAAGAAAGTACATCAAGAAAGTAGCAGAACAAGAATTCCTATGTATTAAGATAGGTTTCAAAAGCTTGGTATCTATAGCAATAAAATAAAATGTCTAACCGAAGTTGCTGACTAGTGCCGTTGTAAGAATTTTTTTGTTATTAAGAATGCCTCCTAATGTTTTTCATTCTATTGGAACCTTTGCTTTTTATCTATGAAGCGATACATCGTTATAGTGATATTGGAAAATCAATAGCTACATATATTTTTAGTACTGATTTTTACTGCTAAAATCTTTTATATCAAATTCAACATCTTCTCTGTACAGGGTGTCACTGCTTATACTGTGTATTCTACTTTAATGGCATAATTCATTTAAGGATGATATTACAACCGGAACTTATAATTGTTGGCTGATATTCATTAGAGATATGATCTCTTTTGCTGTCTTGGTTACTACCAGGCTCTGCTGATTCTGTTCCGGGTCTTTGAGTTTCAGCCATCCTCCTACATACTCCACTAAGTCCTGTGCATTATGGGCACTATACCTCTCCTCCCGTATCTAGATGTGGACACTCTCCACTTGTGCAACGCCGGTTAGGTCCCCACTGTTGCCATGGTAAAATAAACGTAAAGTTAAGTCCTCACCAAACCATCTGCTATTCTGTTACCTTTGTTTTTGTTGTGTCCTTTTACCCACCCAGCATAGGGTTAATTTGTTGTTGCTGGCAATAGACAAAATTGCTGCTCTGTTGTCCGTTATGATGTATATGTCTATATATATATATATATATATATATATATATATATATATATATATATATATATATATATATATAGAGGTTTTATACATAAGTTGATTTACATACATAATGCATGACTAAATTATTTAGAAGTTAAAGAAAATAGATCTTTTCCCACGTGACTCTTATATTGAAATATTACTATGATTAAATTTGTATGAGGAAATGGGTGCGTGCAGGGGTTCACTACATAAACGAGTCTCGTTTTCCTCGTTACATCTATAAATATTTATTTTAAGTGCCCCGTGGAGCACATTCACTGGGGCGAGAATATCCCCATTCCGCGTTCAGTAATGATTCCGTCCCATGAGATGCCCACATGCATCAAAAATATAGTCAACCCTAAAACATCAATTATTCCATCTTGAACCGGAACCGCCTTTTGATACTGCAGGAGAATTTAATTAAATGAAAATGAAACTTTTTAGTGCATTAGCATAATTCGCTGTTTTATTCAATTACATTTTTCAGAGAGCGAGAGTATTTTTTTTAATTAGTAGATAATGCTATTAGGTGATAATATTTATATTAGACATTTTTTAAGATAGTTGTAATAAATATTTAAAGAATTAATTTGATTTGCATTCTTCATATTATTGAATCTATTTCATAATATGCAACTAATAGAAATAATATCAAAAAATATATAATATATTAATATAAATAACACTGTTTGATTCAATAACAATAGCGCATAGTCCTCGAAATATATACTACGCATAGAAATACAGTGTGAATAAAGGATCCAAAAGTGTTATATATAAATAATATATGGTTAGTAATAATATAGTGCTAATAAAATATCAACAAAAATTAGACGTACATACTAAAAATAGATTTATTTAATGGCTTTTTAGCTCTACTAAGAAAGAATAAAAGTTTAAAATAAAATATAGCACTAACAAACACACACAGATATGAGCCGTTTATTTTGAAAATGACCTAAGCCCATTTATACTGAAATTGATATATTGAAAAGATTGCGTTTAAATGATATTAAAAATATGAAGGATACCAATGTGCCACAGTGCTTAAATGTATCTAAGAGAGTTAAATTTACAATTCTTATTAATATAATAGGAACAATTAAGTGAATATGTGTTTTCTTACCACAAATGGTTAAATTTAAAGAAGAAGTGATGGTATTCCTATAGTATATATTGAAGTAAATGTCCTTATACTTCATGTAATTAATCTTAAATTTTTATAACGTGGTATCGATATAATATTTTCAAATTTTCTTGGTCCATTGATATCTTATATAATCCAGCATATTTGTAACCAATTTATTGCTTCTCCATTAGAATTCTTCAACCTTTTAAAATAGTAATATTATTGATTGAAATACTCTTATTTTATTTTATTTAGAATAATGTTATTACATTTTCGACACTTTTTGATAACATCATAAAAATCTTAGGGCACAAACAGTAAATTATTTTTCTTTATCATTCGATATAAACGAATATCCTTATATTATGATGTATTATTTCCATATCGTCTTTAACAAGACAATTTTTAGGCATATTAAAGCTACTTTAATGTTCCTATTTTGTCCTGCACATATGTTATTGTAAGCTATAATAAATTTTCTACTTCTATTTTGAAGATGTTTCAAGGTGCATAAACTTATTTCTTGTGAACCACTAGATGCAATAGTTTCTTATTAAACGTACATGTGAATATTGTCGTCATGAATATTGTGAATTCCCAAATTTAGAACGTACAAATTGCGTTTATGATATGCCACAAAAGTTGTTAAGGTAATGCTTTTTGCAAAATCCGAAATAATGGTATTCTTGCTGATTCTGCTAGTCTTAAATTGAAATCAGTTTCCTTTAGTTTATTATTTTCTTCATCACCACCCCATGCTTTAATTTTAATGTTTAATAGGTTGCATTTTGGCATATATCTTTGCGCGGTTGGAGGAAATGTAAATTCAAACCTTTTTTAGTAATTTGCCTAAAGTACAGTTTTTAACTACTATTATTTGTCTTCTAACGAAGTATAACGTAAACATTTTTTAGATCAAGATGATAATATTTTCTATTAGAATTATAAGATCTTATATAAGATTAAAATTTGGGAAAATATGGGTTTTCTCTATCTATGATTTTTTACTCGATGATCTAACTGATCCGCAAGGAGATTTTTTTCTGAATCTAAATTTGTAAACGATTTTATTCATTCATCAAACCAAAGTCGAGAAATTGAGGATTAAAAAAAAATAAAAATCAAATACCCATAGTAAACAATATACAGAGCCTATTCCAAATGTCAAAAGTGACAGTGTCAGTCATTGGTACAATACTGCAATGATTTTTAATAATTTCATAATAAAAATGTTGCAAGATTTCAAAAACTGAAAAACGATTTCTGTAGAAGCACAAAATTCTAGTACAGTCTTTGAAATATTGCAACATTTTAATTATGAAATAATTAAAAATCGTTGCAGTATTGTATCAATGGCTGTCACTGTCACTTTTGACATTTAAAATAGGGTCTGTATATTGTTTACAATGGATACTTGACTTTTTATTTATTTTTTTAATCCTCAATTTCTCGACTTAAGTTTGATGTATGGATAAATTTGTGCAGTGCAATTTAAAAAAAAAATGTTGATCGTATTTTGTCAGAAACTGGGTGGGAGAAAAAATAACAGTTCAGATCCTATTAAAGTCTTTTAAAAATGGTTTAATTTGATGTTTTATTTATTAAAATCGGATAAAAAATAAGCGAGATACAGCACCAAAGGTTTTTCGTCAGTCACCCTGTATACATGCTAGGATTCAAAAGTAATGAGCCTCATTTTATACTGACGTGTGCACATCTCGCAACGCACTCCGCTTGACAGCGATGGTGGAGGAGGCTGTTAGATTTACAGTGCAATGCAGGTTAGTTACCCCCAATATTTCGGAATGGTTCCATCGGTCTTAACGGGAGCCCCTGTACGGAGGTGCGTGACACGTCGAAATGGAAAGTTCATTAGAGCAACGTTACGCGATCAAATTTTGCTTTCAGTTGGATAAGACTCCTTCTAAAACGTTCACAAAGCTTCAACAGGGATTAGGGACTGAATGGCGCTGAGTTGCACTCCTCAAATTCACCCCGCCCCAATAAAGCACGGATGAACAAATCGAAGACAAAGACCATGCTCATCCCATTTTTCGGAGTAAAAGGGATCGTCCTCTATGAGTTTGTCCTGCTCAAGCAGATTGTGAGCGCTTCTTACTATCAGGGAATCTTGAAAGGTTGAAAAGAAACATCGCGCGCAAACGAAGGCACATCATGGACATCTGGAAGCTTCATCAATCTTTTGAGTCATGGAAAAGCCGCCTACAGAAGTATGTTGATGAAGGAGGTTCCTATTTTGAAGAGTACTAGTCAGTTGTACCAATCGGCTCAATAAATCTGTCTTTTTGAACGAAGGCTCATTACTTTTGAATCCTAGCCCGTATTAAAGGTATCCCAATATTGCCTTACAGTTTTTTTAGAATTTAAAAAATACCTAAAATATTTGTTTAGAGATATTGTCGTGAAAAGCCTTATTTGTATCTTCATCTTCTAATGATGAATATTTAATATTCTCTTTCTTTTTAGATTCTAGTTAAAATCGTTATTTTCCAATTCGTCTTCACTCTCCGAGTTGAACATCCTGGTACTAAAAGTACCCCAAAGCTGTAATAAGTTCTATAAATTGAATATTATTATTTTCACAGCATTTTTAAATGTGATTACTGTGATTAAATAAAATTACCTTCATCATTGCTTTTGAAAATTTGAAGATCCATATTTTCGGACATTATTACTAATGAAGTGGTCTTAGGCCACTTTTAAAGTAATGTCTTTTCATAAATAATTATCTATGTTAATAATTATAATTTACTTTAAATATTCCTAATTGCAAATGGGCCGTTAATAAACTAAGGAGTTTTTTAAACAATTGTGTTCGTTGAAATTTTGGTTTAACAAAGCATCGTAATACCTTCCCAAAATTCATATTACACGCCGAGGTGAAAATTTACGTTACTTCCTCATTCGATAATTAATTTTTTTCCAAAATCACATATGACATACTTATTTCTATAAATAATTGAGTCATTTTTAAGTTTTATTATATATCTCAAAAATAGTTACCCATGAATAAGATAAAAGTAAAACAATCACAGTTATTTATTCCATTTATATATTTATTGACTTGTTAGGTTTATTAAGTGGTTTTGTGGTGTTCCAATTTATAATTGATATTTTTTTAAAGTCATTGTCTCATTAAGTGTAATAGAAACGCATGCCGCAGAACAATATTTTGATAACCGGCCTTTATCATTACCAACATTCAGAAGAATTTACCACAATTTAGATGAGCACGGATCCTTTACAAAGCCGGCATTGACGACTATAGATCCATCCATATCGACCAGACAAATTTCAACAACAGCAGGCACATCTCAACGGAAAAAGAAGCGTTTTAAAAAACATAAATATCATCCATATCAATTAATACGATATCAATTTTACAAAATTTACATATCCGGGATACCGATAAGGGAATGGCCTTCTGTATGTCGTATAAAAACATTTGCAAAAATGATAATAAATTCCCTACAAAAATATTATATAGAAATTAAACGCTAATTGTGGTATTTTAATAACCATAATGAACATACACGGAGTCAAGAAAATCCTTTAAAAGATTCACAGAGAAGACAAAAAAAATTCATTTGGGTTTAATGTATAATGCGATGTTTTTGATTGATCAAGAACTCGGCCCATTTGTTTTTGAAACCACACTAAATAGAAATGATCATCTCATTCAAGAAACATTTAAAGATATAATAATTTGTTATAAGTTCGTCTTATCAAGGTGAATATAGTAAGATGCGTGGTGTATAATACTTGATATGATTCATTATTATATTTTCTAGACCAGTTTAGAGCTCACAGGCTCATCTTCAGCAGAAAAACATCTTAACGTTTGAGTTTAATTATGAAATATGAATAGTAAATCATTATATGGAGTTTAATTATTAAAACGAGGTTCGAATTATATTGGTTTGTGAGTGGATGTTATAAAAAATAATTTTTATTTTTATTTGGAAGAAGCACTTGTTTGATATTTTAGAATTTGATGATAACAAACATAGTCCAGCTGTTTAAAGAATTCAGATGTTTTTAAGTATTCAAAGAACTTTCTACATACTGAACTATTTCACCGATCCTTCTTCGCACAGTATTATTCCTCAGTGGAATTCTTTTTATAATAACGAAAGATGGTTTGTGCAACAAATTACCTCACTTACAGCTGATAAAAAAATTATTAGCCAATAGTGTGCGCCTTTTCCGACTTCGTAATCATTCAAGAAATATAAGAAGCACCCAGTCCCTCGTTATCTCTCTTAGATGTTGTCCCACTGAGTTCCTGCAATGTCGGTGCTTTAAAAAAAAATATTTGAAAATATGTTAAATCCGTATCTTTTTTGACACTATTGATTTTTATTAAATATTTCTTAAGCTTAGAAGGTTTCATTGAATCATCTGGCATAGTTTTACTAAATATAAGACACATAGGTAAACTACTATTTCCTAATAAAAAAGGTATTCAAGTCCTTTACGGTGTGGAAAATGAATTAATAATTAGAGAAAACACGAATACATTTCGTAAATCTCCAACAAAAGGGTCTTATTAAGACTACAAAAACAAATTACTCTTTAAACAAATACTTCTCTGGCTAATACCTCAATAGATAATATATTTAATATAGCTATTGGTCTGTAATTATTTAAGTCATCTTTATTACCTTTTTCAAAGATGGGAGTTACATGTGCTTTTTTAAGTGAGCTAGGAAATATATCGTTTAAAATGCACATGTTAATTAATTTTGTTAGTGGCATTACGATAACAGCTACGACCCTCGGGCCAACTGAAAGATTATAAATGTCTTTTGATGGTGAATTTATAAGACAAAGTATAGTGTCCGTAACCGCTATGAAACTAGTTAGTCTCCTTAAATATAAAATATAGAGTGTATTTAATAATAATAATAATAATAAATCATTTATTGACCATAATAATTACAAAATAACCATAACATGAAAATGATTTTGAAAAGTTGTAATTTGTGCCGCGGAATCGACAAGAGACCCCGGGATCGAATGTTAATATTATGTACATCACTTCTAAAAGTAATTTTTTTATACAGATATGGTGGACATTTGCTAGTTACAATCTTATAAAAGAAGCAAGCTGAATGAAGCCTACGTCTGTTTTGCATATTGAGCCATTTGGCTTCGTGTAACTTGTGCGAGATTCTTGCTCTCCTTTGTATGCCATATATAAGACGCAAGCAAGAATTTTGCATTCTTTGTATACGTCCTGCATCAGCTTGATCCAAGAAGCTATTGTATATCGCGTTTGAATCAATATACAAGCCAAGGTTTTTCACACAGTCACTAATTGGCAAAATTTTACCATTCACGTTAATTTTTAAATTTTGTTTAGCATTATCTCTGGCACTTCTTGGACCAAAAAGAATAATTTGAGTCTTATCAGGATTAATTTTAAGCGAATGACAAAGTGAGCTTTGAAGAAGGGCTTGTAGGTCACTGTTGAGTTGATTTTGTGCTATATTGAGATTCTTGATGTCAAATGCTAAATATAATTGTGTGTCGTCTGCTTAGAGATGAAAAGAAGCATAATTTATTGCCAAATGTAATGAGCAAGTATATATTGTATATATGAGCGGTCCTAGGATTGAACCTTGCCCAACTCCGCAATTGACTGTACGAGAAGTAGAAATATCATTACCTAGTACTACCTTTTGCTGTCTGTTATGTAAGTAGCTAGCCATGATATTAATCGCATTTGAGCTTAAACCGATGTACCTAAATATACCAATCATAGTTTGATGATTTAGCATATCAAATGCTTTGCTGTAATCCAAGAGAATTAAAGCAGTTACTTTACCAGCATCCGTAGATCGTACAATATCATCAATTATACAGCTAAGTGCACTACAACAACTATAACCAGGTCTAAATCCTGATTGTTGGGGAGGTAAAATGTCAAATTCTTTTAAATGTACTCTTAGTTGTCGAGCTAGAATTTTCTCTAATATCTTCGATAAAACTGGAAGAATATTAATTGGCCTCAGGTCTGCAAGTGAGGTAATTGCATTACTTTTAGAGAAAGGTACTACTATAGACTCTTTCCAACAATCAGGAAATTTATTTTGGGTTAAACATGAATTAATGATATGCGTAATATATTCCAAGAGAGCCGGGCAGCATAGTTTTATAATTTGAATATTGATGTCATCAACTCCGGTTGCACTTGTTTTAATTTAATTTATAATCCTTAATACCTCAGAATCCGTAACAGTTGAAAATGTAAAGCGAAGAGGGAATTCTGCCTTTGTATTATTGTTATAAAAATCCAAAATTTGTTGGTTAACTGGTAATGGTTTGACTTCTGAGATAAAGTAGTTATTAATCAAATTTGCATTTTTCAAATGTTCTGGAAAATTATTTTTACTTTTACCATATACATTGAACTTTCTCAACTCCTTCCACATTTGTTTTTTATCTCCTTGTGCTTGTTCACACCTAAACTGTAGATAAGCTTTCTGTTCAGAGCGTATGGCTTTGGTGGTTAAGTTGCGCATACTTTTATAAAATTCCAAATGCACAGGATTTTGCGATCTTTTGTATCGATTGAGTGCCTTATCCCTAATTTTCATCATTTCTCTTATTGTATAGGTTAACCAAGGGGAGTGTTTTTTTGAAGTACGAATTCGACACATCGTTAGTGATAATAAGATCTATTAATGATTGAGTGGAATCAGTTATCCGTGTAGGTTCACATATTATTTGTTTAAGACACATGGTATCGAGCAAAGAGGAGAAGGTACTACTTGTGGTGTTTATATTTAATAAATTTAAGTTAAACAATCATTAAGCAGACTTAACTGTAGTATGATGCTTTCAAAATGGTGAAAGAATTCTTTAAATTCCCCTTTTGGTGCTCTGTACAACACTCCTACAATATAAGACTTTTGATTTAATAATATTTTAATCCACAGATGTTCGATGGAAGGTAGTGATTCAGAATGCATGACCGTAAACTGCAGGGCATTCCTAACATAAAAAGCGACACCTCCTCCACGTCCTTGTCGATCATTTCTTATTAACTTGTAACCAACTAAAGTTAGCGATTGGTTCGAGTGAGCGTGTGTGAGCCAGGTTTCCGATAAGGCAATTACATCATAGTTCAGTTGTTCAAAATTGGTCTTAAATAAATCAACCTTATTTGACAATGATCTAATATTAATATGACAAAATTTCGAGTTTTGTTTATGCATTATGCCCTATGTACAATAATTTAAAAAAAAAACAAATAACGTATTAAAGGCTTTATACAAATTATATTATATTTAAACCAAATATTCCAAACATAAATTATACACTACCACTATTTTTAGTATAAACATGGATTTGCCTTATTAATTAATAAAAATTATTAGATTATTTAGATAAATAAATATTATTCCCGGTATTTTTTGTTTTCCGAGCCGGTAGTATTTTCTTCTCAGGTTTATAGTTTTTATCCGATGCTTGTGGCACATTTGAGTTAGATGACGATGTATGCTTTAATAATGGCGAGTTTGTAACAGTTAAAGGAAGTTGCAAACCTGAATACACACTATTGACAGTGGATTCAAAGTGGCCCGCTACGTTTTCGTAAGCCGGCGAAGATGGAGCAGAAGTTGACTGGCTGCCTTTGGCGATGTCCGGATAAAGCTGACCCTCTTGCTGCAATCTCTCCA
This sequence comes from Ontholestes murinus, assembly GCA_963969525.1. Taxonomy (NCBI): domain Eukaryota; kingdom Metazoa; phylum Arthropoda; class Insecta; order Coleoptera; family Staphylinidae; genus Ontholestes; species Ontholestes murinus. The sequence goes on along the minus strand of OZ018395.1, from coordinate 35,347,484 downwards.
CCGTGTATATTTCACTTCCAATTAATAATTTTGAATTTTTTATTTTAGCGTCTAATCCCAGTTCTTTAGCTTTTTTTGTGTGTAAGCGTAACACTTTTTGTATCGATTGATCTTGTTCTGTCAAGTCATTATTGAAGTAAATTCTACTTTCTCTTAACTTGTGAGAGTGTTTTAAAATCTCCGTTTTTTTACTAAAATTGTGCAATTCCAACTTTACAGGGCGAATATATTCTTCTTTAAGTTGTCCAATTCTAAAGCAGTTCTTAATATGTGAATCCTCCAGTGTTATATTCAGTTTATTTCTGATTAAAGTAATTTCTCTTGTAATCCAAATATAATTAGATTATTTTTCTTCTCATTTTTTTCCAATTTCGTAATCTTATTTTTTAGCTGTGAATTTTCATCTTCTAAAACTTTTATTCTGTTTGCATACTCATCCAATCTTAAATGTACATATGTTTTAATCTCCGCTACTTCGTTAATTAATTCTTCCTTATTTTTATTTCCATCGGTAATAATCAACTGAACAGCCTCTTTAAGATTTATATTTTCCGGGATAGTGTCCAGATTCATAATAATAAAATTTTAATGATATAAAATTTAATATTGTTTTACACTTTGTAATTTAAATAGGGAATTAGGATTATCACATGGACACTACACCCAGGGGGCGATCAGGGTGATTAACTCACACTAAGACAGGAGGCCCACGGAACAGTTACAACAAAAGAGTACAAAGGATATTCAAAAGAGTGTAATGACCGCTAAGTTAAGAATAGAAAAATATCTTTTTTTACTGTTTTTTTTTAAATTCCGCAATAAGAGAATCGAACGGCCTTCGAACAAAAACGGCACTATTGAATTAGTCGAGTGCACGGTGAATTTCCATGTTAGTTGTAGTAACGGGCTTAAACATTATCGCATCACTTTGCAATTTCACCAGTAGATATAATGTATATTAATTAATTAGCTCACCAAGAATTAAAATTTTTGGACATATTTTTCCCACTCAAAACTTATAATATCTCGGAGCACACACTCGCACAGTCGCACTCGAACGTTTTGATGGAAGCATTAAGCATAAACTTAGCTGCAAAGGATAGCATTCCTCAGCACGACCGGGGCAATGAGAACAACACCCAATGCAGCAATAGAAGCAATGCTCTGCCTTCCACCTCTCGGCTTATAAGTAAAGGAGATGGCTACGGCAGCAGCACAGCGCCTATACACAGTTTGACTCTGGTACAAAGGAGGCGGGGCTGGTTAACACTGTCACCTCTTACAGAAGGTTGCTGCGACTGTCCCGGGGGAATCTGCGTCTTATCAGAGGTATCCTCCTAGGTGCTCTGGTCAATGATTTGATCACCATTGGCAAGCTCGGTCCAGATCCTGAGAAGCATAAACGAAACTGGTGATTTTGTTGTATTAGAAAGACTGCAAACGAGAACCTCAGTGATAGTAGCAAAGTGAGCATTGAATGTGTTAGGATCGATATCATATATTGAATCACATACAGTTTTGTTCTTAATTAAAAAACACACCGCGTTTGGACTATTATTAGATTTTAGATTCGTATGCGCATAGTTTTGCATTTCTAAGAGCAGTGCTGTATTCGCGTTTGTACTTTATGTAATTTTCTCGTAGTACCGGGTTTCTATCGCTGGCATTAATAGGAGAGTTTCTTGCATAAGATAAAGAGTTTTGTTAAATCATTTAATAATATAATGTTATGTAGAATAATCCGTGGCATATTCGTGTAAAATATTTATAAATGAATTAAATTTCTTTGTAATGATAGTCCTACTGATAAAACTGCAGTATGTGGCTTGTAGTAACGCATAGAACTTATGTATACCGACTTGCGTAATCGGTTTTGTAATATTTTGTTTACTATTTTTGGATATATTATATAAATTCACATTAACTTGGATACCAATATGATCTGATAGACCTGAATCAAAGGGAACTACTTTTAAATCGGAATGGTTCATGTTCGAAAAAACATTGTCTAAACAATTTTGTTTACGTGTGTTAAAATCTACTGTACTTGCCAGGCCGTATGTTGCTAGAAAATTTCTGGCTCGAGCGTCGCTGCTATTAAATTTTTTCATTGAAATCTCTTCCGAGAAAGACATTTTTGTTAAAATCGATATTATTCAGTGTTTGAGCTAAAATTGACAAAAATATGTTATAATGCCCGTCAGGTGATCTATAAATACAAATAATAATCACATTATATAATGGTAGGAATAATGTAGCTATTTCACAATGTTTTTCCGATGACAGCTCATTTAGCTGCGTAAGGTTTCGAGAATCAATGTGTTTCTGAATCAGTTGCATCAGCCCTCCATGTTGGAAATCTGAACGGGCGAAACTAGCGGCGACTGAGTAATCCGCTATTAATATGTGGGCAATTTCCATCTCTTTAAGCCGATGCTCACTCAGACACAGAATGTTTATTTAAAGAAATACCTCAAATTATATTGTTTTATATCTTACGCTTTGAATATTGATCAAATAAATTGCCATAACAGTTGGATTTAAGTTTTTACGAATTGGACTGTTTGAGGGGCGGTTTTCCTAAAAATATACCGATCCAGGATTATTTCACTTGGCCAATTTTTAGGATCCATAAGTGTGTCGTGATTATAAAGGCGGTCAGCTTTTCGCACGTGAAGTTAGTTGAGTTAATAATTTGTGTAACGTGCTCCTTCATATCCTCCTCGGTGACAAATATCCATGTTTTCTTCGGTTCTGCCTCAATGGTAGATTTAATATTGTCTCCTGTTCTAATAATTAATTTTCTTTGGGGATATTTGCGTTTTTTATAAGTAAGTGCAGTAAAGGTTGGATCACTGCAGCTGTATTCCTTATCATCCGGTTTAATAGTTTCCACCATTGAATTGTTGTTAGATTCCACTAAATTTGCAAGATTAGAGTTTGTGTTTACATTAGACGGATGTTTAGCGGCAGTGCTCCGAAGTTGTCGCTTGCCTCGTACCAGTGTCGTCGTCTGATGCATTGTTTATGGTTTTTACATGCATTTCCGTATTTTGGGCTACGAAGTAGTGCGTTTTCTTCCTCAAGACGTTTGATTTTCTCTTGCAATAAAACAGTTGAAAATGTCAGCTCCTCCACGCGTTCTTTTATACAGATAAAAGCCTCTTTTTGAAAGTTTATATCCATGCTGTTGTCGCTTGGACATGGGCTGACAGCGCCACTTGTTATTGGCAATTCATAGCACATTTTCACTTTTTTTAGTTTAAATGTGCACTCGTAGATTCGCGACCGTCTTCACGTACGGCCACCTTTATTTATTCAAATCAGATAAAAAATAAGCGAGATACAGCAAAAAGGTTTTTCGTCAATCACCCTGTACATTGATTTAAAAAATGTCAATTTTTGTTTTCTTTTAAACAAAATTAAAAACCTTGAAAGTGCAATCTTATTCGTCTCTTAAAAAAACACTTCAATCCCCATTTAACAGTTTCTCTATCCCTTATACTTTCCGAGATAACCATAGGAAACATATAAAATAACTCACCCTGTTTAAGTATTACTTGCAAATTATGAAATTTCATCGTGATTCTACTCGCACCAGAATTTAAGAGCAATGTTATTGTTGGATTAGGAAAATATTTCATTGATTTGAAAATATTGGATATACCTCTCTAACATATGTATTAAGTTTAATTTTTTTATATCTGTTGGTTGTTGCTTGTGCATTGTATTGTATTGATTTATTGAAGTTTTCTGACTCTAGGCTTTAAATACATTTCTAACTGTATAATCTAAAGTAAAACATAGTAACCTATACAGGTTGATTTTTAGGCCGTACGTCATAGGTTTTTAATTATATATTCTGATAAAAAAATAACTATTTTAGGCCTCCATCTATTTGAATAATTAATTTCAATTCTCTTATATTTAGAAAAATGTAATAAATATAATTATACCATATATATAAAGTTACAGAAATACCACCATTTGCATTAAATAAAATAATATCGGAAGAAACTATGTTTACTAATCCTACGGAGATGAATTTGCATTTCGTAACAAAGATAGATTTAATAATTCCAAAAATAAGGAGGCCGCATAAGAAGTGGTGAATGCGCGGGGCCGTGCTGCAGCTTGCTGCATTATTCAGCAGGCAATTTGCGCTCGAAATGTTAATATTAAGTGCCGTGTGTTTAAGCAAGCTGCATTTCGGTGCTGGTGGTCCGATGTAGTAAGATAAGGGGCACAATCGCCTCCTTTTAGAACCGACTGCGAGCACCTTAATGAATTTCATAAATTCTGAGAAAATATTGTTACACTTTTTATTCCTAATAATGATATTCACTCGCCTGTATTAAATTATAACAAAGCCTGTAATCTATTAATTGAATAACGAAAATTATAGAGGCTAATAAATATATACATTTCTATCTCTTTTAATTTGACATTGTATTGTATATAAGTACATAAAACAATTACTAAAATAAAATCTAGAATAAACTGTTCTTATAAACAGTAGTACGTGTTTTGTTTTGTGCGATATTTTCCGGAATAGGAGAAATATTTGCAAAGCTTCCTCCCCGGCAACAGCTCGGAAAAATAATTCAGACAGGAAAACAAAAATAGGAACTCCGCTTCTGTAAATAGCGTATTGGAAAATATGTGTGGAGAACAAATAACTGCGGCCCCTTATAACCAACCCTCCAACCCACAACGATATCTAGGTATTTATGTTTCGAACGGCTGGAATTTCAGGTTACTCTTATTCCTATGAATAATTCGGCGTAATTGGCGGTTGTTTTGTTCCCCAATCCTAATCCCTATACTAAATTCGGATCCCTAAGCTAAATGTGAATAAATCTATGGATGATTCAATTGTATCTTTTTTCAACGAACAAACTGAGTTTACGATTTATTACAATGTGTAATTTATTCGATTTTTTATTTTGTATACATTTGGTAGGTGTAAGAATATAGTATTATTATAGTATTATTTTTTATGTCTTTAAAGCACGATGCTATAATTAATTCAATTTTTGTTGTTGTGGATATTATTTATTTATTGCTTACTTTGTAAACTATAAACATTTATTTACGTAGGGCGTCGAGAATAGGACTGCGATTGCAGCTTTGAAATATGAGCGGAGCGCCTCGCGCACCACCGAAAATGATAAATTTCCACAAATGGCGAAAAAGAAGAACTGGGGTTCCGCTGTTGATCGTTCTTTTGCCTCTTTTACTGGGATCCCCTTATTTATCTGCCTCGGTCGCCTGAAATGAAAACTTGCCATACTTAAAAATGAATAATTCTTAATGTTCTATCTTACTCTGTATGTATATGAGTTTATATTTTCATAGCGAATATTTTCTACGTACGCTAGTTTGGTATTTGTGAAAACTTTCTAAATTGAATGCTTAAAAAGAGAAGAGTTATAAGCAATGATACTATTTAATATTTGTTGCGAAATATGTATTAACTGCTATTTTTATACATAAATAATTTATTAAAAGAAATAGTAGTACCAATAAATTTTTTTTATTTATAGTACCATAAATACATATAAATAAATACAACCAATTCAGAAGGGATAATATTGTCGTCCTCGAATTATATCTTATAAGTAATTTTAAGAGCTTATATTACATTTAGATTTATAATGTTATACTATTTATAACAATAGTTTTAATTCTAAAAATTTACACCGTGATCAGTTAATTTACTAAAATAAACTAAAAACAGAAACATTCGTAAGTTATCACAAAGAAAATAACATTCAAAGTAAAATCAAATAAAATCCTTATTAGAAGTACTTAATTAAATTAATATTATACCATTAAACATATTTGAATATCAAATCAGTGATATTTAATTACTAATTTATATACCGGTATGTTTAATTTAATTTGAGTTTAAATATATACAGTCAATCATTATTTTAAAGTAGTAATTAATTACATATTCCTATAAATCAAACCATTTATAATAATCCTCTATGAAATATTTCAAAGTAACCTAATACAGAAAATAGAATTATATAATATTTTTCTTGTGTATGCTTGAATGACTTAAATTAGTTGTCAATAAATATTTGTACAGAGAATAGTATCCAAGGCCTAATAGTTCCAGATTATGTAATATTACAAATCTTCCGTGCAGTGGCCTATGGTTTCCATCCCTCGGTCCTCGCTTTGTGATTTTTGGGTCCAAAACGGAACTAATTTCAGTGTTTTTAAATGTGTGAATATATAAATAAATAAGTATAATAAAGATGAGTAATGCAGTAATAAGACAATTCACACACAAAAATAGGCAGCATATATACTGGAATTCAAAAGTAATGAAATACCCCTAAGATGTGGTTTAATACAGCAAACAATACACACGTTTTATTCACCCCAGAAAGAAAAAACGCCGCCACGTTTTTACTGATTTATCTCAATGTTTTGTGTATGATTTCTACACTTACCGAAAAATAAATCAAATTTAATAATGTTAATAACCAGTCACCTGTTCTACTCTGATCCTTACTGATATTTAAAATATGTATGTTTAAAACCTTGCTAAAATGCCTATTCGAGCATCCCGTCTACTTCATCAATTAAGTAATTTTCAAAACGGTCGCATGGTTGGTATGAAAGAGGTGGGCTTGAGTTTGAGGGAAATAGCTCGAAGACTCGAAATTACACCCTCAACTATGGAGAAGATGGTCTGAAGAAAATGAGCGACAGAGACGTATTGATAGGCCTAGGATAAGGGTGTTTAAGAACGGTACCTAAGACCGCTTGCGTTACGTAATCGTTACGATACTTTGCGACAAGTTGGAGATGCTTTTGTTGCAGCAACAGGACCTGTGCTTTCTAGACAAACTGTTAATTGAAGAATTCTTGCCATGGGCCACGACGGCCATGCGATCCGTCCGTTTTGGGTGCTACCATTGATTCCGCTGCACAAAGCTAAAGTTCTATAACCTATTGCATTACCATCAATTGCCATAAAACGCCAGGCCGCATACAGCCCGTCAAACCATAGACTTTATACAAAATTCTGGCGTAGAACTTTTATATTGGCCTGCAAGGTCCCCTGATTTATTAACTTTGGGACGAATTGCACATCTGTGTTCAATAGGCCTGGGACTGCTGTTTATTCTGACACGAAAACTAAACATAAATTTAATAGAGAAACATTTAAAAGATTTACCTTTCTGGGTATTGCATTAGTTTTAATGTCCTAGTAATGGTTGATGCACCTTTCGCAGTTGGTTTCTATTTTTCGAAGAATTCTGACAAACAAATGTGTGTATACAATTCATAGTTGACCACTCAACATTCCACTTATCGTATTGTTGCCACATGACCGGTTTTTCTAAAAAAAAAGGAGGCGATCATTTGCTTTGAAGTGTTTTGCGAACAACTTTTGTTTTGCATTTAGCTAATCTTGAAAGACCTATACAATCGACTTCTTCTTACTTAAGGATGCATCCGCATATCTTAATTATTCTTCACATGTTAAGATTAAATATATTTCGCACTGCAATCATATTGTTGTGTATTCCATTGTTTCCAATTGACACGAGCGTTTTTTGAGCGATTGTTAAATTATGTGGGATCCAACACGAGCAACATTTGAATAGATGCTGGTCCCACGATGATTTTACAATATCAGTTTACATACAATATCAATGTTTTCTGAAACAACTTTCATCACTAAGCGATTTATCAAATTGACTTAACGATACATTGTTGTTAAAATTAATCCACATCAAGCATTGTAAAAATAATAACTGTCAAAACGACGAATTTTTTATTAGAAACCTTTCTAATGGTTATTATCATTGATAATGATCGTAACAGGTCGAAACTTAAGTCATGAATTTTTGTATATATGTAAACCTCGTAAACATATAACGATAAATTAATTGTAGTAACAACATAGTAAGTCTTTCAATATGTGTTTAAATATGTGTTTTGTATAATTCATATGTGTCAAAGTATCAGCCACAGAAGTAGTTATATCAATATGTGATTTGTTTTAACAAATAGTCTTAGTAAGACTCATTGTTGAAAATTCACGAAATGTTTTTGTATTTTTGAATTATTAATTAATTTTCTACAGCGGCGTGAAGGAATTTAATACATTTTATAGTTATTTAAGGTACAAGTGTAAAAAGTGATGATTTATTGCACGAACTGGCGTTTAAAAACACGAGCGAGGAACCAGCGAGTTTTTTTAAAGCCAGGAGTGCAATAAAGTAACTTTTTACACGTGTGCCTTACAAAATTTTTTCTTCGATCGTAAAGGATTTCAAAGAATATATTCTTATGAGTAATATTTTAATGTCATTTTAATAATTCAATTAATGAAAACATATTTTACCCACAGTGCACTAATGAAAGCGTTACTTAGCAACCAGTAAACAAATTGCACAAATGTCGGCCGCCATTATTATTTATGGAAAACATGTTCGCTTTATTGTAATCGCTTCGACTTGCATTAAATGAAATCTTCAGAGTTCTTAAATCTGCCATTTGGTTTGTATTATATATTTTATTTATAGTTTATTAGTTATTTGTATCAATTAAATAAAAAAATAAGTTTTTCGTCGAAATTTTGTGCTATAATACATTCATCTGTCAGATTTGACAGTTCTGTGCAATAAAAACAATTTGACATTACCGTGCAATAATAGTAGATTATACCACGAGTAATAATGATAGGTATTATTCCCGAGGAACATTTACGAACCGAGCCGCGTAAGCGGCGAGGGAGTAACATTCCGAGGTAATAATAGCCATTATTGCGAGTAGTATACTCTACTTTATCTATGACTAATTTATTAATTTGTTTTAACGAACAACTTTATTTTTCAATAACATTAACACTAGCAATGGTACAATTAATAAATTGAATTGGTCGAGAACTATCAATAGATTTGGAAGAGTTTTCAATACAAATATTTGGAATTTCGGTTGCTGAAGAGGAAGAAGATGCTTCATTACTATTTATCTGTTTAGCAATAGTATCTGCTGTAGTTGTCTTGTTTCTTATAGACTGATCAATGTAACTTTCAGCTACCTGTGTAGATCTCCAGCCCCCATGACGCTTTAATCCAGTTATATCGCCTCCTCCATCAATGTACAGAGTGGCAGATGATCTGCGATAACAATGGCCGGTATAAGTTTCAGGATTTGGCAATTTTAAATATTTGGCAATTTGTTTACCAATATCTGCAAATTTGTTTTTTCCTATACGTTGTATTGTACATTTTGATTTTTGATAATTTAGAAAGAATGAATTAATTTTTACATGTGACGGACGGAGATTGATGTACTTCTTTACAATATTGTAAAACGTACTGTTTATGGCGAATGTTCGTACAATTTTGGTTTTAGTCTTGAGTATTGTTATTAATAACTGTGTTTGATGATCTTTCACGTCTTCAATATTCATTTCATAAAGCTCGTTTGAGCGGCATGCACCCATAATTCCAATAATTAATATAACCTGAAGCAAATAAGAATATGAGTTTTGAATAGTCAGATTAAATTCGGTATATTTACCTTATGTAAAAGAAAAACTTTATCAGGAGCTTTGTCAATAAATGTTCTTATTTGTTTCGGGGTCAGAGTGGAAGACTTCTTTGGTTGAAATCCTTCTGATTTTCTTTTTAAAAATGCTCGTAGTTTGCAATATTTTTCCAGATCAACGTCATGATTTATTCTCAACATAGTTTTAATGATTGAAAAAAATGACCATAATGAAGAAGGTTTGTAATTTGCACTTAATTCAGCGAAATAGGCCAGCAGAACATGTTCGGAAAATGAGTTTGCTTTCTTTCGAAGACGCCATTCGTTGAAGGTTGCGTACGTTTTATTATAAATGGATTTCGATGTTTCCGGTATCAAGGTAGATGTTGTTGCTGCAGCTAGTTGTACAATTTCTGGAGGTGTATAAGTAAAAGACTCTTCATTTTCATCCATCTCATTAGAAATGCACAAACACTACGCGCTTGACACTGACTGTTTTCAGTTTGTGTATTTTGTTTCCATGGTATTTAATTTGAGAAATTTTTTGATTGGAGTGCACGAGGGAATAATGACTATTAATCCCTCGTCATTATTCCCTAAGAGAATAATATATGGCATTATACTGCAAAAATCACAAGTATAATACATACATTATATATTAGTCGTAGATAAAAACGTAAAAAAGCACTAGTGCTTTAAAAAGCCACTTTTACAATGAAAAATGATGCAAAAAGCGTTCCTTTCTGTACGATCGTAGATAAAATTAATTCACTTTTATTATCAAAAAGTTTTAAGTCTGAATCCGATTACGATTCGCGAGTTAACATGTAACAGTAATAAAGCTTCAAAAAAACTTGTGTTTACCACAAGAGAAGTAAGGATCTCGTGATGAGGTGTTCTGTTTTGCCGCCTCCAGAGCTGTATCTTTGACTTTTAGGCTCCTCGGTTTTGTGGAACCGTTGCAACACCAGATTAAAAGGAAAATTGGTGTCAACCTCTGATGTCTGCTCAGGGTTAATACGTTTTCCTACCACGACTGCGCCAGTTATGTTCTTGGGTTTGGTAAACGCTTTTTTAAACAGGGCTGATTTTATTATTATCACAAGGTTTACTAGACGAATGGATTATAGACTAACGAATAACAAATGTGTGATGCGAATGACTAAGAGAATAATTATTTAATACTAATCTAATTACTCTTATTTACAACATAATTCTAAAGACTAAGCATAATAATTGCATGAGCGTATAAAATGCGTACTAAAATACAATATAAATATATTATGAATAAAACTATTGTTAATCAATAAAATAAGTCCTTGTGTATCCTCCAGGTTACTTGTGTATGTAAATACATTTATAAATGTGTTATAGTAATAAACATAGTAAGTGTTTTTAAATTTAATAATAAATCAATATGTCCATCACCAAAATAAACATTTTTTGTGCAATTGTAATTAACACAAAATGATACCTGTGTTTTATCTATGTAATTTTCATGCTAATCCCATTTTATATTTTATACGAGAATATTCGATATTAGTATAATAAATAAATGAATTTATAATTTAGTGTCTAAATTGCCGACGCTTTTGTATTATTTAAATAGATAATATACACATTGAATATTTAAATCTGTTTCAATGTGAATTGTAATTTATTTCTGAATAAAAGAGATATAATATTTAGGGATAATGGACCATCATTATTTAAAATATTCTAAGTAGAGAGAAAACGCAGTGCTGTCTATCTAAAAGATTGTTTGAAAGTTTGTGTTCTCTCTTATTATAATCTCACTTATTGTTTAGTATTATTTCTTATTCACTGAAATTAGGAAATAAACTTTTCAACGGTAAATGCCGCCATGATTAAAAAGAGAACAATGACTACATTCAGCTAAATACTATATTAGCAATTTTTGTTTATAATTGTATGAAAGCTGTGTAACATTAATAATATAATTATTGTCTGTACGTATATTTTTATAAAACGTTTCTAATTGAAACATTCAATATATCTAATGACTTCATTACATGTTGCTATAAAATATTAAAGAAATATGTCAAATAGGCTACTGCTGTTACAGATTGTCCCTAAAATGTATTATATACGTAAATAAAAAAAATGTGAACTATATTTTTGCATGCTCAATAATTATTGCATAAATTAATTTAGATTAAAACAAATTATGAAAAGCGTCTTTATACTATGCAGAATATAGATTAATTCCAATTATAAACTCTTACACTTATAATGTGTCACTTATTCTATGTTAACTTGTTACAATATTTATGGGTGTAACGTAAATACACATTCACATTTTGATATAGTTCAATTTTGAAGAATTATACTGAAAGATAAATTAATTTAACACATAAAAACAAAAAGTAACAAGCAAAACCGAAATAAAAACTTTGTAGATCTAACTTTTGGACCCTTTTTGGTACGATTATGTTAGTACGTGCCTTTAACTGGGCCTCTCGATCAGTTATGGCATGTGGAGGTGCATCTTTTGACACTCACTCGGAGTTAGTCTTTATCGAGAATGGGACGTTGGCTGCGCATAGGTATCTGACAAAGGTTCTAGGAGACCATGTTTTACTGCTCATGGTTATTCTTGGAGATGACGCAACATTTATGCATGATAACGCATGAACTCACATTTCTCGGATAGTTGCTGAGTATCTTGATGAATGTGAAATCACGCAATTTGTTTGGCCTGCTCACGGTCCAGATATAAATCCGATTGAGCTTGTTTGGGATGAGATGGGAAAACGTTTACGGATACATGTGCCGGCCCCCAGAAATTCTAGAGAGCTTCGCGACGTATTGGTGCGGGAATCAAACAATCTTCCGCAGAATGTGATCTAAAATCTCATTCAGAGCATGATTTGTCAATTGCAAGCTGTTATCACTTCCAGGGGAAGAAATACTCGCTAATTAAGTCCTTAAATTTTCTTTTGTTTCAAAAAAACATTTCAAACTTGTTCATTTTCTATTAGGTGGAGAATAATACTTGTTTTGTTCCATATTGCTTTTATTTGATGATAATAATATGGAACAAAACAAGTGTTATTCTCCACCTAATAGTAATATCTGTTTCCATCAAGAGTGTAGTGCAACAAGCATTAACTTTGTTCATTTTCATTACTTAGCATATCAAATTAAAATTGTTCATTTTCATTACTTTCAATAAACTTTGAACAACAACAAATATTTTTTTATTCAAGCAATAAGTTAGTAAAATAACGGATTGGCACTAGTTTTATGATCGGCAGTCTATTATTGTAAGAGAATGATGTTTTATTTTTCTACATAGTCTCCGCTTTTATGTACACATTTTTCCCAGCGTAGCGAAAGAATCTTGGTGCCATTATGGAAGAATATAGTCGGTCGCGCCTTTAGCCAATTGCTCATAAACGATCCCAAAACTTGTTCACTGTGAAAACGGATTCCTCCTAACTCGTCTTTGAGTGAAACAAACAATAAGAATGAGTAATATTATTATGAGGATTTTATGGCGACAGCTTCAGAGATAAATAAATTTATCCATATGATTCACTTGCTTTAAAAACAATATTCATGAATATGATTCTTAGAATTAAAGAATGACACTCAACATGACCTGTAAATTTTAATTTTTGATGTATATTTGTGTCGATTATTCTATAAAATATAAGAAGTAATAAACGATTCATGAAATATAAAAAGAACAGGAAAAATTAATTTATTCAACAAATAAACATATATAAGATTTACTTATATTTATGTTCATGTATTTATTAAAAAGATAAAGCCAAGCCTGTGTATCGAGGAGGAAATATTAGTCGACTTATTAAGAAAAAGTAGGCTTGTCAACGTTCCAGCGACAAACACAAAGCGTATGAATGACAATTCCTGCAAGTTCTATGAACAAAGAATTCCAACACTATATTCAAATACGAAGATAAATAGGAAGTGGCAGTATAATTTTTGCGTAAATTAGGTCAATTATCGCTTCCAAATGACATAATTTTGAGCAATAAAAAATATTCAGAAACAGAAATCAGCAGTCAGTGTTTAATATTCTTGGCTAAGTATATCATCATATCATATCATATATCAAAATCAATTGAAAAATTTGAAAGTTACTCCAATTTACAAAAATGTAGACAAATCTGATGCAATAAAATATCGTTTTATAATAGGCTTTATTCTTATATGGTCAGAAAACTCAATAATTTTCAATTCGGATACCGCAAGAGAAAGTCCACATTATGTGCAATTCAATCATGGTTAAAATATTACAGAAGTCTTTGAATACGGAAGCAGCCTGGATTCTGCTTAAATTGACCTAAGTAAGACCTTCGACTGTGTTTGTAATGACTAACTGCTTACTAAAGTAGAATTAGGGTGAGAGGTAATACCCTAAACCTAATCAAATCATACCTTACTCATAGACAACAAGTTGTTTCTTTCAATGATGACCCCAAGGGTCAATTCTTGGACCTCTGTTATTTTTGGTGTACATAAATAATCTGGGAAGTAATATTGATATAACAACATGTATGTTTGCAGACTGTTGTACAGGATCTCGCAAATGGTAGTTGTACTATAATAGATGGGATAGAACAAGCTGAAGCGTGGTTTAAAGCAAATAGGCTTAAAATTAAAATTAATTCGGACGAAACACATTTTTCGTTGACTTAAACAGCAGAAATAAACAAAAAAAACATTAAATTCTTACGGGTATGTGTTCAACCAAAGCTTACTTGGAAAGTACAAATTGAAAGTTGGAATAAAATAAATAGAAATATATACTTATTACGCAAAGTATCGGAAAACACAATCCCTCATATTTCAAAAGTGGCATATTATGCATATCGTATATTATTCTTTCAAAAAAATCCTGCACGTATAATTGCGGGTGCAAATAATACAGTGTCATGTGGGCCATACTTTGCCAATATCAAAATTATCACATCTGCATAATTATATCTATTATACCGTTTACTATATATAAAACGAACTGTGCCTCAGCCGCAAAAACAAGCTGACATAGATAACCATAACACCAGATCAAAGGAAAATCTAATGTTACCCAAAGCGAGATTATAATAATAATATGACTTTATTATACAACAGACACAATTTGTCCAATTACATTATAATGATACAAAATAACAATAACAATATAAAGCAACCAACAATTTTATTTAAAAACATCTGATCTGGTAAATGCGAAAGTACAAGCATATCTAGATCCTAGATGAGGTACATGTAACCGAATTTTATTTAATAAATTCATTCATTAATAATTAATTTTCTAACAAAATTAGCATAGAAGAGATTTTGTCTCTTAATGATACAAACCAACTCAAGCCGTAGAAGTAAATCAGCCTGACTGCAACCTCTTCAGGATACATTCCATTCAGTTTAAAATATAAAATAATTAAAAATCGTTTTTCAGTACGCTAAATAGGCAATATTAGGAGAGGCATATATAACGTACCATATTAGAGATGCATGCTCTAATTACTTCTTACGAATGCACAATAACGTCTCTTAAGTAATGAATATATTGAAAATATTTACTAGTACGAAAAACAAATCTAAGTGACTTAGACGACTTTAAACATACATCATCATATGTAATGCAAAATTAAGGGTAGAAGAAAATAATACTCCGAGATTACAAACACAGTCTACATTCGACAAAGCCCTATTAGTCACTTAATTTTTTTATAATTTACTTTACACCTTGTGTAAACTATATCCACATCAGACACAATCACTCTATAAATTTTGATATCGTCAGCATACGCCAGTGTATGATAACTTAAATTTTCTTGCAAATCATTAATGTAAATATTAAAAAGTAACAGTCCCAGATGAAAACTCCGAGGAATCCCAGAAAGTGTTACAAATTCAAAAAAAGTGAAATCAGACATATAACACTTTCTATTGTTTAGATATGATGTGAGTGTGTCTAGAGACAGTTTTAGTTATAGTATCAAAGGCACGACAAAAATCAATATAGATAGCATCAACTCTACTTCTTGTATTCAACACTTCTCATGTATATTGGGTAAAGTATATTAAGTTTGTGGAGCGGCCATAAATCCATGTTTGAAGGGTGAAATTTTAGACTTGACTCCATTATACAAAGTAAAATAAATTTTGAATTCAAAAACTTTAGCAGAGTTGCATAAAATTGAGACCGATCTATAGTTATTAATAAGAGATTCGTTACAATTTATCTGGAAAAATACCACTACTAATTGATAAATTAAAAATTATTTCAAGAGAATTAACAAACACCATTCTACAATTACAAACGATAAAGCACGGAATTCTATCATAATCAAAACAAAAATTAGATTTTTAAGAAGACATATGTTTATTAACTCATCCTCATCTGTAGGTAATATATAAGAACAGAGTTGAGAGGGATTCGATTTAATATCTTGCTGAATATTATTTAAGTAATTATTATATGTTACTTTAAATAAAGATTTAACTTTTCGCCGCACACGCGTATTCTCATCAAGTTAGAAGATGTTTTTTGTTTTATTCCATATACGTCGGTACTGCTCTTTTATTTTATTTGATTTCATATGTGAATCATTCCGGATATATCGATAAAACAGGTTTGTTCTTAGGTACATGCAAATTAATAATATCATACAAAATATTGTAGAAGTAATCTACCGTAAAATTTACATCATTTATTCTGAAGATATAAAGAGATATAAAGTCAGCCTTTTTAAAATTAAAAGACATATTTTAAGACAAAGAAAACGGCTGAACAACTTTGGTTGAAATTTCATCTATAGTTACGCAAAGACGCAGGTCTTATTTTATTAATGATACATCAAATTCTTCGACCGATACCTTTAAATTATCGTAGCCAAATCAAGCATTTTGTCATAATTGTTTCTAATTGTGTTATAACATAATACTTTCACTTGACTTTAGAAAATAATTAAAAGTAGAAACCTTACCATTATATGGAAATTTAGATACCAAAATATTAAAAATATTAAAATCACCTACAACTATATAATTTTGGCGAAGCAATATTTTCAGGGCTGAAATAAAATGTTCAAATTCATCACAGGAAATGTTGGGTGGAATATAAACTACATTAATTATACAAGTTATGTGATTAAAATAACATTTACTTAAAACTATGTCAATTAAAGGTACAAGATCTATAATATGGGAATTATCAATTGATTCATGTTTGATTGAAATATATATAGCACACAGTGTTAAATCTTGGTGGCCGTGATGGCTGATAAAATTAAGATGCACGATTAATTTGCTATTTATTGCTGTTAATGAAAGTACAAGACTCTATACATTTGTATTAATATGATACGTTCGGTTCGACTCACTGTCGCCGACTGCTTACTTATTGCTTATTTTAAGGGTCCATGCCTCCCTCCCATATTGCACCGGGGGTGGTTCTTAACATGCCGCCCTCCTTGAAAGGTCGTACTCTTTCAAACAATATTTATTAACAAAAAATGTAAAACAAGAGGAGGACAAAGACCCATTTTATATATATCTTAAGTTCATGCACATGTAGAAATATCAAATATATATATATACATACACATAATAATAATTTAAATTATACACAACAATAGTGACATCGTGCTTATATACAATATATACAATATGGAAATAAATCAATTTCATTGTGTCAATTGGCATAATTAAACTAGCATTTAATTCCTTAGTGGTAAGACGCACACTTTTGTAACTGCTCTTTTAAAACTACCACTCGCGGTTTTCACTGTTACCACTCTCACTTCTCCATCATCACCTGGGTGTAGTTCGATGACCCTGCCCATGATCCATCGCAGCGGTGGTAGATTATCTTCCTTCAGGATAACCATGTCGCCAACGTTGATTCCAGGTATAGGCGCTTCCTTGGTACGCTGCCATTTGTTACGCACCTGTAACTGACATAAGTATTCCCGAGACCATCTTCTCCAAAACTCTCCTTGTAATCTCTGCATCAACTTCCATCGGGAAAGACGACCAAGTTGTATAAATTGCAGATCGGGGCTGGGAATCTCCGTCATGGGTTGTCCTATTAAAAAATGGCCAGGGGAAAGATAGGAATGATCGTTGGGGTCAGAACTCATAGGGGTTAAGGGTCTTGAATTAAGAATAGACTCTATTTGCGCAAATATTGTCGACAGCTCTTCAAATTTTACTTTAGTTTCCCCAATTACTCTGTATAAATGCCTTTTGGCGATCTTTATTGCCGCTTCCCACAACCCTCCCATATGTGGAGAGCGGGGAGGTATAAAATGCCATTGAATGCCCTGGTTACTGTTCGCACCTTTAAGTCCCTGTACCACTTCTTGATTTTCAAAAAAATCTTTTAGCCGCTTTAACTCGTGATTGGCTCCAATGAAGTTTGATCCGTTGTCGGAATATATATCAGTCCATTTACCGCGGCGACTTACAAAACGGCGCAAAGCTGCAATAAATGCGTCAGTCGTTAAACTGCTTACCACTTCAATATGCACCGCTTTGGTTGCGAAACAATTAAATACCGCGGCATACGCCTTGACGATATTTACCTTACGCGTACCCTCTTTAATGTAAAATGGCCCGCAATAATCCACCCCGCATACTGTGAATGGTTTGGACATTATTACTCGAGGAGCTGGTAAATTGCCCATAATGGGTTGTCGCGACTTGGGATTACTTTTGAAGCAAATTACGCATTCCCGAATTACACCCTTTACACCGTTTCTGCCATCAATTGGCCAATAATTTTGCCTTAGGGCAGCTAAAGTAGAAAGTGCTCCTGCATGCAAATTTGTTACGTGTGCTTCGCGGAAAATTAATTTGGTTAGAGTATGATTTTTGGGCAGTAATATAGGGTATTTATTATTAATACCTAGTTGAGAATGTCGTAAGCGCCCACCAACTCTGATTATACCAGAGTCATCAATAAATGGGTTTAAATTAAAAAGTTTACTTTTCCTGTCTACACATTGTTTAGAAATTAAGTCAGTAATTTCTTGACTAAAACATTCCCTTTGTGTGACTTTAATTAAAGCTAGTTTTGCCCTTTGTAATTCTGGTACTCTAAGTGATTTTTGACGTTTTTGCGACTTTTTACAATTAAACATAAATCTAAAACATAATGCTACGATACGAATTAATTTACTTAATGAACTAAATTTGTTAAAAATACTATTTACAGATATTACAATATTTACAAAATTTCTCATTTTAAGTTCGGGAATTTCCTCCTCAGACAACGATATATTGTGATCGTGACCTATGACGCGCAATTTCGTAGTGACGGACTCATGTTTTAAAACCGAATGATGTGGTAAATTATTATGCGGGATCGAATCATCGGGCGTTATTTGTTGCATATGGCCTAAGGTCTTATATTCGTCTATAAAAC
The DNA here is from genome assembly GCA_963969525.1 of Ontholestes murinus. Classification (NCBI taxonomy): domain Eukaryota; kingdom Metazoa; phylum Arthropoda; class Insecta; order Coleoptera; family Staphylinidae; genus Ontholestes; species Ontholestes murinus. The sequence goes on along the minus strand of OZ018395.1, from coordinate 35,328,535 downwards.
GTGTATATTCCCGTTTCATTTCTGGACATTGTTTAAACCGCCGTTCAAGATGATAAAAGCGTTTAATGGCTGTGTATTTTGATTCGCCCAGATTTACATAATTTTGTTCAAAGGGCAAAGCAACCATAAATCGACTCTCATCTGTTCTACTCATATTTTCTAGGAAATGTTTTTCACAGGCTAATTCTGTTGGTGTCAATTGTTTGTTCTCGGAATTCGGTGACGCTACGGCCTCCAATTCCGAAAATGTTTGTAAATTAAATGCCGATACATGACAAACTGTGGATTTATTGCATTCGGCCTTAGGAATGTTACCCCCAATAATCCACCCCAAGTGTGTTTTTGTAAGTACGGCCCCTGGGCTACCTCCTGCTGCTTGCCTTCCGGCACAAAACAAAGCCCAAAACACTTCCGCCCCTAATAAACCGTCAACCGGCCTCGACTGTTCGAACTGCGGATCGGCAAGTTTGCAATTTTTAGGAATTTTTAATCCAGCTCTATTAATTGTTTCAGGCGGTTGTGCACCTGTAATATTAGGAACAATGTGACACGAGCATTTGTTTTCATACCGATTGTATTTAGATTTAAATCTAATATCAACCTTATATTGAGCGTTAGAAAGTGTACTATTTACGCCTTCAATAACTAACGGTTCCTTGCACTTATTTAATTTAAGTTGATTCGCAAATGATTCTGTTACAAAATTGGATTGGCTTCCTGAATCTAATAAAAATCTACCCTGAATAAACTTGCCATTTGCATCATAAACATCAACAATGGCCGTTGCTAGCAAAGCAACCACTCCGCGTGTCGCGAGATTTACGGCTGCGCGTCTTTCTGTTGACGTATTTGCATTCGATTGTTTACTAATCGGTGTCTCTTTATGCAACAAGGTGTGGTGTAAGTTGCAAATTTTACAAGGGTTGCCATAACATTTTTGAATAGAATGATTTGCCGTTTTTAAGCAGTTAGTGCATAGTCCCACTGATTTAATAAATTTATACCGCGCATCTGCGTTCAATCCCTTAAATTTGGTACAATTATAAATGTTATGATCAGACTGGCAGTAGGTGCATGCTTTCTTTTGACTATCATTATTCCCTATATGACCTACTTTTTGTGAATACTCTACTGAATTCGCTAATTCCAATGAATCGCATTTATTTTGAATGAATGTACACAATTCTTCAATTTTCGGAAATGTATTTTTGCTTAAAGTTCTTTCAAATTCACGCAATGTGACAAAATCTATTTTTTTGCTTACTAGGTTAATTAATAAATCATCCCAATAATTTGTAGGTCGCCCTAATGACGTGAGTGCGCGTATGTGTTTGCGCACACCCCTAACTATTTCTTTTAACACAGCCGCGCATTCTTTAGATGTTGAAGGCAAATTATGTAACGCGTTTATATGCTTGTTGGCGATTTTACGCTTATTGTCGTAATTTTCAATAAGCGTTTCCCAAGCCGCATCATAATTGACTTCACAAATTTCAAAGGAGCTTAGTATTTCAGCTGCCTCACCCGTTAATGCTGAAATAAGGTAATGAAATTTTTGAATTTTTAAAATTGAACCGCGTTCGTGGACCAACGACTTAAAGGTGTCATAAAATGGTACCCATTGATCAAAATTGCCATTAAATTGTGGTAAATTAATTTGTGGTAATTTCAATTCTGATTCATTTGAATTAAATGAAACCGGTGACGCGTTACTACTGGATTCTACAGTTTCTACTTGCGTTAACAAATTATTACAATCGTTTAGTACCTGATCAAATTTGTTTTCAAATTCTTGAATTAAATCGTTTTCACTTTCCTCGACGTCATCTATTTCAGTTTGAATTTTAATAAAATCATTAAGAATTCCACTTATTCGATTCATTCTATTTTTTAATGTAAAAATAGACGTATTATTTATGTCTACACCCTTAACGTAAAGTTCAAAACGCGTTAATGTTGCACGTATGTTTTTGCGCTGCTTTTTTAACTCGTCAATATTTGCCATCGCTATTCTTAATTCAATTTACAAGGAAGGATAATTAGGGATACGACCTTTTTATGCGACGATAGGAACTGCTTCTGACGATGGCTGCTACAACGGTTGTGATGTCGACTTCTGCTGGGCTCGCTCCTCGTTTGGGAAGTATTCTCGATCGCTGCGATTTTGCGAATAATGATACCACTTTGATTTCCTTTTTTGGCTTCACAATGAATGCCAATAATTAAAATAGAGTCTATAGTCTGCGACTTCTTAATGAATGCCGGACGGTGTACTTTAACACATTAACGTTTTTTATCACAAACGCGATTACTTATTAACGCACTAATTCAAAATTCGTTTCGAAGGACCATGTTAAATCTTGGTGGCCGTGATGGCTGATAAAATTAAGATGCACGATTAATTTGCTATTTATTGCTGTTAATGAAAGTACAAGACTCTATACATTTGTATTAATATGATACGTTCGGTTCGACTCACTGTCGCCGACTGCTTACTTATTGCTTATTTTAAGGGTCCATGCCTCCCTCCCATATTGCACCGGGGGTGGTTCTTAACACACAGAACACCACCACCTTTGGACTAATCCACAGGAGAGAATTTACGATCACATCATTTGACATTATAATATTAAATGACAAATCAGACGAATTAATATATACATCTTGAAGTTTATAGTTAATACCTCAGACATTCTGATGAAAAAAAAATAGTATTAGTGACTTTATTATTGGAAATATTGATTATATAAAGAACTTTGAACATCTTTCTATAAAAATGTTTAATAAACTAGCACAGTACATCCAAGATCTTTCAATACAAATTTTTAAAAGGTCGTTAAAGCAAGGCTTTTTCATGATGTCATTTATACATACAAAGAATATTTAAATATCATTAGGTGACAATTGTGTCACACTATTTTTCTAAATATTGATATATAATTTATTTATTTTAATATATTTAGTTTATTCAAAATTATACATGTTTTAATTAAATATTGAATGCAACTGTTATATAGCTTTCTTTTTATTATATACTGTAAGTTTTAATGTGTATGTAATATTATCAATATAATTTGAGGCATTTTATTTATTCATAATTTTAATCCTAATCAATCGTTAATTTGTATTTCAGTTGTTAGGATTAGTAATATATACGAATATGGAGATATACGGATCTAACGTAGAAATAACCCAGTCATTGATTTTATGACGCTTAAAATATTCATTGATACTTTGAGAAATAGAAATACTATTAATCAAAGAAATTCAGGCATAGGTATAAACTACACATTATTATCTTTCTTTCTGTACTATTTATTTCCTTTTGTTTTATTTATATTTTTTCTTATAGTTAACACTATGAACTAGGCATATTAGTTGGTGATTTCTGCCAACAAAGAAAACATCTTTGCATGTAGCTGTTTTATTAGTACGTCAAGTAAAATTAAGCAAAGTATCGTTCCGAGGAGTGCATTTAGTTGCTGGATACAATTTTTGCAACTTATGTGAAACACCTAATATTCCAATTTCATATATTCTTCTATCGCCATATATTGGTCTGCGTTATATACAAGAATATATTCATATTGCATAATTATTGTGCGCACAAATGGCCAAACAGATTTGTTTTTAATATTTACGTAATATCTATAATATTGAAAATTAATTGTTAATATTACAATACCATATTTGCATGCATATATTTTAATTTGGTAAGTACGACCAGGAGAAATTATTTCTCTAAATTTGACAATTTAGTATTTTTACTAAATGCCATATATGCATGCATTTGTTTATTGAGTATGTACGTATTGTGGAGCCAAAAAAAATATATATCTGCAAATTTTGAATATCGATTAACAGTTACTAGATAATTTTATCGACGTGTATTTATGAAAATTGTACAAAATATTTTTGAAATTGTCATTATTATCGATTACTATGTATTGTACCGTCATAGAAACAAAAAATTAGGGCCAGCTTGAAGATGATAGTTGATTCAGTATTCACCAATGCTGTCTAAAATCCATTAAATCTACATAAACGTTATTGAAATAAAACAACACAATTTAGAGAGTTTCACACTTATTAAATTAATAAGGACTAAACATGTTTCACCACACAGTGGCTTTATCGGGCCGATGAATACTGATTAAGCCACTGTGGTGAAATATGTTGCGGTGTTCAGCAATAAAGGTGAAACCCTCTCGACTGAGTTATTTTATTTCAATGTGTTATGAAATTTTATGATGTATCCGCCTCGTCAATTGAATACATAAAAGTTCATCTTTCATATAATCGATACTTGTTCTGCTACTCTCTTAATGGAACCAAATTTTCAAATTAGGAGAAGTAAAACTTTTGTTATGTTCCATTATTTTATTTTCAGATAACAGACACGTGTTTCGGTCCTCGAATTGAATTTAGTTTTAACTTTGATAATGATCCGCAATGACCGAAACACGTGTCAGTTATCTAAAAATAATGTAGTGGAACATAACAAGAGTTTTACTTCTCCTAAGTTCATCTTTTAGTTGAATAGAGTCTATCAAACATAATTGCGAATGCGCTCATAATATTAGTGATATTTCTAGTTTAAAATATAGAGACACATAAAAATATTGAATGTTATTTTGTACGACAATTTCCAGCATAATATAAATTCTATTGGTCGGCTTACAACCTTGGAATTCCATGCTTTCTGATACAATACATGAGTTCCTCTTTATATAAAGATTTGTCAATTAATTTGATCTTTACGTAATTCAATCAACCAATTTATTTGTCACATTTTAATAACATATTTTCTGATCTCTGCTTTCTGGGAAAAAATATAAAGATTTCACGAACAAAGATATTTTGCATCGTATATCAATAGCTGAATCATTATTTTTGCTTTCAAACATATAATAATAAATGCAATCGCCTATCCGCCTACAGTTTGTTTGAGGTGATCCATTTGACTACTTTTGATGATTTTAATTTGTTATTTGGAGCTGAGCACTGAGCACTGGCAACACATTCTTCATACCTCTAGTACTTGCGCGTAAAATCATATTCCGTAGGTAATTGCTTCATTGAGTAGTGCACCAATTTTGCTTAATTATGGACTACCTCAACATGTTCTGGAAATAGCGATGGTAATGTCAGTGTTTTTGGTTCAGTTCAATTGCTGCTCTTCGGTGATTTCATTCTGATATTGCAAATCATCCCAAACGCTAGATATATGGACAAAATTAATTAATATTTAAAATACTAACACCATAAGTACTGTCATTCTTTGAACAAATGCTTACCAATGTTGAGTAATTGTTCAAAGAATGACTGTACTAATAGATCTTTATGCAATTAAAAGCGGATATTTAAATTATGGAGTAATGAATTTGTAAATTTTCTATTGCAAAAAATTACAAAATATTTGTCATTGTTCCCTATTATTTAATCGAATTTAAAAAAATCAAAATTTGCCGTTTGTACCTGTCCAATTGCTCTGCTTGCATTATGAGCAATAAAATGTAAATTAATTTTATTCTGTGGACAAAACTGTTTAAATTCTGAACTTGTGAAACATTTTCCCTGATCAGATATTATTGTGTGTGGTGCGCCAAATAAATGAGTAAAACTAGTAATGGACACAACTGCCTGTTTTGCAGTTTGTGAACATATGTGATATAATAAAAAACAAACTTCGAAAAACCATCTATATATATATTTACCAAAACATACTCTTTTTTGTCACTTTTTCCACTAAGTTTTCCGGAAATATCTATATGAATGGTATGCCAAGGTTTATTAATTTTTGGTATTTGGTATAGTTGAATTTGTCGTCGACCAGATTTACCTTTAGAAGCTTTACAAATTAAACAATTATCGACAAATTTTCGTTCATTCTTTCGCATATTTGGAAACCAATAAATTTCGTATATTTTTTTCTAGTGCTTTTTCCCATCTTAAATGTTTTAAATTAATGTGAACATGATTGATTACTGACCAAGACATTATGCGGGGTACTACGGGTAACCACTTGGATATTTTATTCCTTTGAATTTTACGATATAACATATTGTTTCTGACATCATACGTACTTAACTCTAGGAGTTAAATTAATTTTATTTCTCGAGGCTTTTAGTGAATTACAATCTGTGACAACAGTAAAATGTTTGCCGTACAAAAAGTGCCTAAAATGTTGCACTGCCTTTACAACTGCAAGAGTTTCAAGTTCATATGAATGTTAACGAGATTCAACATCTGTTGTACGTTTACTGTAATATGCAACAACGCGATTATTTTGACATTTCTTTTGAAGTAAAACGGCACCATAACCTTCAGAGCTAGCATCAGTATGTAATTCATTTGGCATATTTGGATCAAAAATGGTTAAAACGGGTTCAGTAGTTAAACATTTAATTAAAGTAGTTTTAGCCTCATCGTGTTTTGGTAACCAATCTATTTTTTTCTTTGGGCCAACTGCTAATTGATATAATGGTGTAGCTATTTTAGAGAATGACGGTATAAATTGTCTAAAATATGATGCCAAACCCAAAAATTGACGTACCTGTGTTGTTGTTTTAGGTACGGGTGAATGTATTAACGCGTCAATTTTCTGTGGATTTGGGCGTAGTTCTCCTGCATGAATTAAATAACCTAAATATTCTGTTTTTTTTAGACGACTACGGTATCAGAATGTCATCCACGCATGTAAGTGCAATTGTGTTGCGTAAATTTCCTAGTGCTCTATCAACACCTCCTTGATAAACAGAAGGTGCACTTTTGAGACTAAACGGCATCGACAAACACTCGTACTGGCCGTCAGGCGTTACAAATGCAGTTTTTTTCCATTGAATCAGGGTGAATCGGCATTTGGTGAAAACCTGAGGCCATATCGAGGGATGACAAATAATACGCTCCATGTAGACGACCAATTTGGTCATTAATCAGAGGTAGGGGGCAATTATCCGCTACCGTGTTGTTATTTAATTTTCGAAAATCCACACACAAACGATCTGAACCGTCCTTACCTCCAATGTTGAGTAATTGTTCAAAGAATGACTGTACTAATAGATCTTTATGCAATTAAAAGCGGATATTTAAATTATGGAGTAATGAATTTGTAAATTTTCTATTGCAAAAAATTACAAAATATTTGTCATTGTTCCCTATTATTTAATCGAATTTAAAAAAATCAAAATTTGCCGTTTGTACCTGTCCAATTGCTCTGCTTGCATTATGAGCAATAAAATGTAAATTAATTTTATTCTGTGGACAAAACTGTTTAAATTCTGAACTTGTGAAACATTTTCCCTGATCAGATATTATTGTGTGTGGTGCGCCAAATAAATGAGTAAAACTAGTAATGGACACAACTGCCTGTTTGGCAGTTTGTGAACATATGTGATATAATAAAAAACAAACTTCGAAAAACCATCTATATATATATTTACCAAAACATACTCTTTTTTGTCACTTTTTCCACTAAGTTTTCCGGAAATATCTATATGAATGGTATGCCAAGGTTTATTAATTTTTGGTATTTGGTATAGTTGAATTTGTCGTCGACCAGATTTACCTTTAGAAGCTTTACAAATTAAACAATTATCGACAAATTTTCGTTCATTCTTTCGCATATTTGGAAACCAATAAATTTCGTATATTTTTTTCTAGTGCTTTTTCCCATCTTAAATGTTTTAAATTAATGTGAACATGATTGATTACTGACCAAGACATTATGCGGGGTACTACGGGTAACCACTTGAATATTTTATTTCTTTGAATTTTACGATATAACATATGGTTTCTGACATCATACGTACTTAACTCTAGGAGTTAAATTAATTTTATTTCTCGAGGCTTTTAGTGAATTACAATCTGTGACAACAGTAAAATGTTTGCCGTACAAAAAGTGCCTAAAATGTTGCACTGCCTTTACAACTGCAAGAGTTTCAAGTTCATATGAATGTTAACGAGATTCAACATCTGTTGTACGTTTACTGTAATATGCAACAACGCGATTTTTTTGACATTTCTTTTTGAAGTAAAACGGCACCATAACCTTCAGAGCTAGCATCAGTATGTAATTCATTTGGCATATTTGGATCAAAAATGGTTAAAACGGGTTCAGTAGTTAAACATTTAATTAAAGTAGTTTTAGCCTCATCGTGTTTTGGTAACCAATCTATTTTTTTCTTTGGGCCAACTGCTAATTGATATAATGGTGTAGCTATTTTAGAGAATGACGGTATAAATTGTCTAAAATATGATGCCAAACCCAAAAATTGACGTACCTGTGTTGTTGTTTTAGGTACGGGTGAATGTATTAACGCGTCAATTTTCTGTGGATTTGGGCGTAGTTCTCCTGCATGAATTAAATAACCTAAATATTCTGTTTTTTTTAGACGACGACGGTATCAGAATGTCATCCACGCATGTAAGTGCAATTGTGTTGCGTAAATTTCCTAGTGCTTTATCAATAGCTCCTTGATAAACAGAAGGTGCACTTTTGAGACCAAACGGCATCGACAAACACTCGTACTGGCCGTCAGGCGTTACAAATGCAGTTTTTTTCCATTGAATCAGGGTGAATCGGCATTTGGTGAAAACCTGAGGCCATATCGAGGGATGACAAATAATACGCTCCATGTAGACGACCAATTTGGTCATTAATCAGAGGTAGCGGGCAATTATCCGCTACCGTGTTGTTATTTAATTTTCGAAAATCCACACACAAACGATCTGAACCGTCCTTACCTTTGACTTAATAAATCTGAAATTTTTGAGCGTACTATTTCTCTCTCATTAACTGACAACCGATACGGACGTCGTTGCACCATTTTATTACTATCTTTTAAACGAATTTCCAAAAGCCCTGTTTTAACTCTATTCACTGGCACACCGATAATAAAGTTGCCCTTATATTCTGCTAACATTTTAATTAAATTTATTTTATCATTCAATTCTAAATCGGTATTTACTTCATCAAAATCAATTACATTGCTATTACAGATTTGAATACATTTTTCACGAGTTATGGCCAAACCACTTGTACTAAAATGTACCGAAATATTTTGGGATATTAAATCACGTCCTATTATTAATATCATTAATAATACTGTCATCTGGTACTACGTGCAAAACCAACTCAATATTTATATTTTCGATTTGCGCCACAGTCAGAACCTGTTTAGTACACATAATGGCGTTTCCCCCAATACCTTTCAAAGATACCAAGCAGTCTTGTTCTTTTCCGTTTATAATTACGGAAATGCTTGTCTTTACAAGTGAGCAGTCTGAGCCAGAGTCAAAAATAAAAGGAATAACCTTACCATTTTTCAATCTCAACTGTCCCTTTGGGAGAGCTTCGCTAGTGCAAACGTTAACAGGCCGTTCGATCGGTTGAGTAGACATAAATTTATTTTCTTTCTTTGGGCACTTGTTGCAATATGGCCCACTTTTCCACATGCAAAGCAGGTCACTGAATCCATTTTCCTCCTAGAGAGATTTTCCGGCCCACGACGGGTAGTTTGCTGTTGTTTCCTGAAGCATTGGTTATTTGTGTCCAATTCTTCCACACTGGTGACATCTTCCGGAGAACTCCGATGAATTAAGCGTAGCACGGCGTTTCGGATTGATATGATGATCATTACGAAATAACGCCGGCCGTTACAAAAAAAATACAGTCCTTCGTCCAATAAAGTGCTGTTGTCAGGGCATTGTTCACGTCCATTTACGGCCTCTTCAAACATATTCATAACGTCAAGTGGCTTTGTAAAAACTGACAAAAATTCTTCGCGTTGAATCCCCGTCAAATTGTTTATTTTAATGAATTCAGTGGCTAATGTACACCATCCTTCCGGGTCCGCTAATCTCGACGATAGATTGAATTGTGGTAACTGCACTTGAGAGGGTGTAAACATGTTGTTTGAAGTTGTCGTTGAAGATGCCTGAGGTTGCAGCTGGTGTTCCACTAATTTTTGTAATAATAATTCGACACGACCTTGACTGCATGTAGATATGGCAGCGACCGAGTTCGGTGACCCCGGGGCGTTGTCGTTTTCCTCCAATTCGGGTAATCCCACTTCTGATGTCGGAGCGAATGCTGAATCACTATTAATTTTCTCGGATTTTATATTATTTCTTTTTATTCAACTCAAACGTACAAATTAACACTAACTTAAACCTTTAAAAACCACTGTTAACTAAACAAACTCGATTAACTAACTAATAACTATTAACTGTTTATAACTTGGCAAACTTAGCAGTCCAAAACCACGTCTCACAGGGTTCATCGCTCTCTAGCTTCTACTCACTGTCTGTCCCCTCACCGGGGCCGTTTCACTCATACGGAGTTGTTTATAATAGGACTTTAGTTGGCGAACTACCCCGAAGATGGCGTTTTCGACCAAAAATTCAGATTTCCCAAGCGTTCCCTACATTATCCACTGTTTTTGTAGAGTTATGTTTACGTTTTCAAGGTTATAGTTGTTAGATTAGCATTATTTTACTATTATTAGCCCAATATTCGCTATAAATTATTTTAAAACGTTTATTGGGTGTCCTGATTGCAATTTTCGTCGATATTGGCTGTCAGCTGGTTGTAGAAAGGTAAGTAATTTTCTTTTCTTTGTTAGTCATACACTTGTTTATTTGCAAGCATATGTTATCAAAATGGTAAGATATCGTACGTGTATGGTTAAGAACTGTGAAGATAAAACTTCCAGTAGGTATAGTTTTCCTAAACCAAATAAGGATATGGAAAGATTTAAGTTAAGGGTAGAAGCATGTAATCATTCAGAATTAATAACCATGACACCCGATGAAATTTGTGCTAAAAGAAAAGTTTTTCTTATTCATTTTTCTAATAATACCGTATTAACTTCAGCTGCGCTCACATTGTTTTTACCCATAAATATAGAAAATAAAGAGAATCTACAGTTTGCTTCAATTGAAATAAAAGATCCACATCTCGATAATGTATCATTAAATAATGAACAACTTGATATAAATCTTACTGTTAACAAACGTGATTTTATTAAAGGGAATGGGAGCAGCTATTAACCACTTGCGCTACGATTTAACTTTCGATAGTCGTGGCAATATAATATGCGGTAACATTGACTTGTGTGGCACGTCTTTATATCGCAAGTGGTTAATCTAACACCAAGACCACGAAAATTTATCAAAGAGGTGCACATTTAAAAAGAAAGCTTGTAATACTGAAAAGAAAACAGTGAACTCTTATAAAACGTCTTGACTCTTGTGAAAATATGTCAGAAATGCTGTGGGATATATTAGTGGATTTATTAGTAAAAAGTTGGGTAATTATTATAATTGTATAACATGTAAAAAATCCATATTATGTCAAAATTCAACAGAACATACTGAATGGCATAATTTTTGTGTAGAAAAAGAATTCAGTGATAGCCTTCCTGGTAAATTAAAATACTGTACACCCACTTTTATAAAAGGACTGGCATATTGTTACAACATTTTTAAAGAATTATTTCCCATAATTTGCCATCTTAAGAATAGTTTTAATATACAGTACAAACCATTAAGAAACATAAACCTTTCATTTTTGAACATTGCGATCATACAGATCTTATTATTAATAAAATTATTTATAATTTCTGCAAACTTTGTACTTTTAATTGGCGCAATGGGTTGAATAAAACATTGAAAAATAATGATCACTGAATAGTTAAAAGAAAAACAGATCTCATTTTTAATCAGGCATTGCAGTATGAGAAAAGATGAAAAACTAAATAAAAAGTAAACTTACAGTATCCACTATAATTTGAAGGAAATAAATGTTTCATTTTTTATGTTAAATGTGGATTAGACGTACTGGGGAAACCACAGTAAAAAAATGAACCAAAAAACTCTACCTTCTGGGTGGCTTGGAAAAGAGTTAAAAAAACAATTGCAATTTTTCAATTTCTAATATGTTTTCATTTTTTATAGGTGTGTAATGAAGAAGTAATCACCACATATACATTATAAACTGTTGATTGATTAATGAATAATATAGAACATATTAACTAATTTTGTATTTTTATTTTTTACCTTACCAGTATTCAATTTTTTATTTTACAGTATTAAGGTTAGTATGCCACTTTTGTTTCATTATCATTTTTTTTTTCAATTTTTATTCCAATAATTTTTTTTAATGTGCCTGTATGTTTTCAATATACATTGCAACATTAAAAAAAAATAATTAGAAAATAAACATTTATTTCAATAATCGTAATTCCCGCCTGGCCCATTTAAATAGCATTTAGTTGGCGAATTGACCCAGAGATGGCCCGGCAGCAGTCACAGACCATAGTACGGTAGAGACGCTTCTATAGTATAAGTATATTTTCTATGCCCCTCATTTCCCTGCTCCGCCGATTTTGTTCTACTCACACACGGGGAAGTCCCTGTATTCCCGTGTGCGCGTTTACCAATTTCGGGGATCTACCAGTCCCGATATCGATGCGCCGACCTACATATATACATTATAAATTTAAATTTAATTACATAAATGTTAGATTTTTAGTTAGCAGTACATGAGCTAATATAGAAGGTGAAAAATAAACTTTAGATCAGTGTTTTCCAACCTTTTTTGTGCCATGCCCCACCTAAGCCTTTTTAAAATTCTTATGCCCCCCTATGTAACATATACAAAAATTTTAACATTAAAAAATTGAATTGTTCACCTAAGAAACTTAAATGATAGGTTTTAGGAAGAAATTACTATGAAATGTTTAACGAAACACAGTTAATAAATTCAAATTCGAAATAATTTAAACAAAGATTTTCCAATATTAATTTATTATTTTAATTTAGTGAAATTCTTGCGCTTGATGCTTACTGCTCTGAGATTTTATGTTAAGTTGGAATTTAGTTCAAGTCTCCCTATTGTCGTTATACCCAGACGATTTCTTTTTTTGCCATTAAATCATTTTCAGCACTAAATCCACATTCAGCTAAATATGAAGATTGAAACAGTAAAAATAGTTTTCTTGCACATTTTGTTGAATTTGGGTATTTGATTTATGTTTCCTCACAAAGCCATGCAATCGCTCCTTTTATATTAAATAAAGTTTTAACTGACTCATCATTTTGAATTTCTGCGAGTTCTTTGTGATACGTCATCTTTGATCAGACAAATTCACTAACATTGGCTGCATCCATGTTGGAAAATACATTTGTTCTAAATCAGAAAATCTTTCTTTTAAATCAACCATTTGAATTTTCAGATGATTGACAATAACAATTATAGCGGAATCATTTACTTCAAATTTTTGGAACCAATGAAACTATATAAGTTTTTGTTGTCAATATATTTCTGACATAACTCAATAATGGTAATAAAACGAAATATCTTCGCCTTCGCACCGACAAAAGTTTTATTTGTTCCTTGAAGTTGTTTATTTAATATATTTAGTTTTTTCAAAGATATTGGTTAAATAACTCACAAATGCTTTACAATCGACTGTTAGCAGATACTTCATTTTAGGTTTTAAAAATTCAATAAGAATACCAAACAGTTCCATAAATGTTTTCAAGCAGTTTCCTTTAAAGGGCCACATTACTTCAGTGTGAAGTAAAAGTATCACATGGTCCTCATTTTGTTCTTCACAAAATAGTTTAAAGAGACGCTCACATTTGGCATTAGCTTTAATAGCATTGATACATTTTATTACTTAATGTAGTACTACTTTTAAAACAGGCGAGGTGTTTTTAGCTACCAAGTTTTCCCTATGAATAACACAATACACAAGAATCATTTCTGGATTCTCATCTTTCATCAATTATAAACTGTGGAGAAAGTGATTACAAGTTAATATTGTATTAATACAAAACACATTTTCACTAATAAATCAGACATAAATGCTTTTGCTTTAAGAAGGCTATTACGTGTGCAAACATATAAACTTAAAACGTGTAAAAAAAATATCCAACTCAATACCCTACAGATATTAAATATGTACATTTTCATTTTCCTGGTGATTTGTTGTTATTGCTTGCGGAGCTTGTTTGCATTGCAAAAAATATTCCTTAAAACAAATCAGAAACAAACATAAGGAATCCTAAAGAATGAAACTGCACATAAAATATTCCTTACATAATGAAACTGCTTAAGGCTAACAAAATAGGGAATGTGTCAAATAATAAAATAAAAATGCATGTGCTAAAATATTTTCTAAAAGCTATATACTAGATTACCGTTATGTTTTAATATTATTTATTATTGACGTGTTTACTATTACTAACTTCTATTGTGTATGAAAATATTTCTGATAATTAATACTTTAAATCATTAAGAGCCATAAAATTTATAAATATAGCAATATTTAACTATCATTTATATAAGTATAACTAATAATAATAGTTTTGTATTATACAATATAATACGAAATTTTAATAGTTTAATACAGTTGTAGACGTTTAAAATGCTAATTAAAAAATAGAGTATTAAATGTGTAGAACTATTTCATAAAGCCTGTAAAAACAATTTATATATTGGTATAAACTAATCTGAAAATAACTAACATTTTATTCATTCATGTAGTCGGCATTTAATTCGTGGGACACGTTTAACTAAGAAATAGAGGAAACACTTTAAAAACCTTATTTTATTATGTTATAAAATTTAAAACCATTTAGTTTACATAATAATAAGGTCTGTAAGGTGTTTTCTTAAATCCATTAAATTTTAATGGTTTAATAAATTATCTACAAAATCTTCACTGTACTTATCATTTATATATTCCACAAATAAGTTTGATATCTTATTAATTTTATATAAAGCTAATGATTTTTGATATTTGCAATATTTGTATTTTTTTTTTGTTAAATATATACAATATCTGATTGATTGATGAGGCTGATAAATGTTGAAAGTTCATCTTCACTTTTATATAAATAAAACTATATAAGCACTTTCAAATTATTTCGCCATACTATGGCGAAGAATCCACAGTTCTGTGAAACAATTGTAGCGTTTTACAAAATATATTAATAAAATAAAAAATATTTTAATATTATTTAATTGACGGGAAATATTTCATTTCGATTATAAATTGATACGTTAGAATACATTATACATTATAACCGCGATAAACTTAAAAGGAAGGAGCTTCAGGCGTTACAAAATATTACCGCTGTATATTTCTGAAACAAGGAAATTGCTTATTATATTTTATATTTTTTCAATATACTTGTGAAAAATCTATAACGAGAAGCGTCACCTTATGTTTCAAGAGGATACACTCTGGCTTATAAGAAAACTCACGCATCCGGGTAAGTTTTCGCAGAAAGAATAATATTTGTTATACTCTTTTAGTGATGGTCCTTATTTTTTGTTTTTAATATATAACTTGGCATACAAATATAATTATACATAATACATAAAAACGCGTACCTTAAAATTTCAAATTCAATGGTTTGATTTTATTTATGATTTTTGTAAGACTTACAAACTCTAAAGCTGCTAATTTATTTTAATAAAAAGAAACTCGCTCAAACGAGAATCATTTCTTCTCAGAACCATTGAAACTTTCAATACATAAACTAATTTATTTAGAGCACATTGTATTATGTATTATTCATACGGAAACTTAATTTAACGTTACAATTAATATGTAGTTAAATTATGAAACACAACTATGGAATTTACTCATTTAGTGATGCTGATTTGATTACTGGCTTATGGAACTGCTATTTATATTTCATTCTAGAGGATTAGCACCATTTGTGTAACTCGATGATAAGTCTCGACTAGTTCTAATTAAAACTAGAGGTATAACGTAAAAGTAAGTGGAGACCATGCACTATAAATTTTATTTTTAAGGTTCACATTAACTATTCTGCAATAATTTTAAACGTTTTTATTTTCAAATTACCTTATTATTATATAGCTTACGTACTATTTATAATAGCAGAGATAATTTGTATTCATTAATTATGTTGTTTAATAATAATAATAATAAATTTATTGACGGTATATAATCATTTCTAAGAATAAATATATAAAGTATAGTACAAAAATATAATTCAACAGCCTAGATTCAAACAACTGAAAATAAAAACCATTCTATACTGTAATTTTAACAATTTATGTGCACAAACAGAAAAATATTGAATTGAATTAATTGTTAATTACGGAGAAAAGGCAGAAAACAAAAAGACAAAAATTAGTAAAAGCTAGCATCTAGTTCATTTACGTTTCAATGTAAAATATAAATTCCCGAAGATATTAAATCATGAATACTTACAGTACATATTTGTCAGATTTATAATGCGCGTTGTTGATTTGTTCATTCTAGAATTACTTTTATGTGAATTTAAGTAAAACACATATTGAAACACTTACTATGTTTCTACCACAATTAATTTATTGTTATATGTTTACGGGGTTTATATATATACAAAAATTCACGACTTGCTACGGTCACATTTTTAAATTTTATAAATAATATTCACCCCACTATTACTAATCTATAATAATAATCAAATAGAAATCAATATCTATAGGAAATCAACTTATTCCAACTCCACTACTCACCATTCTATTCCAATCATCCTCTGTCACATAAACTAGCATCCTACCATTTAATGATTCACAGAGCAATTTCCATTCCACTTTCTAATATTCACCTAAATGAAGAACTAAATACAATTTTATATATTTCAAAAATGATCGGTTACCCTACAAATTTAATCAAAACATTAATAAATTAAAAAACGATATAAAACCACAATTTATCCAAAAGCACAAAATTTAGAAAACAAAAAATTCATTTCATTAACGTATTTTGGCGAAACATCAAATAAAATAGCAAACATTATCCGCAAACAAAATCAACAAATCGCCTTTAGGCCATCTACAAAGCTATAGAATATTTTGTTTAATTTAAAAGACAAAATTGACCGCATAAAAAATCGGATGTATATGAGATGCAGTGTTCCGAATGTAATAGTCTATACGTAGGCCAAACTGGACGCAGCTTGGAGAAACGTTACTTTGAACATTTCCGGGCCTTCAGAATGCAGCAGAACCACAGCTCATTCGCCAACCATATTTTAGAAAGCAAACATCAATTTCCGGAGATAAACAAGGTGAAAATTTTGCACAGCTTTACCAAAGGTTCGAGGCTAAACCTTTTAGAAGCGGCCGAAATTCATAAACGCACCAGAAATCCCGACGTTAATCTTCTCGACGAACCAACAGACTTAATCTCCATCCCGCTCTTCAGGCAGCTCCCGGAAATCTAATTAAATATTCGTAATTTATAATCCGTCACCCTCATTTGGAAATTTTTATTAATCTCTCGCCGGTATAAATGTACTTCCTCAGCAATTTGTAATCACTTGACAATGACAGTAACACATCGAAACTTAAGTCGTGATTTTTTGTATATATGCAAACCCCGTAAACATATAACAAGAAATTAATTGTGGTAAAAACATAGTAAGTGTTTCAATTTGTGTTTAAATATGGATTACAGCTGCGTCGAACGACTTATTCTGGCAGGGACATGGAATGCAGCAAATTCAGATAATTGAGGGAACCATTAAGAAACCGATAAACTGGGCATAAAACCATTCTTATTCTTTTAAACAAAATATTGATAAATTGAGGCTATCAAAAATTCTAAAATATTCACTCGGTACATGTTGTATAGCGTTCTTGATTCCACGCATTTTTTTCTGAACTTGTTCCAACCATTCAGTATTAATAGTAGTAAATGACATTCAAACCATTAATGCATATTCTAGGTGACATCGAACAAGTGCACAATATAATGTTCTCAGACAATCGTTATCCAGATTTTTGATTATATGCCACCCATAGCCCCAGATATGAGAAGCCTTTCTGTTTATTTGAGAAATGTGTGCATTAGATGAGAGTTTTGTGTCAAAAGTTATACCCAAATCTTGAATTGTTTAAACTCTATTAAGGATCGAAGGCTCTATGTTGTATAAAATGTTAATTGGAATCCTATTTCCGGTGGAAGGCAAAACAAAACATTTATCAATATTAAGTGAAAGATGGTTAATAATACATCACTCTTTAAAATTCACCAGATCCGACTGGATAGTATCACAATCATTCACATTATTGACAATCTTAAATAATTGTAAATGATCTGCATATAGCAGAATTTCACAATTGTTAATTGTACCTTGGAGGTCATTAACAAAGAGTATGAACAATATGTGGTACGGCAGACTTAACATTTATCGCATCAGATATAAAAATAGGTATTATTAAAATGTATTAAAATCCTTTAGTTTGTTGTAGAAAATTAAATTTAATTATTAATTAATATTATTATTCACAAGGATATATTTGTTTAGAAAGTAAATAAAAATTAAGTTGATAATTTGACGGAAATAAATATTATTTGGTTAACTTATCATTTTAATTAACAAAATAGAGGAAGTAAGTGTATTTGGTTGGATATATCTTCTTCGTCTTTAAACTAAATTTAAATTTTGAAGAAACCGAACTAGAACGCCTGTAATAATAAGTGCTCGAACCCTCAACGAGGACGGACGTGCCCTGTCTACCGTCGGTGAGGTCATAAAATTCGAATTGAAAATGGCCCCAGACCTACGATCCAAAAGTGAAGATGTTATTTCTTTTCTAAGAAGTGCGGAATTTGAGTCTATTCTCAAAAAGTCGGTGGAACATCATACCCAACAACTGAGTAGTGAAATCAGTAAATTAAAAAGTGAAATTAGTGAATTAAAGACACATATTAATAACCTCAGTGTAGAAAATAAAAGTGCAGTGAAGGATAAACCACAAGAAATAGAAAAGAGAAAGAATTTAAAAAATGATGTGGTAAGCAAGATATGCAGAAACTATTCAAGAAAATCCCTCAAACATTCCACTCCAAGGAAGTAAAGAAAATTTAGACGGTGTATGGAATACAAAGAAAAACAAAAGA
Organism: Ontholestes murinus; assembly: GCA_963969525.1. NCBI lineage: Eukaryota > Metazoa > Arthropoda > Insecta > Coleoptera > Staphylinidae > Ontholestes > Ontholestes murinus. The sequence continues at coordinate 35,309,594 of OZ018395.1, read as the reverse complement.
AGGCGGAATAATCGAATTCACGGAACAAATAAAAATGTAAGTGAGATTGAAAATGGTATAATATACTCACATTTTCCCGTATATAAGCTGCATTCTAAACTTGAAGATAGCTTAACTAAGTATCTGAAGGACAACAACTTTGACACTGTTAAATGCGGAAATATGGATTCTAAACACCCCGAAGAATACTCCTCATTCAAAATATCCGTCCCCGCGGAAAAAGCAAACGACTTACTGAATCCTGAACTCTGGCCAAAAAATACATATATTGATACTTTTTTATTTCATCTCAAGAAAAGATGGACTCGAAACCATCCGTTAAGTCAAATAAATTCACAAGCTCAAGTACAATAATTGTTCATCAAAATGTGCAGTCGATTGGAAATTGCAATGGCATTCTAAGTGAAGAATTAAACAAAATCAACTGTGACATTGTCTATATAACCGAACACTGGAAAAACAGAGAACAATTGGAATCAACAGGAATTGAAAATTTCACCTTATCAGCAGCTTACTGTAGGAAATATAATCAGCACGGAGACGTTGGAATATACACCAAAAATGGATTGGAATACCAAGAACTTCACAATGTAACTAACATAAGCAAACCATATATTTTTGAATGCACTGCCATTCATGTAAATAACTTTATCGTTGCAGTATTATATAGGACACCCAACTCTTGTATTGACGACTTTTTTTATAATACTTGATCAGTTTTTAACATTAATAAGTAAAGAAAATAAGCTAACTGGGGATTTTAATATTAATCTTCTTGTTAATATACCACGTAAACATAATTTTCTTCAAGCACTTAGCAGTTATGGATTTTGTTGTGTATTTAATGAACCAACAAGAATCACGCATATTTCTCAAACAAGCATTGGTAACATATTTGTTAATCAGTTGGATATCTGTGTGAGTGGTATAATAAACATGCACTTATCGGACCATTTAGGACTGAAACTTGAATTTTCTCTGAACACAAAAACTATACACAATAAAAGTCGAAAAAGAGTATTCAGTGAAGACAATTTAAATAAATTTAGAACAGAAATGCACAATGAAAATTGGAACAGTATTTATCTCTCAGATGATTCAAATGTTAATGCACAGTGGAATATACAGGGTGACCCATTTTAATAAATCCACTTGAATATCTCGACAGATATGCGTCCTACAAAAAATTGTTCCAAATAAAAGTTTGATGGTTTCGAAAGGGCCATCTAATCCTATACAAATTGTTTCACCCCCACCCTCCAGGGGGCGGGGCAGGGGGTCAACTTTTATATCTTAAATGGGAACCCTTATTTTTTATTGCAGGTTCGGATTCTACATAAAAAATATGAAGATTTCATTTGAACTTTTTTTTCGAATTCGTGTTAGATGGCGCCGCAATCGGAAAAATAGCATTAATCAAGTCAAAAAACGATAAAATGACAATAAAATCGTCACTTTTAATTGTTCGCCATTGAAATGGAGTGCGTCATCTTATCTTATCGGGTCAATGCACCAGTGAATGGCTGGTTATTCTAGCAAATTTGTTGACAAAAAGATGCTAAACCGCGCCCCGTTTACTTCCTGGACAATGAAACAAACCGTCTGACGAAAATCATAACAAACATTCTGACGAAAATCAAAACAAGCAATTTGCCAAAAATGTTGTTTAGTTGCAACTAGTTTTCCGGACAGTTCGCACAAAAAATGCGGCGGCTCGTGATAATTGCATTATCTGACAATCAACCGAAATGGCCGATTATTCACCGAATGAGAAGGTGGATTGCAGCGCCATCTATCACGAATTCGAAAAAAAAAGTTCAAATAAAATCTTCATATTTTTTTATGTAGAATCCGAACCTGCAATAAAAAATAAGGGTTCCCATTTAAGATATAAAAGTTGACCCCCTGCCCCGCCCCCTGGAGGGTGGGGGTGAAACAATTTGTATAGGATCAGATGGCCCTTTCGAAACCATAAAACTTTTATTTGAAACATTTTTTTATAGGACGCATATGTGTCGAGATATTCCAGTGGATTTATTAAAATGGGTCACCCGGTATTTAGTAGAATTTTTAGCGTCGCCATGGATAAATGTTTTCCAGTAAAATTCTTTCCAAAAAAATCAAAACAAAAATGACTCCTTCTGATGAACTTTTAAAATGTAAACATGAGCTTGATTTACTTTATATAATATCACGATATGACACAAAATACTTAAAGTCATACAAAACCACAAAAAAACTATACAACAAATTATTAATTCAACAACGTTCTCAATACTACAAATCAAAGATTGAGAACGCAAATAATTCAACCAAATGTGTTTGGAATGTAATAAACGAAGTCAAAGGTAAACAGTTAAATTAAAATCAGCCAGTCAATATTTCAGGTACTGCAGAAGAAGTAGCAACAGAGTTTAACTCATACTTTCAAAGATCATCTCTCAACTAACTGTCAATAAAAATCAAACAACTTACTCTGATCATATTCAACAAAATTATAATACTATATTCATTGAACCCTTCACAGAATGCGAATGCTACAACATAATAAACAAATTAAAAAACACTTTATCATGCGGAAGTGACAACATACTATTGTAATAAAGCACTGCGTAATAGAAATAATAAAACCATTAACTCATATAATTATTTAATAAAACACGTTAGAATTAATAATTCTTTAGAAAATGGCATTTTCTAAATAAACTGAAAGGCGCAATAATAAAACCCATATTTAAAAAAGGTAAAGCATCTGAAGTTGAAAATTACAGACCAATTAGTCTCTTGCCAGTTTTTTCTAAATTTAAAAAAAAAAAGATATATCTTGAATTTTGGAGGCGTTCACTTCGTAGTACATTTTTAATGAATAACAGAAAAACGTTTAACTTTTTTATACTACTTTTTATTTTTATACAACACTTTGTGACTAGTTTCGAATTACACAGTAATCATTATCAAACTAAGTACTTAAAATCTAAATAACAGGTGTATATATAATAAATCTAAAATGCTTCGAAGAGAGGGGTGTACATCAGGTCAAGCTGGTCGTTAAGGATGGAAATTCCCGGATTAATTTTGGCTTTGTGTATTTCGATGGCCTCTAGTAAATCCATTTTTCTACCTTTTTCGGCAAGGTGGATTACCGAGAGTACATCCTTGTCAATATTATGGTTTGATTCTAATAGGTGATTAGCAAAGGTTGAACTATTGTTTTTTAAATTATATGATCTAAAATGTTCTTTTAATCTTGTTTGAAAATTACGACCTGATTTCCCGATGTACAACCCTCCACAATCTGGACATCTTAAGCTGTAAATTCCTGATTTGTACATGTAATTAATTGGCGTTTTTGCATTAAAAATTAACTTTGACAGATTACTACAAGATTTAAAAATTATGTCAATGTCACGTTTTTTAAAAATATTTTTATTTTTTAAACTTATTTCTCCAAAGAATGTTAATGTCTTATATATATTATTTTTTGTAGTTGGGATAGCATATAAATAGTTTTGAATTTGTTTTGTTTGGAATTTATTAATTAATTTGGGGACAAGTGAATCAGGATAGCCGTTATTTTTAGAAATTTGTTTAATAATGTTAATGTCATTTTTACGGGATTCGAGAGTCAGGGGTATTTTAAAGGCACGAGTTATCATGGAATAAAAGCTAGCTATTTTGTGTTTATATGGATGACTGGAAATATTTGGGATGGTAGTATCTGTAAAAGTGGGTTTTCGGTAAATGTCAAAGGTAAGTTTATTATTTGTTTTGGTTATTGTTAAATCTAAAAAGTTTACTTTGGAATCGCATTCTGTTTCGGCTGTGAACTTAATAGATGGATGAATGGAATTGAGGAACGTTAGAACAAATTAACCAGTTTCTAACTTTCCTCAATTCCATTCATCCATCTATTAAGTTCACAGCCGAAACAGAATGCGATTCCAAAATAAACTTTTTAGATTTAACAATAACCAAAACAAATAATAAACTTACCTTTGACATTTACCGAAAACCCACTTTTACAGATACTACCATCCCAAATATTTCCCGTCATCCATATAAACACAAAATAGCTAGCTTTTATTCCATGATAACTCGTGCATTTAAAATACCTCTGACTCTCGAATCCCGTAAAAATGAAATTAACATTATTAAACAAATTTCTAAAAATAACGGCTATCCTGATTCACTTGTCCCCAAATTAATTAATAAATTCCAAACAAAACAAATTCAAAATTATTTATATGCTATCCCAACTACAAAAAATAATATATATAAGACATTAACATTCTTTGGAGAAATAAGTTTAAAAATTAAAAATATCTTTAAAAAACGTGACATCGACATAATTTTTAAATCTAGTAGTAATCTGTCAAAGTTAATTTTTAATACAAAAACGCCAATTAATTACATGTACAAATCAGGAATTTACAGCTTAAGATGTCCAGATTGTGGAGGGTTGTACATCGGGCAATCAGGTCGTTATTTTCAAACAAGATTAAAAGAACATTTTAGATCATATAATTTAAAAAACAATAGTTCAACCTTTGCTAATCACCTATTAGAATCAAACCATAATTTTGACAAGGATGTACTCTCGGTAATCCACCTTGCCGAAAAAGAGAGAAAAATGGATTTACTAGAGGCAACCAAAATTCCCAAAGCCAAAATTAATCCGGGAATTTTCATCCTTAACGACCAGCTTGACCTGATGTACACCCCTCTCTTCGAAGCATTTTACATTTATTATATATACACCTGTTATTTAGATTTTAAGTACTTAGTTTGATAATGATTACTGTGTAATTCGAAACTAGTCACAAAGTGTTGTGTAAAAATAAAAAGTAGTATAAAAAAGTTAAACGTTTTTCTGTTATTCATTAAAAATGATATGATTCATTGAATCAATGATTTCTTTAATAAATTAAAAATAATAAATTCAACTTAGCATGGATATCGTAAGGGAAAATCCACATCCACTGCAATAAATAATTTTATGGGAAGAGTAATAAACAATTTAGAAAACAAGGATCTAACATTCGGCATTTTTATAGACCTATCAAAGGCATATGATTGCATTGACCATCGCATCTTGCTCTCAAAAATTGGAAAAATACGGCATTCGCGGAAACGCCCTGAAGTGGTTCGAATCCTATCTGAGTGACCGAACCCAGCGGGTGTTTGTAAACACCAACAATGGGATCGGGCAATCCGAAACATCTTTCATAACTACCGGACTACCCCAGGAAAATTTGACGGCCCCCACACTTTTCCTATTGTTTATTAATGACGTCATGGATACAATTGCTAACAGTAAACATACCATTATCAATTATGCAGATGACAATAATATTTTAATATGTGCTGATAACATAAACGACCTAATAATGAAAGCTAATTCGGTATTCACATCAGTGTGTGTGTCTGTCTGTCTGTCGGTGGGCGCTGTATCTCAAAAATGAATAATCTAATTGAGATGAAACTTTAAACTTAAGGTTTTATCATTAAAAACTGGAACTGAAAAGCTTTTGGTAAACATTCATAGACCGGAAGTGGATGTTTACTCGAGACGTTTTTTTTTGTTTTTTGGTGATATTTTTCTAAATATGAAAAATTAAAAAAAAAAAAACGATTCAGATAAAATAAAAAACTGAACAAGTTTTATTTAAACGTATTTTTCATAAAATTATTAACTTTTGAGAAAAAAAATAAAAAATGATAATTTAGATATTTTTTGTCAATTGAATTTTATATAACAAATAATTGTAGAGCTTCACAATATTCCTTACTTTTCGCTGATGACACCGTTCTTGTTACCCATTCACCCTCTCTTCAAATCGCCCAACAGTCCCTTCAACTCTCCTTTGACTCCATTCAAGCTTGGTGCGCTAAATGGCGAATTAAAATTAATCCTTCTAAATCCCAACTATTCATCACCTATCACAAAATCACACCACAATCCCCTACAATCCTTATCAATAATACCATTATATATCCCTCTTACACCTGTAAATACCTCGGTATACTTTTTGATTCAAAACTTACCTTTAAATCCCATGCAATATCTATAAAAAACAAAATCAAAACCAGGGCTCGGCATTTCATATCATTAACTTAAAAACAACAGGGAATATCGATAAAAACAGCAACCCATATATATAAATCGATATGCTGACCCTTGTTAGATTATAGTGCAATCCTCTTCACCCAAATCCGACCATCTATCCTTCATCACTTCCAAGTCGCTGCCAACCCACTCCATAACCCTTAGAACGAATTTTTATACGAAACCACCCAAATCACACCCATTTCCCAACGTATATTAGACCTTAGTAATAAATTTGCTAATAATCCCCACAACCAACCTCTATTAACCAAATTCTGTATCCCTCGAAACCCAAATATCCCTTCTAAATATCAACATCCTCCCCTCACAATTCATAAATTCATATTCATTTGTACGAATCACCAGGACAGTTAAGCTAGCTAGCAAAGATACCTTTTTTTCTCACCTTAAATTCAAGACGAAGACAAGGGCTGAAAGACCTCAGGTCTATAGCCCTGACGGACTAACACCATTTATTTATTTATATGTTAAATGTTATTATGTATTGTAAATGTGCTCAAATGAAGATTATTGTATATATATAATTGTAGAGAATTAAAAAATGAATAAATTATTAAGAATAGCCTTTTTGCGTAAATCTAATAGTTTTCGAGAAAAATATAGGGAAAGTACTATGATGGCCACATCACCATTTTTTTCCAGAAATTAGTGTAATGGACTCAGGGGACCTCAAAACGGATATTACCGCAAAAAAAAAAATCAAAAAGAATCACGATCACAATACTTCCCCTATATTCATATAGGGAAAGTAAAAACAGTAGAAAGTAAATTAAACTCTATAATATTTAGTCTAAGAGAGCTGACAAAATACTTGAGCCAATCTGTCGTAAAAACCGCACATATGGCCAATTTTGAGAGCATTATGCGAAATGGATTAATTTTCTGGGGAAATAAATCCTCCGCGCATAAGAGAATAAGTTGTAAATAGGAAAACACAGTGAGAAATTTTCTAAGAAATAGCTTAATGCACGATCCGGTTCACAAGTGTGTTTTGATTTTAGATTAAGAATAGCATTATATACACCTTTTATAGTAACATCTAACTAATTATCGTGAATAATACTAGTTGTAGGTAAAAACTGATTATCTGGGGTATCTTTAGAATTAGTATACACTAATAAAAAAAAAATGAAAACAAATTCACTATTCCAGATCCGTTATCGACACTATTATTGTTAGAGGGTATTCTTATTCTTCTTTTAAGTCTTTAGAATATTGCCAGAAAAATGTTGGGTCAGAATCTGTGGGATTTTACAATAATCAAAACAAATAATCATAAGTATTGTTTTGTTTATATTTTTTATGGCTGCTTTTTTCAAATGAACTAAATTTATTAATTCTCTAGTCATCCATTTGGGATGAGATCAAAAGCCTTATAAAAAATTTCAGCTGAATTATGTGAATTTCTAATAAACTTTTTAAGTACTTTTCTAGGAATTTTTATTTTTAAAATGTAACATATTCTGAAATATTTGTATGTAAATTATGCATTGAAATTAATAAAACACAGATATTTTAAGAATTTAAGAGTTTTGCTTTATTATGTAGAGATGGTACTACAATTGTTTCACCAGACCGCGCCTTCATCAGGCAAATGCGTAATGAATTTAAAGAATTTTAATTGCAATTTATATACTAATCATGCACATGGTGGAGATTGTTAGTTTATTTATTTAATAAAAATATGTTAAATATATCAATATTTGTTGAATTTGGTTCTCGTTTATCATAGACGGGGACATCTAGACAACTAAATGTATTTGAAAATTTCTTAAATTCAATTTTCAAGAACATTCAATTCACTTCAGAAATAGAAAACAACAATTCCCTCAACTTCTTAGATTTAACCATAACTAAATTAAATAATAAATTACAGTTTAAAATATATAGAAAAGAAACTTTTACCGATACCATCATTCCAGTAGATTCGAATCACCCCAATCAAATTAAATTTAGCACGTTTCATGCATACCTCCATAGATTAATTAATATCCCTCAAAATAAAGAAAATTATTATAAAGAATTATCAATCATAAAAACAATAGCCAGGAATAATGGCTACAACACAAAAATAATAGATAAATTACTATACAAGAAAAAACAGACACAACTATTAAGATATTTTTATACACCACAATATGAACAAAAAAACGAAAACTGGATTAAATTAGAATATGTTAATGATCTATCTAATAAAATAAAAAATTGCGTAACTGGGAATGAATTTAACATTATATGTACAAATTCAACGAATATCGGCAAACTCTTAATAAATAACAAAAAATTAATAGATAAATCCAACAAATGCGGCATATATGAGATCCAATGTGGTGAATGTGATGCCACATATGTTGGCCAAACCGGAAGAACATTCAGTATAAGATTAAAAGAACATAGAAAAGCCATATTAGACAATAAAGGCACCACCGGTTTCGCTAAACATTGCATCGCACATAACCACTTCTTCGAAGAAAATAATTTTAAGATTTTGCATGCAGGTAACAAGAGCCGTAATCTAAATCTCCGAGAGGGATTAGAAATTAACAAAGCGTTAAAACGGGGAAAACACCTCGTAAACGAAAACGACGAAATCTGGAGTTCCCCAATTATGACCGCCCTTATTACCTGAATGTATAAATTTTAGTATTTAAGCAAAAATATTTTATCTTCTGTACCATTCCTAGATAATGATGTAAAAATCGAAACTAGTCGGAATAAATCGTAAAAATTGTGAAACCAACCAAGTGCCCTTCTATAAACAATCCTTACTATTAAATATATCAATTTCTAGTAGTGCCAGTAGATGTAATTATCTCCCCTTACAGCAGGTAATTTTTTAAATATTTATTCTCAAGTGATGTTGTTCTGGTTGGTGTAAGTCACTCAGAAGGAAACAAAGTCAACTTACGTCAACCATCTTCGGAATGAAAAAGATGCTAATGTAGTTAATTAAAAAACACTAAAAACCTTTCTTCACAATTTTATTTAAATTCACAGATATATATTTCGGACACAAAGTGACCATTATCAATGTTTTAATACTCACTACTACACACTAGTATTAAAGCATTGATAATGGTCACTTTTTGTCCGAAATATATATCTGTGAATTTAAATAAAATTGTGAAGAAAGGTTTTTAGTGCTTTTTAATTAATCAAGTTTACCTTCACGTAATTCACAAAAATCAAATGCTAATGTAGAATAATGCATAAAAGTAGTTTATCACTCTTGGAACAAATCGATTAGGACACTCGTTTTTCCATCTATCCTGTTTATATTTCATTCAATTCTTTTAGATACATTAGGCAGCTTCATTATCAACTGATACAACTGCCGAATAAATATAATTTACACAATTTAACAGCTATACCATAATTTTCATAGGTAAATAAAAGACAGTAGTCGTCCAAATAGATCGAAGGGCAACACTTCAAACCGTTGACTTGGAGCATGGATTTGAAGAAGGCTTGCAGGTTTCAAATTTGTACTCTTCACGTACTTTTCCATATTCTAGTGACGGCGAAGGATCAATGGAATTTCTCTTTTGGGAATTACCTGTTTTGCGTTTTCCTGGTCGCTCTGCGGGTTGTACCTGTATTATTATACATGTATTGGCCATAAAGTAGCCCTTCTGGGGCCAGTAAACGGCGTTCTCGTTCAGTGTGCAGATTCTATGATTTCTTTTAGGTTGGCATCCTGAAGTTGGGTGGTACGAATGTCTTCGTTCGTTTGAGCTGTTAGGTCCACGATGGCAGTGCGGAATAGAATGCGGAATATGCCGAGATAGAATATCTGCTACCTTGTTTGGACGGCTGAGCCGGTATTCGATATGAAAATTGTACGCCAGCTCCAGGCGTACAATTTTCATATCGAATACCGGCCATCGGCCCATCGGCCACTGCCCAGATGTTGGTGAGTGCTTCTTTTAACTACAGGGTGTAACGTCGGGGGTCGTTACAGCATTGAGTTTTCGAAAATCCATACAGGGTCGCGTTGCTCCATCATTCTTGGGGCGCATAACTACGGGGACGGCCTAAGAAGATTGACTTGCCTTTATAATGTTCTGTATTAATAACTCTCGTACCTCCCTTTTGTGTTCCTCGTGTTGGACTGGTAACGTCCGGTAGCGGCGTACTGCTGTTGGGGTATTGTCTGCAACATTGATGGTGTGCTCTATCTCCATGGTGAGTGGACCCCCTAAATTAAATATAATGTGGTTCGCCTGGAGTACTGCATTAGTGGCATCTCATTCTTCTTAACCGAACGTCTTCTGCGAGTAGTTTGGGCTCACTGGAGTTATCTGGGCAGCATAGTCGATGAACAAAGCATTGATGCTTCCTTGTGGAAGTCCCAGGTTTATGAATGATTCTTTTGTATTTGTCGATTTTCCATCTCTCAATATGTTTAACTGTTGTTTTTTACCTTCCAGGTTAAACCATTTTAATCCCATCCCTCTAATTCCATTTTATTCTAATTTCTGGAGTAAGATTTTATGGTCAACACAGTCGTAGGCTTTGTAGAGATCAATAACAATGCCCGTTGTTACCTGCTTTTGTTCAATTTGTTATGATTTGCTCAAAGAATTCGTAAATAGCGGTCATTGTAGATTTTCCCGCAATATAGCCATGTTGTGTTTTATTTAGTCTATTGTTAGATTAAAAAAAACATTATTTTTAGAATCATAAGATATTCAAATATTTTTGAAAAAACCGGAGTAGACTGATTGGGCGATAGTTTTCAATTTTGGTTGCATCTCCTTTTTTAAATATAGGTGTTATTATTGCTAATTTGAGCTGATCTGGATATATTCGAAATTGAAAGAATTGTTAATAATGTATGTGAGTGGTTCAGTTATATAATTTATGCTACTTTTAACTAAGATGCTAGGTATGTTGTTACATCCGCACGACATTGTGATGTTTAGTATTTTGATGGCGCTAATTACTTCTTCGGGAGATACATGAATAATGAATATTGATTTTTGGTTATATTATCTGAGTATAGAATTGAATTTAAATTAGATGTTAATTCTGAAGTGATATTTAAAAATAATTTATTGAAATGTTCTGCAACTTATTGCGGTGAACCTTTAACCTTTAGATATGTTTTTTGTTTTGGATTACCTTTAAGGTAATTTATTATTTGGTATGTGCTTTTAATTAGGTTTTCTGGACCTGATGATTCTGGTACTATATGTGCTTGATCTGTGTTCTATAAGTAGTTTGTTTTATTTTTTCTTTGTGTTATTGTACGTCTTTAGATAATCTTGATTATGTCATGATATTACATATAAGATTTCTTATTGGGAGAAGTAATACACTTGTTATGTTCCATTTGTTTATTATCAGGTAACTGACACATATTTCGGTTCCTACGGATCATTCTCAAAGTTAAAACTTTTTACTTAAGTTAAAACTTTTTAATTTTAACTTTGAGAATGATCCGTAGGGACCGAAATAATAAACAAATGGAACATAACAAGTGTATTACTTCTCCCAATAAGATATTTTATATGTAATATAAATCTCTAATATATCTCTAATACCTATTACAACACAACTACATTATCACTATTCACTTATTTTTTTATAAGTAATATGCTAAAATAATTTTCATCATATATTCTTAATAACTGACTATCCACAATATCAAAACGCTGCTGAAATATTTACGGAAATTCATTAATTTTGGTTTGTGTCTATGGATATCAGGGAGAAATTAAAAAAAAGATACAGAATCAAATAGTTTGAACGTATTTATAGGAATGAAAAGGAGATATTGTGAAGGAAAAGGAAAGAATGACACTACGACTACCACTAAATGATCTATTTAAAATGCGGGTAGTGAGACGAATTAACTAATAGGAATGGTATTAAAACTATTTTGAAGTCCTAAATGATATATAAATGTGCAATAATGAAGCACCAGTTTCATGATCTCGTCTCTATAGTTTGAGGATATTTTTTTAGCTAAAAATAAAACATAAATTTTACTTGTGAACAATAGATGCAGGATATGTTAATATCGACAATGTCAATAATTTAAATTATTGATAATAGTGGCTAATTGTAACTTTAAACAGATATTAAGAAATGACATAGTTTAAGAAAAAGGCTGTTCCGAATTTCGTTCGCGATAATGTAAAAAAAATAAATGCAATTTTGCAAGGATACATTTTATTAAATCTCATTATAGAAATATGGAAAGAAAACATCTTTATTATTAGAACTGAGAATTTATACAGTTTTTATGAAGTGAACAGAGTACAGACTTGAGGCTTCTTCTAAACAGCGGCTATCGACCCGCGGTCTTTCAGCCTGGATTTAACTGTCAAAAACGTCATGATTGCTAATGTCTTACGAAATTAACTGTCTTCTGTCATTCGAAGTTTATGATCGCTAATGTCATTATGAACTGATGAGATGAATTGATGAATGGTGATTTGTAAATGTTTTGGCTTTGGGTTGACTAAAGGGTTACGAGGACTACACAACTGGTTAAGGATTTCGAGGTTATGAGGATTTGTGTCAAATTTTTGGGATAGATATTTCAGACGCTCTTCAATAGGGATTACTTGGGTTAATTCATATAGGAGGGTATTAGATGGGTTATGAATGGGATTAAGAGGGTGTCTGATTTTAGTTATATCGTTATAATCGTTATATAAATATGTGTGTGTCGATATGCCTTGATTTTGATATGTTAAAACTCGAAAATGTCGTGCTATCTTCTTGATACTCGCTTTAAGGTTTTGGGTGTGGGATTTGAAGGTTAATTTGGGGTCAAATGATATACCTAGGTATTTACAGGATTGAGAAGGTGTTAGTATGTGGTTATTTATTGTTATTGAGTATTAATCGATATTCTCCATTTTGCGAACCACAATTGTATGGTATCAATCAGCCCTTGCAATGTGGAAAGGGCTTTGTTTAGGGTGTATCATCTGCGTAAAGCAGTAGATAGGCGGATGGGTTGCGATAGAGGGGGTCAGGATTGTAAAGGTCGTGTACATAAGTATTATAGAGGAGTGGGACTAGGGGAGAACCTTGGGGGACACCTTGGTGGGGAACAAAAGAATTGGATAAGGTATTTTTGACTTTTACTTGAAGGAGTCTAAACAAGAGGAAGTTGTCAATTAATGTAACGAGATGGGGTGGAGTTTTTAGGGAGTGGCATTTAAACAGCAAACCTCGATGCCAAACAGAGTCAAACGCCTTGTGAATGTCTAGAAAGACTATGGCGGACTTTTGGTTTTCGAGGTGTGCTGTTTGACAGTTTGAAGTCAAGACTGTTAATGGTAAGGAAGTGGAGCGGTGTTCAAGAAATCCAAATTGGTATATATGGATGTGGCGGGAGAGGTGGAGCATAATTTTAGTTTTTAGTATGGATTCGAAGAGTTTCCCAAGGACCGGAAGCAAGGTGATGGGGCGATAACTTGATACTTCTAATGCGTCGTGTCCAGATTTTAATATGCAAGTTATTATACCTCGCTTCCATTCCTGGGGAATAATTTGGGACTGGTAAATGTGGTTGAATATTTGTATAATGTATACATGGATATTGTCAGGAAGGGATTTCAGGATACTTCTAGGAATGTTATCATAACCGGGTGCTGTGTTTTTGCCTTTGTGAAGGTTAGTGTAGTACTCTTCCTCAGTTATAGCATCAGGAGTGAGTAGGGAAATTTTTGAAGGATTTATACCAGGAGTTTACTTGGGTGAAAAAGTCATTGTCATATGTATTATTAACTGTCAGAGTAAAATTGTCTTCAAAATATCTAGCAAATATGTCGGCTATTTTTTGTTCGTCGGTGATTGGGGTTTTTGTCATGGGGTGTTTTACGTATTGGAGGAAGTCCGTTTTCCGATATTTAGCTATTTTTTTTTTATTTCGGCCCAATACTGTCTGCCTTGTTTTTCGTTAATGTCATTGCAAGTTTTAATCCAAACGTCCGTCTTATATTTTTAGATAGTCTTTGAATCGTCTTGTCCAGTGCATTAAATTTTTGTTTTAAGTCCGTATCCTCTGTTAATCGTATGTCTCGATAGAGCTGTCTTTTGTATTTAATAAGTCTAAGAATAAAATTTGGGAGGGGATATTTGAACTGTCTTTTGGTATACGTTGGTGTGTGTTTTTTAATTGAGTCAGAGAGTATTTTTAGAAAAAGGGATATCGTGTTTGAATTAATTATTGGATGTACGTTAATAAAGTCTGTAATGTCTGATGTTACTTTGTCCAAGTCGCAGTCTTTATGTCGGAATATTATTCTAGGTGGTACAGGGATAGGAGGCTCTTGTAGGATATAAAAACGTATGGACAGGTGGTCTGAACATAAATCGGGACTAGGGAAACATTCTGTAGAAGATGCTGGATATTGGATATGCACAACAGGATATCGGGAGTAGTGGATTGGTTGTGGGACATAATAAATGGGGGGGGGGCTAGTATTAATTCGGACAAAATTTGAATTTGCTATAAAAGAGGAGAGCTGCCTTGTTTTGGTTTTATTCATGTTAAAATCGCCGATTATGACAACGTGGTCGTATAGGGAGGCTTTTCTGAGGACAGTGTTTTCGATGGAAGAGGAGTGGTGGATATAAACTAAAAATATATGGAGCCTAAAGGAGGGAAGTTCAATAGTGCAGTGTAAGCATTCATTCATTATATTATTAAATTTAGGTGGATTTGCTTTTCCTAGTCGTATTTCAGGCCTTGCTGCAACTATTGAACCTCCACGTAGGTTTTGGTTGGGGACTGTGGAAGGGATTTGGATCGCGGACCAATCATGACAGGAATAGGGTTTAGAGGTTTTGGTCTCTACCATTAGGTTTACGTGGATTGGATTGTTACAGAGGTAGTTGGATAGGAGTTGGGATTTATTAGATAAGGAATTAATATTTGTATAGATGAAGTTAGCCATTTCTTACCACTTCAGTGTGGCCGGTGTAAATGTCTGAAGTGGGATGACATTGGGTTGATCTAAGTCAAACATGACAATGAACATTTTGCTCCAGAGAAATTAATATGAGTTAATTTTTGTCGTGTACACGTCAATGATGTAATCATGAATGGTAATGGGGGTGTGGATGCGTGATTTTGTCGTTAAATTTTTGTCGATAGCCGCTGATTTTTTGTTAACATTTTGAATTTTAACATTTGGGATCCCTTCAATCGGTTGTAACGATTGGTTCGGACATCGAGTGGACCTTGCTCCGTGCGTCGCTTCCCCACACGATTTGCATTTTATAGGGAGTGTGGTAGTGCAAGCAGCTGTTGCGTGCTGCTGTGATGTGGTTGAATTTGTTACATTTGCCGCAAGGCATTGGGATTGGTGTCGGTGGATTGCTTTCTATGACCGGGTAGCATTTACACATAAATTTGAATTGTTCGTGTAAAATTTTCGTGAACGCTTCGTGAGAGGGTGTAATTACGCGGATCATGTGTGTTCGAATATTGTCTTTTTTGACAATGATGCGGCGCCAATATCGGTGCATAATGCCGAGTTCCGTCAAGCGGGCGCTAAATTTTTCATCTGGTATCTCCGGTTCCACGCTCTTTATTATAAAGCAGTACGACGGCGCCGGCGGGTTGCGCTTAGCACCAGCGTCTGCGCTGTTCGGACCGCCCGGCACGTGGCTGGTTGACGTAGACCACAAGCGGTACATGTGCACAATTTTCTCCGATTGTAATGCTTTTATGTTATGTTCCAGTTTGTCTTCGTTTGATTTTAAGATAAATCCGTTTTTAGTTTTGATAATGAGTGTGTCTTCATTGAATTTTCGGGCGAGCCAGATTTCTATGAATTGTAGTCGCGAAATATCCGTGCTAGTCATTACGGTGAACGTGTGTTTGTATTGTGTTTTTGTTTGCGTTTGTGATTTTGTTTGAGGTTGTGTTTGTGTATTTAATGGAGTTGTTAATGTGTGGATATTAGTCGGTGTAGGTTGAGATGAGGCAGTGATATTTTGTATTTGTGCTGGTGGTTTGGATGACGATGGTTGAGAGGTGGTTGTGGTGTTTTGTGCTGTACGCTTTTGTAAGTTTACTAATATTTGTTGTAGCGTTGTATTTGTTGTGGGCGATTTAGTTTTATCTTTCGTACCTTGTTGCTGTGGTGCTGTCTTTTTCGCCTTGTTGCCGTATCTTCCTCCTTTTGGCCGCCCTCTTTTTCTCACAACCGTTGTAAAGCTGATGTTGAGGTGGATCCTTGTTGTTGTTGCCAACCCCTACGACACGGTTCGTAGGGGTTGGCTCAACCTCCATTTCGGAAGAATCTGAGTATTCCTCCGTACTCATTTCGTGAATATTATTTATATTCAGTAATATACACTAATAGACTTTGTCGAACGCTCTTAACAGTGAAACGTGCGTATGCTCTGAGTCGTACCCGACTATATAGAAATATATTTTTTTAAGTTACGTGAAGATTATTATGTAGTATATTGAAATTAAAGTGTTATCACATTCTTCACAAAATTGTTTTTATTGACAAGCTGAAAGGCGGAGTTCACTCTTGAAGAATGTTCTTCCACTTTAACCTATAGGAATATACGTAAAATGAAATACATTGTGATATTGTCCTACAAAGCTATAATTTAAGAATTCTTCTAGATTGTATGGTTCCATTAATAATAATACATTAATTAACTCGTTCTTGAAACTTTTTATTTTGTTTTTCATTTTTAGGTTAGTCGGTAAGCGATTATAAAATTTCATACACCTGTACTCCGGACTCTTCTTCTTCCTTTTTAATAGCTCATATATACTGATAATTATTACTTGAAACCAATATTATGTAAACATTATATCATTGAATAAAGTACATGCTGCAATATTGTATATACTTATAAATAATTCATACTATATTAGCAAAATCAAATATTATCAGATAAATATCATTATTTTATTTATTAAAAATTTACTGTTATTCTAGTTAACCGAATAATAGACAATGTAGTATAGTTCCGGTTTAGACAAACAAACATCACCATAATTAGATTATGAAATAATTATTGAAATGTAATTAGGAAATTATCGATTGGCGTAAAACAATAGAAGCTGCTACCTATAGAATCATATCGACTAATTACACAGTTTCCAGCATTGTTGTATGGCATTCATAATTCCCCACTTGATTACTTAATTGAAATTATTATCCTCACTCTCACAGGACAATGGGGTTTCGGTCATATACATCTTGCTAAGCTTAAGTTAAGGAACTGTCCGCTACATTCTCCCCCGCGGAGGTCTGTATGTACCGCCTCGAGACATTAGGGGTTCACATAGGGAAATTATACCGCTTGTAAGCTGTTTATTGTATTACACTCCATATTTTATGATACCCATTTAGCGTCAGCCGCGTTCATTACATTGTTTCGGAAATATGTGGGAGGGCGCTCCGCAAGAGATAATTAATACGAAGTAGCCCAAGAAAATTTTATTTTCCATATCTCTATAGTTAACAGAACAATATTCCGTTTATAATGTTTTAAATACTTTCACCATTTAAATGATATTGTTCATTATTTTCAGTCTGACAATCCTGAATCTAACGAAATGCATGAATGAATCAAGTTATTTGTTATTTGTAAAGTTTATTTTAAAACTCATTATATCCAAAAATTAATTTGGTCAATTTATACATATTATTCTATTACAGGCATTTTCAGCTACCCCCGTTAGGATACCCAACATTATTCCTCACTTACTCCAACGGATACGATACCGTAAGACTAAATCTTGTTGGAAAGTGTTTGCTTTAGATGAGTCAATTGTAAATAATTATATGTAACATTTAAAATGAGAATGATAATACAATTTGATTTCAACATTCTTATGAACGTAGCCACTTCATTTTTTTAAACAATTAATTGAAAACACAAATATATTCTAATAAATAGAAAAAACACGAAAATATATTCGTAAAATCTACAACAATTGAGTCTTATTAAGACTACAAGAACAAATCACTTTTGAAACAACTACTTCTCTAGGTAATACTTTGACAGACATTGAATAATACAAAAGTAATTTGCGTGTTACAAATAGCAAGGCTATCAAAGCAACACTAGTTTGAACGTATTTCTTTCTGTAAAATGAACTAAAAATGATTGAATGTACGTTAAAATAATTTGTGAGTGACTATACTATGGTAATTTGGAAAAAGAAATGAATTTAGGTTGATGTAATTAAAAATAAATTAGCAAAAGCAATTAAATAATTCAATACTCAATTTTATAGCCATCTGTAGACACGTGTTTCGATATTTCAATCTCTTCAGTACAGCTTTATTATAAAATTGATTTTAAACATAAATAAAAACGTTTACTAAAATAAATATATTGAAAACTAAATAACTTACTCAGATATGTACGGCAACTGACACAATAATGAAATATAATCGACTGAAGGTCTTATTTATACCTGCATGGATTACTGAATTCTACGGAAATAATTACGTTCGGGATTAAAGAAAATACCCAATTAGAGATAATTTAATAATAAAATATATAAGTCCTTTACGTTGTAGATAATTCACTAATATAATATAATCGACTGAAGGTCTTATTTATACCTTATTAGTCTTGGGGAATTGTCAAGCTTCATTAATTAGCATGCGTTCAAATATTTTATCAACGATGTTCTTGTAGATAGATTGAAGTAGAGAGGATCAGGATTATAGATGTCGAAGCTAAAAATATTGTACAATAGAGGTGAAAGGGGAGAGCCTTGGGAAAGTTCTTGTTCGGGGGTAAAAGAAGAAGAGAAAGAGTTATGGATTTTAACTTTTAAGGATCTATTACAGAGGAATTGTTTGATTACATGAATGATGTGAGGAGGGATGTTTAGGAGGTGACATTTGTACAATAACTCTTGATGCCACACATCAAAGTCAAAGGCTTTCTTTCAAGGTGGGCAGTCTGAATGTTGGAGGTTAGGAGAGTTAGAGGGAGGGAAGTTGATCGACGGGGAAGGAAATCAAATTGGTATTTGGGGATGTGGTTAGAAATTAAAGAAAAGATGGTTTTAAGAAGGGATCGGCGGTCATTATTACTTAGAATTCGAATTTCAATAACAGACTAATATTTGAACAATAAATAATACTGTTTCACTTTGAAATACAATGATACATGTTAAAATAGGATCAAAATATAATTTTGCAATTATATATATATTTTTAAATA
Source organism: Ontholestes murinus (assembly GCA_963969525.1). Lineage (NCBI taxonomy): Eukaryota > Metazoa > Arthropoda > Insecta > Coleoptera > Staphylinidae > Ontholestes > Ontholestes murinus. The sequence continues at coordinate 35,290,282 of OZ018395.1, read as the reverse complement.
TATCACAAATGGATATAATTTTATTAGTTTATTGAATTACTATCATTGTTAGTAATGTACGCCAAATAAAAACATACAAATTTTAAAATAAATTTACATTTTAGTATATAAGTATAAGTATATACGTGTCTACTTATTTGCTTATGGGTAAATATGTTACAAAATAAACTCCTATATGAATAGGGCTGTACACTGCGAGTGAGTGAGATGTACTTAGAGTGCAAATACCACTCAAGTCGACTTCGTGCGTCCTTCTCCACGTTGCCGAGTTTCACCCTATCGAACCCTATGTAAATGAACCACATTGACCTTTGATCCTTTCTATAACATGGTACGGCCCATCTCATGAGGTTTGGACTTTGACAAGAAAATTGACATCGGTGTGGATTATTTAATAACTCACCCGCTAGATATTAAAATGTACCTGGTAATAATGTTTGTGTATTCTGCGCATCATATCATTTACATCTGCATCCTCCTGTCTTTAAGACTAATAAGCTTTCAAGTCACAGGGGAACATAATTCATGCTCGTTGGAGTCCGGTTGCTTCATGTACTATTAACTCAGTCTAGTTGAAGGTGAAGCTGACGTACACGTCTTCCTAATGTTAATTATTTCAAATATATATTGGAAGAAGATGGATTTAAAATTTCTTCTGTAGCCCTAAAGCTATTATAAGGGAAGACTTCTTACGAGTGCTACCCCAATTTTATAGGCTTCTTGGTAATGAGTACCCGTTCTTAATATAAATTTTAAATATATTGTACTATTCTTTTACATCTATCTTACAGTTTCTAGTTGAATTATTTTCGTAGTTTGTTATATTTTTAAACCTCTAAGTTTTATAGATACATTTTAGCAGAGCTCAGTATGATTTTAATTCTAGCGAATATTTTGAGAGAGGACTAATTCCAACATTATTTATATCGTTATCCAAAAGCTAACTATTGCGGCTGTAGACAATTAAAACTTTGGTTGCCTCTAGGGAGCCGTGTTAGTAATATAGAATTAGGGATTCCATTCATGTACAGTCAATAGTAAGTACAAGCAATATTCTAAGTTAAATACTTGTATATAGGCAATACTATTTTCGTTGAAATGTTTTGCACATTAGCTGCAAAACTTTCACGCGAGACAATGTTTACCAGGTATTATGCTTTCTGGAATTTCCTTAGCCTCCATTTCAATCCGGAATCCGTTAATCATCAGAAAACCTGTTCTTAGATGGTCTTCAAAGGTTTTTTATATCTGGATTATACCATCGAGGTATAACAGAACGGTTTTCTAGGATAGTCTTTTGAATACTCTCTTTATAAGGCACTCGAATATACAAGACCTATAAACCAACTAACATGATATTTAATTGTTATAGGCCTGCTTCTATGGTCGCATCCCCGGCGGACCTGATGCTACATGAGAGGGCCCAAGCTTAAAGGGCGATAAAGAGCGGTATACATAAGAATGAGCCCAATAGGACGGCGGGGAGCTGGATGATGGAGGAGTGGTAGCGGAGGTGGTCACCGATGTTTTGCCGAGTTTCTGCGCCGTATAGGAAAGCTGAGCGTAGAGGACTGTCGGTGGTGCCCAGCGCAAAAGGTTGACGCCAGGCACACACTCCTGCAGTGCAAGAGATGGAAGGCGGAAAGGTGGAGCCTGAAGGAGACATTGGGGAAGCTTAGCGAAGAGTCGCTCATCGCCAAGCTGTTAGTGAGCGAAATTTGCCAGATTGGTAATTAACAGGAAGGAGGAAGACCTGCAAAGCGCCCAAACATGACCCTGCATTTTTATTTTAGATTTAGTTTTACTACGTAACTATATATGTATCTATGTATTTGTAACTAAATGTAACTGTGTTTAGATAAAGGTGCAGCGGGTGCGAAGTTACTGTTCCACCGGAGTACTAGAGTTCAGGAGGGCCACTGATGGTCGGGCGCGGCAAACACGTCCCGAAAAAAAAGAGTTCCCTAGTATCTTTATTCAACTGAGCATGTATGCCTAACAACTTGTTAACTGATTCTACACGACCCGGCCGCTTCTTAATTGGGGGAGCGGGAGACCTCTCCTTCGTTTCTAGGAGCTAGGGTTGTTATCGTAAGTAAGGCACTCATAGCCTATGTTGGACTCACTTGTGTGGTCGGTGCACTCTTGGATATTCTGTCCGCCGTATCGTATGAAGGCTGTATAGTCGTATCAAGGCTGAGTTTTCTTAAGCCCTTTAGCCTCCCACGGTCACCGCTCTACCCAAAATGCAGCTTGTCCTTTAAATGCGAATTCTAGCCTTACCGCGGGGAGGGTAGAACAGCAATAACGTTGGGCCCCTCTTGCTTGAAGAAAGTCTCTGTGCCCGTTAATCAGGTCCGCCCTTAGCTCGCGGATATCTTGCCCATGGAAACGGGTAGTCCAGAATATATATGGGTTCCCCTAATATTTTCTTGGGATAAGGTCGTTGTCCATTTACGTCTTAATCGATCAAAGTTTTATGCCGGAATACCCGTTTGTCAGAACGTGGTTACATGCAATATCCACATATGGCAACCAAACTTAGTAGTTATATTCCTTAGGTTAAGACTAAAGACCTTGGTGTCGCCTTTAATTCGAACTTATAATTTTCTAGTCGTATTTCAAACATTATGGGCAAATCCTATCACCTTTTAGGTTTTATTAAACAAACTCCTTCTTTGCAATGCCCTGGTTTACCCACACCTTGAGTATTGTTCCCATGTCTGGTCTCCTTATACTATGTTTGATAAAGAGAAGATCGAGGAAATTCAGAAATGAGATATTTATACATAGTCTACAGTTACCAAAACTCATTGTCTATCATTAACATTATAAGTAATAATTATAAAAAACATGAAAACATTTCGTAAATCTACAATTGGTTATTAATAACATTACAAGTCTTAATATAATAATAATATATGTCTTTATTTCAGAATGTACATAATACAGAATGAAATTGGCGTCAATGGTCCTAATATTAATATTTATTCTAATGCTTATACTAATTACAGATAGACTTATTGATACTATAATCCTAAAAATAGTTTTACATACTAGAATTGCCTATATATTATGAGCTATCTTGATTCTAGACGTTTTAATTCATGTAAATTCGTTCAATACATTATACATTGTCATGACTTGCTCAATTTAATTACAATCGTAAGGGTAAAGAGAATGTAGTCCTGGACTTTTTCTATTCTACCGGGGATCAAAAGGATAGCCGAGTCCAGGTCTATCATAAAGGATAAATTCGAAGACGTTTCAAACTGTTTTATCAAAATTATCACAAGAGTCACCGTGCTACTGGTAGGATCCAGAAAGTAGCCAACAATTATCTCAATCAACTGATTCACATCTTGTAAAAAGCTCGGGGGCTCTAATTCTTGGCATCAGGAGATCAGGCACTCAGAGTTTATCCATCAAAACCAAACAATAAATTAAACAATTCTATTTGAAGGTTAAGAAAAAATTTGTGGAATTACACACACTGCTCTCACACCTCGTCAATTAATCACGTGCCAACAGGTATTCGTTATCTTACCTACGGTGTGTCTGAGCAGACATAGAACCATGGTCCTGAAGAGACGTTCCGGACACTAACAAATCGCCCGGACCGTCGAAAAATCCACGGAACCCCTTTGTCGAAATTCGGCCGCGCCGCCGCAACCGACGACGTGTATTAGTCATTATATGCGCCCATTACATTACTGATCACACTGTAATCAAAACGTAATTAATTGAACATCGAACGGGAGAGCTTGCTGTTTTGATGTGCGCAAAACAGAATAAACAAACGGTGGGCTTACTTCCTTTAGATTTTAAAGATTTTCTGGGTGTGTTTTAGCAGATGTTTAATTCTAACAATCTGAATATAAGTAAGTTAGCATGAATTACAAGGGACAGCAGGAAATTAGTACCCCTTTGAACCATGCGGAGCGCTGACGAATAGAGTAGCCGACGGATGTATGCTAACATCTTCAGTTGTATTTCAGCTGTCTGTGTGCAAATTTTAAAGAAAAAAACTTTCGAGATATCTTTAATAGATAATTACCCAAAAATGCATTGGGTTGATGACGAATAAACAAGAAAATGTTGGAGAATCATATCTTATCCAGGACGTTAAAAGTGAAAAATAAAAAATAATTCAAACATCTTAGATCTAATTTTAGGTCCTGCTCTCGACTGCTACAATAATTTTAAAGCACGCCAACACAGTCACACTTTTTTTCTTTTTTGCTCACTCGCTCAGTAATTTTCCCCGATTATTTAACTGAATGGTTTTGTTTTTTTTTTTTTTAAAGTTTATAATTGTTTAAATTTAAATTGTTATTATAATCAGCAATTGTATTTTAAATGGCATTCGCTATTACTATAATTATTAATAGAAATATATAATCATTAAATAAGTTGAAAAGTAGCCTTCTAAAGGAAGGAGTAAACAAGTTACAAATTTCAAAGCTTATGTTAGAAGTCCTCTACGTAACTATGAAATTGTAGTATAGTTTTAATTAAAGTGAGATTCAGCATGAGGAAAACATAGATTACCAATTATTTCAACCGTTATAATACAAATGGATCCGGATGCAGATATCATATTTTGGGTAAAAATGTGTCGAATTCATGATGGAACACAATCGCGGAGCCGTATGCAGGCGAGAAATAAAAATTATTTGTGGATAAAGTAAGAAAGCGCGCAATAATTTAAAATACGAAAATATTTCGCAAATTTACAACAATGAGTCTTATTAAGACTACAAAAACAAATAAATTATTAAAACATCTACTTCTCTCCCTGTAGTTGTAGATTTGCGAAATGTTTCCGTATTTTTACATTATTAAGCAAATAATTGTAAATAAATAAACTGCGAAACAAAAACTAAAAATCCATTCAATTTTAATAATTGGCGGTGTTTGCAAATTCCGTCCACAATTAGCAACTCATATCAACGAGGAGGTTCCATCGCAGCCTTTCATCCGTCAATCCCCTTCGGTAAAGCCAACCCCCCCCGCATCAATAATCCCTTAAATGATTGCCTCCACTTTACACTTCCTATCAACAATATAATCCTTCATTTATTCCTTGTTTATATTCATCCTAATTCCTCTATTGACGATACTATTTTTATAAAGTTTTCATTGTTTGATTATGCATTGATTATTGGAGATTTGAACGTCAATAGTAGGAAATCCCGTCAGATCCACAATTTTTGTTCTAATTCCAATTTTGTTCAAGTCCATACTCCCCCAACATTCATAATGAATGAATCCCAATAATCCACTCCCGATATTATCCTATGCACTTCCAACATCCGCTCTCTTATTCATTCCGTTTCACTTATTCCGGATCTATGCTCCGACCACTTGTCCATCCAGTTCGACCTAAATACCCAAGTACTTCCCGCTCCCCCTCCACCTCAATATATTTTCCATTACCACGGAAAGACATATTGGACAGAAATTATCAAAATACAAACACTCCGACTATACAAACAATATTAAAGACCCAGCTAACGGTTCCATTTTGACGGATGATTTTTCGATTGCAGAAGCTCTTGCCAGACATTTGTCCACATTCAAACCTACACAAAATAATGACTACGACGAAAACTTTTTTAAATTGATTAATGACTGGTACGCTTCATTTGACAAAACTCCTTCACCTCATACACTCTGGTAAAAATTAATCTCCAGGTTACAATAAAATTCCCAGATTAATTCTTAAAAAACTTCCCCATGATGTTCACCTCTTCATTTTAAAAATATTTAACTTTTGCTACCCCCACCAATATTTTCCTCCCAAATGGAAACAAGGTATTATTGTTTGTATTCCTAAACCAGATAATAACCTCTCCCTCGTTTCAAGCTATCGTCCCATTACACTTCTTCCCGTTATAGGCAAACTCTATGAATCCCTCATAAAACAAAAACTCCTACATACATCTATTAACTCCATCCCAGATTTCCAATTTGGCTTCCTTCCTAAAAAATCAACCCTACTTCCACTCTCCATTCTTACCTCCAATATTCAAACAAAACATCTCAAGGTCAAAAATCAGCCATACTATTTCTGGTCATACAAAAAGCGTTTGACACCGTTTGGCATATTGGACTCCTATACAAATGTTACCTGTTAAAAATTCCTTGTCATCTAATTATTCTAATACACAACTTCATCTCCAATAGATCCAGCCAAGTAAGAATCCGACAATCACTTTTTCATTCCTTCCCAATTTTACAAGGCGTTCCTCAGGGCTCCCCCGTATCTCCCCTCCTGTATAACATATATTGTCATAACATATATAATCCAGATCCCACGTACTTTAACCTATCACAATATCCTCTACTATTCGCCGATGACACTGCTCTTATACCCCACGCTCCTACCCTTCAAATTGCTCAACAATCCCTCCAATCCTCATTTAACTCCATCCAAGCTTGGTGTTCCAAGTTGAGAATAAAAATAAATCCCAGTAAATCCCAACTATTTATCCCTTTTCATAGAATAACTCCACAGTCCCCTTCAATCACAATAAACCACGTCGCCATTCATCCCACATATACCTGCAAATACCTAGGAATCCTGTTCGACACAAATCTTTCCTTCAAACCCCATGCTCAATCCAAAAAACTAAAATCAAAAACAGCGCCCGTCATTTCCGATCACTAACTTTCAAAAAAGAAGGCATATCAACTAAAACTGCCACACATATATACACATCGATATGCCGGCTCTTGTTAGATTACGGTTCAATCCTCTTCACCCAACTCCGCCCATCCGTCCTACACCACATAGAAGTTGCAGAGAGATCATCCCTAAGAACCCTTACCAAGCTCCGATACCCAAATAACCCCTCCAACGACCTCTTGAATGAAATTACCCAAATCACTCCAATATCCCAGCGTACAACTAGTCTTGCCAGTAAATTTGCGAATAATCCATCTAATCGATCCCTTCTAACCAAGTTTTGTATTCCCAGAAATCCAAATATCCCTTCTAAGTATCAACATTCTCCCCTCACAATTCATCAACTCATTTGTACGAATCACCCTGACAGTTAAGCTAGCTAGCATAGAATTTTTTTTGTTATATTAAATTAAATTCAGACAGGGCAGAAAGACCACTGGTCTATAGCCCAGACGGACGGTCTTTGTTATGTATATATAAATGTAAAAATGTAATTGTCCGAATAAAGATCACTGTTATTTTTATTTTAAATAAACTGACATATATAGTAGTGCGCGATAGTGTAAATAAATAGTGTATAATTGTGTGCATAAACAGTTCAAAATAAATTAATAACAATTTAACTCAATAATTGACTTATAAAATGTATAAATGTATACATGGTTTGACTTGTTTATTATATAATTAAAAATAACTACTAATTTTGCTACAATTAGAATTAATTTATTCCTATGCCTAGCTGAAATTATAACAATTATTTCGAAACTAAAATATCAAATTATATATTATTTAACTTATGAATAATTTGTCTGATAATAATATTTGTTTCTGCATTAGACCGACAAATAATTTATTCATATTATTTAAACATGGGACTAAATAACAGATATTATTCCAATTAATAAATAGGACTATTCCACTCCTATTGCATGTAGCCAATGAAAATGCGGCATGTGATATTTTTTAGCTAATCACGTCAATTTATAAGTGAATAAACAGCAAGTTGCTGTTTATTCACCTGAATAACCCGAAGTTAGCTATTTCCCGACAAATAAATTGAATTAGCCTTGATAAAAAAGTGAAAACCGTTGTTTCTACGTATGTCAGTTGCAAGTAGGTTATAAAATTAAAAGGTTTGGTAACACATCATCATCCATAATAAATGCGACGGTAGCAAGTTCTGCACCAAAAATAAATCTTAAACGAGATCGTGTGTTTGGAAACGATTTGAAGAATTCTGCGCCGATAAAAACTACCAGTTGTTAGCAAAACTTCAATGGAAACTGTGCGTATAATATAAAGAAGGTAAATGCAAATGATTATAAGGGAGGTGTTTTCGACCAAAATACTGCAGGAGATATATCATAAAAATTTTATTATAAATATTGAACCATTTACCGATATTCGTTTCAAGTCGTGGAATAGTCTTTCCAAATACCATTCGTGATGACAATTAAATCGGAATAAATTTTGTTTTTAGCGCATTTAAGTTTGTTGCTTATTCGCGATTTTTATTCGAGCAACTGATAGAAAAAATCACTCGCCTGGCGGCTCGTGATTTTTTCGTGACAGTTGCTCTCATTAAAATCGCTAAGCAACAAACTTTCATGCAAAAACAAAATTTATTCGAGTAAATTGCCATCACTTCTGGTATTACTTGTGAATATATCATAAGTGGTGTTAAAGAAATACCGAATAATTTAAAAATAGGAAACATAACAATATTAAATAGGCTACAAAAACAAATTACATATTGAAACAACTATGTCCCTGATCAATATCACGCCGATTGTTGAATTGCACAAAAGCTTTTTGAATATTGATAAATGTACCTATCAACTGTTAAATTAGCATTAATTGGATAGTCTTTTTCTAGCAATTAAATTTAAAAAATATAAATTAATGTTAAAAACAATTTAAATACAATAAATGAAGTAGAAAACCTTATGATAATTAGTTGAATTTACGGCTATTCAACCCCAGCACACTATCTTTTTTTTATTAGGGACGTGACGGTCGCGCACGACCAACAGTGGCCCCCCTGAAAAGAGGACGCCAGCGGAACTGTGATAATACTTCACTGGCGCCTCCTCGTCGTTTCTTTGCCTGTATTTTCTTTATTTAAACATTTAAACATATTACATACATACATGGATTTGTTAAAATTTACATTTATACATATTACATTTATTATTATTGTTACAACTACCCTCCCTGCAGACCCTTGATGAATTCCTCTTTCATCTCGAGGATGCTCTTCACCGTGGCATCCACGGTGTCCCACATCTCCGTCGAGGTCATCATCGCGGGCACCAGATTGTCGGGGGCTGGCATTCCGCCCCAGCTTCCCAGGTGGGCTGCCCGCACGTCCTCCCACTGGGGGCAGAAAAAGAAGGTGTGGAACGCATCATCCACCTCACTGTTGCACCACAGGCACCTGTCCTCGACTGCCTTCCCGATTCTCTTAAGGTAGGCTTGGAAGCAGCCGTGCCCCGAGAGTACCTGGGTGAGGTGGTATGATAGCTCCCCGTGCCTCCTCTTGGTCCATGGTGCTATGTTGGGGATGAGTCGCCGGGTTCATGCTCCTTTGCTTCCAGCGGCCCATCTCTCCTGCCAGCGGTCCATGAGGCGCCCCTTGTTTCCGCCATCGCTGCTTCTTTCGGATGGCCCTCCGCGGTGGATGTGAAGGCCTCCCGGTGGGCTGTAATCTCGAGGTCTGGTGGGGTGGCCGATGCCAGTACTTCCGCCGCCTCGGTCGATATGGTGCGGTATCCGCGGGCGATCCTAAGTGCGCCGAGTCTCAGTGCCTTCCGGAGTCTGTCCACATTTCGTTGGGACTTGACGCATTCCGCCCATGCCGGTGCTGCGTATAGCAGTTTTGCCTTGGGCACCCCCATGAGGAGCCGCCTCTTCCCTTCAGAGGGGCCGCCCGTGTTGGCTAGAAGCCTCGCCACCCGGCTTGCCGTCTCACCGGCGCGTAGTGCCGCCTCGGCCACATGGGTGCTGTGGCGCGGGTTGGCCTCGATGAGACCTCCAAGGTATTGAGGCGGTTCTTTATCTCCACTTCGTGCCCCAGTAAGCGCATGGTCTCGTCCCGGTTCCTCCCTGCCCTTCTCCTCGATAGCCAGGCCGCTGAGGTTTTGTGCGGGGCCAGGTCCAGCCCGACGGCTTCGAACCACCTGGATATCGCGGTCAGTGCTTCCTGCGTGGCGGTGCGCACCTCCGTGATATCCCTCCTCCTCACCACCACGAGGATGTCATCGGCGAATCCTATTATACTTGCGCCGCTAGGGAGAGGGAGGTCGAGGGCTCCGTCGTATACTATGTTCCATAGTAGTGGACCCAAGACGAAGCCCTGCGGGACTTCCCCTAGGACTCGCTTCTCCGTTGTTGCGCCGCCATGTCCTGCTTATCTGAGGAACCTGCCGTCGAGGTAACTGGCTGTTATTGCCAAGAGATGCGGAGGAAGCCTCCTTGCCTGGAGCGCCGTTATGATGGAGGGCCACGGGAGGGAATTGAAGGCATTTTTGACGTCTAGCGCAACCGCAAACAATGCTTTCTCCCTCTCAGTGGCCCTTGGTTGGCCTCGTCGGCTAGCCTCCTTACCTCGAGGAAGGCATCCACAGTATACGACGGAGCCCTCGACCTCCGGAACCCGTACTGGTTGGGTGACAAGCACCCGTCCAGATCTATCCATTCCCGTATCCTGTCCCTGACGAGCCTCTCGAGCATCTTGCCTTCGACATCCAGGAGACAGAGAGGTCTGTATCCCCCGGGACTGTTGAGGGGCTTGCCCCCTTTGGGGAGGAGCACCAGCTTGGCTACCTTGTATCTGGAGGGAAACACCCCCGCGCGGAGGCAGCGGTTAAACAGCTCCCACAGTTTCACCGGATGGGTCGCTCCCGCTTCCCTGAGGGCCTCGTTCGGAATGCCCCCTGGTCCTGGTGCTTTTCGTCGTAGTAGGGCTCTTGCCGCTGCTGCCACCTCCTCCTCGGTAAACAGGTCCGGACCGAATATCTGGGGGGGTCCACCTACGTAGCGGTGTCCCAGTTTGCCGGGAAAAAGCGTTCCCACCACTTCCTCCGTGCCACCAGGCACTAGAACCCCAGGGCTCGGACGGGCCTGGGCCAGCCTTTTCGCCACTATCTTGTAGGGCCGGCCCCAGGCGTCGATCTTCACTTCGTCCAGGAGCTTCCTCCACGCGCCCGCCTTGCTCCTTCTGATGGTTAGTTTCAGGCCTCCTCAGTCGCCCTCTTCAGGTCCTCCCTGGGAGGAGCGCCGTTGCTGCGGCTCCGCGTGTACGCCCGCCGTGCTGCGTTGGAGCGTGCCCTGGCGCTGGCTACTTCAGCCGTCCACCAGAACACGCGACGTCCGGTTTTGGCCGACCTCTTTGGGATTGAGGCGTCGCATGCTTCTCTGAGGAGGGTTGAGAACGCGTTGGCCGTCTCCTCAGCGCTTGAATCCGATGGGCTCCACTCGTGTACGCATCGGTGGAACTCGGCCCTTGAGTGTTCCCAGCGCGGGTTTTGCGTGTCGGGGTGGGGGGGGGTTGATTTCCTGACGCCCTGTGCTAATGCAGAACCGTATGTGGCGGTGGTCGCTCATTGGATCGGTGATCTCGTCGACCTTCCATCCACTGATGCATCTCGTGAGGCCATGGGAGAGCAGGGTGAGGTCAATAATAGACTCCGAATTGTGGCGGACGCAGGTTGGGGTGCGACCGATGTTGGCCACCTCCATGTCCTCCCCCGCGAGTGCATCCAGCAGGAGCTCTGCTCTTCTGCTCGGCCACTATGTGCCCCTTGGCCCCGCGTAATACGCTTGCGAGCTCGTCAATCGACTCCTGCCATTTCTCCAGAGTCCTGTTCGGCGAGGCGTGGCATGCCAATACTGTCAGCCCGGCCACTTCCACCCATGCAATGCCTTTTCAGGGGCTCCCAGATGCTGTGGCGAGGTGTTTAATCCTCGAGCTGAGCTTGAGAGCCACGTTTTCGTCTTCAGTATCCCTCAGCCAGTCTCCGTTGACCGTGGAGTTTTTTGGCTCGCTGACTTTTGTGACGTCGAGTCTGTACTCGTCGTTCACCATAGCCAGGACGTCGGGCGCAGCGTGGCTCCTGTTGGCGTTGGCCTGGAGGAACGCTAGCCTGGTCCCTGGATCCTCCAGTCCACTGGGGCTGGATGGCCTGGGGCGTCATGCCCTGCTGTGGGCTTTTCTCCTCGTATGGGCCTCCGTTGCTTCCGCTAGAGCCTTGCACTGTTGTGAGCCCGTGAAGTGCTGGTCCTCGGTTCCCGCTCTGTTGCAGGGAAGGCATGTCGGTAGGAACTCGCAGGTCTGCTTATGATGGCCTGGGGTCCCGCATCTCCTGCAGCCGGCTGAGACGTCGGGCTCCGTGCATGTCCCTGTGCTGTGAGCGAAGCCGCGGCATCTTGTGCACTGCTGGAGCTTGCTGTGCCTCGTGGCTAAGGTGCAGTCCGCCTAGCCCAGCCTGGCCGTCCCTCTCGCTAGTAGCATATCAATGATATCCTTGAGTCCCTCGATCAACGCGACCCTGAGGGTCTTTGTGTATGACCGGATCCACCTGACCGCCGTGTCGCCGGGGTGCCCAGTCGCAGCATCTAGGGCCTCAATTATTTCTTCCTCGGTGGTGTAGACTTCGAGGAATTTTAGTTCCAGCACCGCCGATGGGCCCTTGCCTGCTCTGGCCTTATCTGCCCCCACAATCTCTGACCCTCTGTAAGACGGCTGAGTGGTCAGCCCCCTCCCTCAATTCAATGGTCATTCTGCCCTCCCTCGTCCTCCTGGCAGTCTCCACGGCTTGGGCGTGAGGGCCATCTAGGATGCCGGTCTTGAGTGCCCCCAGGACCTCCCAGTAGTCCTCATCCGTCGTGTCAACTGTGATGCGACGTTTGGCTGCCGCTGCGGTGGGCGAGGGCAGTCCGGAGTTTGCGGTCGTGTCAGTGGTGGTTACCGTCGGTGTTGTCGGGCTTGATGGCTGAGAGAGAGTAGGCTTCATTCCTTGTTGCTCGCCAGCGGGCCTTCGTCGTTGCCTTCCGCTTCCTCTTCTGCTCCTTCTCGTGGCCACTCCGGCCCAGGACTCTGGTTCTGGTGCTGGCTAGTGCATATGCTGCTGATTCGAAGAGCCGGGTTCGCCGTGTTCTGCCGCCGAGGGACCTTCGGTCGCCGCACTGCTCGCTGTAGCTACTGTGGGAACGGTCTGTTGCCTTCTGCTGACGGGTGCCTGGAGGGGGAGCCTTGCTTCGATCTTCTGGTCCAGTTGGCGGATGCTGGCCCTTAGCCCCTCCAGGACAGCAAGGGTCGCAGCGTCGGGACCGTTCGCCGGGTAGGTGGGGGCCATTGCTTCGTCTACGGTCTTGGCCGGCTTTTGAACCGGACTGTCGTTGGTCCCAGGGGGTGATACCGTAGTGTCCAGCCGTTTTATTTCCGCCATTGTGGATTCCGATCCGAAAATTAGCTCGCGCAGCTCCTTTTTTGTGTTAAAATAATTAGTCGCTCAATTTTTATGATAATTTCAGATAATACGTAAATAATCTACACTAAGAAATAATTAAAATTTCAACAGAAAATCGTGGTAATTTTCTGATCAATTTACCTTGGAGTATAAAAAAAGAAAGTTTTTTTAATATTTTATTAAATTAACTGAGCAGTGACATTACAATTTTATGATGCAAATAGTTAATTGGTTTCCCATTTAATATTAATAATAATAACAACATTTACATTCTTTAACAGGCAAAATGTATCAAAAACTATGAAAGACAATACTACAGAAATAATCTACACTAAGAAATAATTAAAATTTCAACAGAAAACCGTGGTAATTTTCTGATCAATTTACCTTGGAGTATAAAAAAAGAAAGTATATTTAATATTTTATTAAATTAACTGAGCAGTGACATTACAATTTTATGATGCAAATAGTTAATTGGTTTCCCATTTAATATTAATAATAATAACCACATTTACATTCTTTAACAGGCAAAATGTATCAAAAACTATGAAAGACAATACTACAGAACATAAAAGATACATTTGCATATAATAACAAATATAACAGAAAACAGGGTGGTTTTGACATACATACTAGTACGTTTACAAAGTTCCTAGCTGAGCTACAAAATATTGTTCAAAATACTAAAAACCTTTTTTTGGTACAATTAAATATATGAGCGGCATATTGTATACCAGAATATAATATAAACATCATATTTATGGGAAAATTTAGGAAAGTGTTTGAATGGTTTCCAATACATAAAAATATTGTTGGCTTCCTACTGCAAGTTCTAGGTACATATATATTCATCAATACTAGGTTTGGATCGTTGGTACCATTGTTCAGTATTTGATGTAGACATTTAAGTAGATGTATATTGCGTCTAGATACCAATGATTTAATATTAAATAAATTTAATAATTCATCATAACTCACTGTTCTGTCAGGATATATATATATATATATATATATATATATATATATATATATATATATATATATATATATATATAATTACCTTCAAGTGATAATTTCATATCAAGTATCGATGCAGAGATAGGGTTTTTATTTTTTTGAGAACTGTCAGTTAACGTCTCCATTTTGCATAAATTGCTACATTACCATTTAATACCGTAAGTTTTTTTTCTTCTTCATGATGGTCTTTAGTTGTTAATGCATTTGTCGTGGAACCACATGGCGCATGAACCATAATATTTAAGTGACGATTTGGAGTATTTAGGGTGTATATACTCATAACACGTTCTGCAATTGTTCACCATATTTATAAGGGACCAAACGGAAATGGGAATTAACAGAAAACAAATTATCACACTGGCGCTGCCCGCCGCAGTGACTCAAATGTAAACAAACACAGCTGATAGATAGGCCAAGAAGATATTCACACAAAAGAGACAGAGGATAAAGAAGGACGCAACTATAAGATTGTGTGGAAATAAATTAAATTCTCACCTATGTTTTTTGTTTAAATCGATTCTATTAATTGACGTGTGATTTTCAGTAAATAACCAAAATATTGGAGTTGATTTAGGAAACTGGATGATAAGAACCCGCACATACAAAGTAACCGTGCCACTTCGTATGTGCGGGTTCTTATCATCCAGTTTCCTAAATCAACTCCAATATTTTAATATTTTGGCACTATATGATGATGCAATTAAACAATTCTAAAAATAACAAGTAAACTCAGATAATTGACCGACAAACGAGCAACTCTATACTCGTGCACACTCTCCAACAGCCATTTTATATCAAAAGATGCAGCGAGTTTGTCAACGTGGCGTGGCGTATTTCAACAATTAATCGTTATTGAACGTGGTAGAGCAATTGGGTTCAGAGAAGCAAGTTTGTCAATTCGTGATACTTCCCAACGAATTGGCAGAAGTGTATAATATCTTAATGTTGGCGTAAATGGAGCGAGGGACAGGAACAACGGCGGAGATTACGATCTGAGTGCCCTAGAAACATTACAGAACGTGAGGATTGAGCTCTTTGGCCGTCGCTATCCGGGATCGATTTTCAACCACAAAAGCCATTGGAGACGTTCAACTAACCAATCCGTTAGATTCGACCATTTGGTCTCAAGTCGTAAAGTCCTTTTCTTTGTTTGCCATTAATTTCTCGCCATCCGAGGTGCCGCCTGGAATGGTGCAATAAGAAACTACAATGGGTCGATTAATGGAGGCAGGTTATCTTTAGCGATGCATCGAGATTTTGTTTGTTTGCCCACGATGGTCGTAAAATGGTTAGACGTCGCGAAGCAGAACGATCAAATTTACAGTTTGCAATGGAACGCCATACAGCTTTTACACGCGGAGTAATGGTATCGGGACGAGCGGTTATGGAAGTAAATCTCCTGTTGTGTTAGAAACAATATGCCCTATCTAAGAAGGTTGGAAAACTACATTTCCCAACAGGGTATTGCAAAGCCGCATACAGTTAGGGTTACTATGGAATTCCTGGAACTAGCTAATGTTGATTTACTTCCATTGCTCGTTATCCAGACCTATCACCTGTTGAACACTTGTTGAACAATTGGCAGAAGATATTAGGATGCGAATTCAAGAAGCTTGCGCTGCAATCCTGACATTGACAATTTGATTTCTAATATCCCTAGGCAAGTTGGAGAGTGCTCCAGAAATCGTGGGGGAGCAACTCATTATTGAAATTAAAGAAAAAGTTACCACAATTTTTGTTAAAATGTTTATCATTTCTTAGTGTGTATTATTTACGTATTATCTGAAATTTTCATAAAAATTGAGAGAAGAAGTCTTGGTGTTCTTTTACTTATGGCGGCCAGTATATATTAAAACTTAAAAAATCATACTTACATATGTACGGAGAAAGATGGATTGGAAAATTAATTATAACTGATATTTTTAGAATCGAAAGCATGTCGTAAATCTACAACTATCAACTTTGAAAAATATAAAAACTAATACTTCAATAAATGATGATATAGCCATCATAGTATTTTCCCTAGAATTTTCTCGAAAAAAAAAGGTTTACGCAAAAATGCTATTCCTAATATTAATAAATATAAATTCTATGTAACTCCAATAGTTAATTAGCAATTTCCAAAACTTGTCAAAATTTTCAATTTTTATTTTTTTCTCGAAAGTTAAGAATTTTATAAAAAATATGTTTGAATAAAATTTGTTAATTTTCTCATTCTCTTCAACTTTTGTTTAAAAAGTTTTGTCATATTTTTCATATTAAGAAAAGTATCGGAAAAAACAAAAGCGGCGTCGAGTAAACATCCACTTCCAGTTTTTGAATGTCCACCAAAAGCTTTTCAGTTTTAGTTTTTAATAATAAAACCTTAAGTTTAAAGTTTTATCTCAATCGGATCATTCGTTTTTGAGATACAGCGCAAACAAACATTTTCACGCACGAAAACAATACTTCCCCTAAATATACTATATAGGAAAAGTAATAATTTACCAATACCATCACCTATATGTGATATACTAATATAAAAATTTTAAAAACATATACAGGGTGCCTTGATAATTACGTGGTTATAACAAAAAAATAGTTATTATAACTTAAATGGTCTACATTTTACTGTACTTAAAAAGTTAAAGAGTAATAAATGGTTTTAGGTAAAATTAGTAAATAGGCATGTATTTTATAATGAAGATATATAAGGAATATTAATAAATGGTGAACAAATCAAATAGTATAAGGTGTATTTTAGAGCTATACTATACTTAAATTGAAGACACAAAATTAAAATAATTTTTCACAATTTCATATATTCCACCTTTTATTCTTAAATTTGTATTGTTTTATTTTACAAAAGATGCCATTCTTCATTGCTTAACTCTTCTAACGAAGTTTAATATACGGACAATTAATTATCTAGTAACTGTATAATATATATATTTTCAAATACTCGATATTCGTAGATCAAAACATTGCTGGCATTTGGTAATATATATGAAATATATGCTAACACTGTTCATTATAAATTTGTCCCTTGACTACTGTTTGTTTAATATATGTTCTAACATAACATTTACATCATATTAATTATAAACGTCATTTCACTCTGTGAAATTAAAATGAATTTATTCTTAAATCTTAATATACAATAAAAGTTATTTATTAATATTGGTTTTTTTTAGGTTCGTTAATATTTATGCATGCTTAACAATGATGGTGTGTATCTACAATTAACACAAGTTTAGTTTGATAGCACACTTGTTTTTACACCTGTCACTGGTTTTAGATCCTCTTACTATCAGAGGGTCTCAAAACCGTACGGTGCAGATTTAATAAGGGCTCACCATATCGGTGTTAATTAATGAAAGGCGACCGCTGCTTCAACACTTAGCATCCTTCTCTCAGACGAGAACTGATTTATCAAGAACAGTTCGCAATATTAATCGCTACATTTATCAGCGGCAACTTTCCCAAATTCTGATATTAAATTCAACAGCGTAGCGCTTAAATTATATGCTCGCGGTTTAAGGTAATAACTCGCAGCTCGCAATTATCCGAATACATAATTAATTCGCATGTCTTTCCAAGTAGAAATTCTCAATCGAAAATATCCACACTTGAGTTACTTAATTCATTAAATAACACATGACTCTGCACGTGATTAAAACTCACGTGTCGATCTCAAAGCAATTACTTGCGCACAAAGGGAATACGTTTTCATTTGGAACATATTGATTTCAGCCTTCGAAGGTCTTCTGTCTACAGAATGTTAAATTATGTTTGAGATTTTAGTGTGATCTAGTAATGAAAAATAAAATTAGATGTTAGTTAAATTAATTGGCATATAAAAAATCTAAAATTAATTAAATTCAAAAAGGTAGGTAGGTCAATTTTATTATAACGTTTATTTAAACAATGTTTGTTTTTTTGAGTTTATCAATATAAATAACACTGTTGTATCATTTCTTAAAGTAAAATAAATTGTAAAGAAAGGATACAAATTAGTTATTTTATTTGGGAAAATTTTGTTTTTAAGATATTAAGAGGGCATTTTAAATGCACTTTATCCGGCTATAGTTAGTTTCAGATATATAATTAATAGTATGTTCAGTGTGACATAATTATAATTTAGCTACGATTTGTCAAACATTAAAAATTTTGGAGGCTTTGAGCGAATTCACATCTTTCAGCCTTATATAATACATTTGGATATTGACTTTTTTTGATATTTACATATATAACACGAAGCGGTGCAAGCATGGATTTGTAAATATATACAAGTAAGAAATGAAAATGACTATAGATTACTCAATATTATTTCGATTCAATAATTTGGCTGTAGTTTAACCTGCTTGGTTATGAATACTATACTTATAATAAGTATTTGGAGTTTTCGCGAATGTTATCTATATTAGTGTGTTGTCGGGTTTCTTCTCGCGTGGTTAGATTTTGTAAGTCTAGATGTGATAAGCCGTAAATTTTAATATTCAACATTTAAACAAATATATTTACAGTTTTTACTGTTATATACCAGCAGATTTGATAGATCTGATTTAATAATTTCATTTAATATTGTCGGTGAAATATCATCATCTATGGTGATAACGGTATAGTTTTTGAATTTTTAGTTTAAGTGATTACTTACAACAAATTAAAACACTCTTATTCCTTATTTCACTTATTTATTTGTAATATACATCTAACGTTACAAATAAATAAGTGAAGTAAGGAGTAATAGTGTTTTTATTTTTGTAATCCATGGTAATATTTCACCGACTCCGATCTGATAAATTTCGGCTAAATTAAGTTTGAACTCTTGCAGAACTCGTGTGCTCGAACACACAAGTAATTTTCGGTTGCTACGTACAGACGCGTCATATCGTAAATCTAAGACGCTTGTATTATAACAGTACCAACCCGGCATTGTAGCAGAGACTATTTACTAGTGTACTTCTAAAAGCTCTGGTAGAAAATCTGAATAATGTATATAATCTATAACTTTCAACTACGATTTATGACCAGTGGAATATACTGCAAAGCCGTTATATAGTCTGGACAGAACCAGCGTTTTATACAGTCACAGCAAAATCTCTCTGCTCGTACCCTATAGAAAGTCACCTAATTTAATTGAGTGCCTTCTCTCACCTTATATCGAGAACATGTGGAGACGAAACGACACTAACCTGTGAAATAATTGTCCTAGAAATATATTTGAGTTGACGCATTCCTGTGTTATCTCCATAGATGACTAAAATAAAGGCAAGCCACCTTTGACTCCGAGAAGCGAATCAGTATCTCCAAAAATGTTATTAACGCTACTCTGCAATTGTCTACATATAACCGGGATGGAATCTCCGGCCATGTAGATTGCGAGGTCGTCATCATAGAGGAACATATTCACGAGACTATTCACAAAAGTTGCAATATCGTTTACCGCTATAGATAAGAGTGTTAGGCAAATGGTAATCAGTAGACGAAAACTACGGTGGGATAGAAAATACTTTACAAATAGAGGCAGACTGCTCCTATATCCTCGCCCTGAGAATATTATATCGTCCTGTCATATCTTAATCCTTTTCCAGATCGAAAACATAGCGGTGACATGAAAGGCGTTATAAATAGCTTTCTCTAAATGGAACAGATGGTCAATCAACCCGGACTGGTGGGGTACAATAAGTTCTATCGACTCGAGAATCCATACCAGACGGTTTCCATTTTTTAAGACCTTACCGGAGCAACATATCAACAAGACTGGGAGATAACTATAAACTAGATTCGGATCCTTTTCTGGTTAAGAAGACACTACGGTAGCTTCTCTCCATACACCCTGATATTATTTTTTTTCCATATCAAGTTGTATATGTTTGATATTCTTTCTTTACAGGTCTGTAATATTTGTAGTGTATATAATCCGGATCTTGTGAGGAGTCACTACTAGAATTCAGTGCCTCCTCAAATTCTTTCATTGTAACATAGTAGAATCCTAACCTGTAATATAATTAAGCAAATCAAGAATTCATTTGGATATTTGCCACGCTACTGCTTCCGCAACCTCACAAGGGTCACTAAAGTTTTATTTTTCATCGCCAAGAGTAATTACTGACGTCTGTTGATGACATGCATCTTTCTCCATACGTCCGATATTGGCCTATCTTTTCCTATCGCATAAAACTAGTTCTTCCATTACTATTTTTTTTTTCATTTCAGGACTTTACGGAGGGCTTAAACTTTATGCGATAACTCGACTGACCTCTACGTTCTACCATAGGACGGATGATTTACTAGTTGAGCCAGAGGTACGTGGTATAGACTTTTCTTATGCTTGAGTTATGCTGAGATTCATAATTTGAAGAGCGGAAACAATATCACTTTACGAGATCTAGGCTCTATCACCTGGGTATCTATTAATGTACTCTCGAAACATTTATCGAAATTAAGATCGAAAAGTGATCACTTCCGTACAGGTCACCGAGAGTTTGCCACTGAAAACGTGTGTTAAGAGTGGGTGAAGATATTGTCAAGTCTATTGCTGAGCATAATCCGTTAGAGGCATTAAAATATGCAGGTTGTCCGGTGTTGAGGAGTACTATTACTATAATATCAAGTATTTGATTCAAAATACTTACCCCTAGTAATAATAGTAATAATACTTAGGCTAGAGGAGCCCCATAACGGATTATGTGCATTAAAGTCACTTAGCCATAGATACAGTCTTGGTAACTGCAATCATAAGTTGATAATTCTATATACAAGCTCTTTAAAATGTGTCCCCTCTCTTAAGGCTATACTCACTCTACCCCTGGCATAATGGTCTATCCTCAAAGAGTGAATATTTCCCAAGGGACTATCTTGGAGATAATTACAGAAGAGCATATGTTTCAGATTCTGCTTCAGCTCTGCGTAATTCGTTATGCAACGGTATTTCCATACAACCATAAAGTATGAAAATTGAAAATTCTATACCTACAAGTTAAATTTTTTCCTACTGTTTCGGGTATTGTTGTTCACTCTCTTATTCACTAGTTTGATAATGACCAGCTAAATTGTGTCGAAGCAAGTCATTGAAAATAAAAAAAGGGTGTCATATAAACAAAGTTTAATTTGTATTATAAATAATTTAAAGTTATAAATAATGTATCATAAAGTTAAGATAATCCCGTTTTTAATAAATGTTTAACCCTAAAGTAGGCTTCATTCCTAATTTTTGTATTGCTCTCTCTAATATTAATACACAAATCACACGGCGGAAGGACCAAATGGTCGTTAGCCAAACACTACTACTATTAGTTTTTTTATTGCCAATAAGATTTCAACAAAATAAAATAACAAAATAATGTTTCAATTATTAATATAATTTGCCTAAATTAATTGCTACTAATATATTATTCACAATTTCATTTAATTAGCTTTTATAAATGAAATTTTAAATATTAAAAATTATTAACGGTCTTAAATTAAATATTGGTTAAATAATTTTCTCACTTATCTGTTGGTGAAACATGAAATAATAGTTAAAGAATTGATAAACATTTTGTTTATTTCACTGACTTTTTATATTTACTCGACTAGTTTAACTTGTTACAGCATTGTCAAAAGTGATTATAAAAGAAATTATAAAAACCTACCAGTTTTTTTTTTATATTCACTCTTACTAATGCTCTAACAAGCGAAACTAGTCGAGTAAATACAAAAATCAGTGAAACAAACCAAACAGATATTGACAAATCCATTAAAAACGATACCTGCATTCATAAATCATTTACTCTTCATGAATTCTCCACACATACTTTTCAGAAGTGAATTCTCCATTAGCAACAGACATACAAGAAATATTACGAAGCAGATTCATTAGTTCAATTCAAATTGACATTTATAAATCCTTCTCAGGAAACCGATTGGTGGTAGTAATGTTTGATTTAAAATTCCCAGAAAAAATCCCTCCTGCCTTCCCAAAATCCGGAATTCACAAAACTTCTGTTACCGAGATTAACTTTCTCTTATCTAAATCCATTATGTGTCACTCTCCCATCCTAAATAGCAATTTTATAGATATACTCTCCCTAAATTAATTCTAAAACTTATAAAATTTAACGACAATTAAATTCAAAGATGAAAGATTACTCAAAGAAAAATTCTAAAAATTAAATAAAAATATACATAACTTAATTTTTGAGTATAAAAATTACAAATACCCGCAAAGAAATAAATGACTTACAAAGAGAGAATAAGTCTTTCTCTGTAGGACAAATCAAAATACGAACGATTTACTAGAACTAAATTAAATCTCAAAGGAAAACCTTACATATACGCTGACGATACCTGCATTGTGTATACAGACAACAACTATGAAACCATACAGACAGACATAAATACAGACATAAAACAACTAGAAACCTGGTACCATAAAAACATGCTGACCATAAACAAAGAAAAAACAGAATACATGATCTTCAACAATAGACACAAAACTAAACTAAAGATCAACATCGAAGGAACAGCCATAAAGCAAATAAGCGAAGTAAATTACCTAGGACTAAATATACAAGACAACCTTAAATGGGACAAACATATACACCAAGTAACAAAGAAGAACGCCGAGACAATAGCAGCACTCACAAAAAATAGAAATTACATACCAGAAACAACAAGGAAACAAATATACAACGCTCTCTTCAAATCACAAAATACTTATCTCAATAATATCTGGAGAGACACAACGAAGAAAAATATAACGAGACTACAAATACAACAAAACAAAATATTAAAAATACTATACAAACTAGATAAAAGAACAAATACCCTAAACCTATACCAACAGACACAGGAACTGGACATAAGAAATATGATTACACTATACAACCTACTACTCATATATAAAATAGAAAATAACTTAATCAAGACAAATATTACCCTCAAAATAAACAAACAAGTACATGAATATAAAACAAGACGAAAATCGGACATAAGAACAGAAAGATTTACAACAACAAAATATTCACAAGCTCTAACTAAAGATACAATCATTCAGTATAACAACCTACCCGAATATATAAAATCACTCTAGTATACTCCTTTTAAACTAAAAGTTAAACATATTATTCTAAACAACAAACTTAAATAGAATAACACAAGACAACATTAGGAAAACCACAACATCCCTTAATACCGATAGCCCGAGACGGGAATAAATGCCCACTAACCTCGAGGTGAGGACGAAGGGAAGAAAATTGCAATACATTTATATGTTTGTAAATTAATTATACATTATGTAAATTATTGTAAATTTCTAAATAAATTTATCTCTCTAAAGAAAAATACTAACTGGACGAAGTACAAGTAATTCTAAAATATTAACAGTCTAAGATATCCCAGAGACCTTACAAGACTAGCGGACGATTTAACAATGTCAAAGATACCGTTTTAAAAATTACGTTCCAAAAATAACTTTGGCAACAACTTGAAGACAAAAATCATATTAGCCCTCCAACCGAGGACGAAATTGACGAAACGGATTATTTTGCAATATTAAACTTCTGGCCATGGCAATATTCCGAACACCATTTTTCTTTACATCAACCAATATATAATGAAAGGTAGGAATAATCGTATCCCTAATCCAAACATATACAAGTCATTTGTAGCTAAGCTTCGAATCGCTGCTTAAATAAAAAATCCTTAAATCCACAATTTCGTCTTTCCATAAATACCAATTTGGATTTTTAAAAAACAAGTCAATCACTTTTCCTATATCTTAGTTTCCAACATTGAAACAAAGCGCCTCGAAGGCCAATCATCCGTCATAGTCTTGAGTATTAAAACATTACTTACAGTTTAATAAGAAATATTATCAACAGAAAAGGGCTTAGATATGGGAAACCCCTTAAGCTCAATAATGGCAAAAATATTCATGGACAATTTCGAGCAATTATTAGCCAATTACCAATAATACACAAAATACACAAAACATGACTTTAGAAACAGAATCACAAAAATCAAAAAATACTCACAATTACTCGAATTAATACTAACCATGACTTTTCTATTTATAATTAACCAACCATTACCAATACGATAATACATTATAATTCACATATTTAATACCTCATAAATTGGAAGGTTATCATAGTATGATTCACAGATTATTAAATGTATTTCACAATAGGAAGCAATTTCAATAAAGGAATAAACATAATTTTTAAAATTGCAAAAGAAAATGGGTATCAAAAGAACAGTAATAGAAAAAAATGCTCACCAAAAATCAAAATTGAAAACAAACAATCAAAACTCAATATGGATGTGTCTTCAATTAAATGCCAAGCATTTAATTGAAGACATCTTCACCATTAGACAATTGCAATAAATAGGTTACAATGCAATGTATAGGTATTAGTCCTTCGCTTGAAAAATTCATAGTGTGGCGAAATAATTGTAGCGAATAAGCACAATAATATATTTAGTGTAATTGTGTAGAATTTAAAAATATATCAAGAGTAAATATGAACTTACAACAAATATCAGCCCCTAATATCCAGTTTAGTCAACGCTTAGTCAAGCGTTCAATCATTTTTAAATTTAAGTGGTACCTCACAATAACGAGTTAGTATAGATTGCTTTAAAAAATCTATGCTAGCTCTAAGTTTAATCCAAGCCGGCCGTGAGCTCACCCAAATCCGTATTCTTATCTATTTTGTTTGACAGCGCTACTAAATTTATTATTGTTATAGATGGGTTTTTATCAACACATTTACCGTCAATACGGACTACATGCAACACGTACATTGAAAAAATATGGTCGATAACATACAGACAATTAGCGAACTGGATCAACAGACTAATATTTCTCCTACGATGTTGTAAGGACAGCATTACACCAACACACATCACGGATAATTTTAAGAACCTCACAAACCTATTCTCAACTCGGGATAGACGTATATCAAGAAAAATCACGGATTATCATGGAAGGTTAGAACCTTGCCTGTTCTGAAATTCGCAAATTAAAAAAAACTGTTAACAATTCGAAATCACATTTACTCCTACCATTGCACATAGACCTTGCCAAGAAAAAAAAAAGTTCTTAAATTTAAAAAACTTGAACAGTCCCAGGTAAGAGATGGATATTTAAATTCTAACAAGAGATGGTTCCGTAACCTGAAATCTACTAAGATTCTGGTGGAGATTTCTGATTTCTGTCACTAGGCCCAAAATTTAGGATGTCAATTGATAAACAAGGCCTACACGTGGGCAAATTATTAGCCTGCGTAAAATCAATCATTAACATTTCTCTCCCTGAATCTCAGGAGACAATGAGAGCCCAGGCAACCGACATTTTTGGACAAAGGTTCGGGGCGGCTATGTGGTCTGAATTCAAGGAATAAATGCACACATTGCTATTCTTAATACTGACAAAGGTGCCGTCACTGTTGTTATGAATAGGTCAGACTACAATCATAAAAAAGACCAACTAATTAATTACAATGAAGTGTATAGAAACCTAACAGTATCCTTTTAGACAAAAACCAATAAACTTGTCAAAAACTAAAGGATAAGGGCGCGATAGATGAAAGTACGTCAGAAACACTGATCTATAATTCCAAATCAGCTAAAGTACATGGTCTGCCAAAAATAAATAAAGCTGAGGTGCCTTTGGGGCCAATTGTTGCTTCACTTCAGGGAAACTTTCTACTTTTGTTTCGGACATGCTCACCGCATCGCTGTCCTCCCATAAAAATTACAATACCGTCAATTCTTACGAATTCACACAAGAATTTAATGCACATCAACTAACAACAGGTTATGTATTCATCTCGTTAGATGTCATTTCAATATTCACTAATATCACCCATTACTTAGTCATCAGAATTTTCACAGAAAATGGCACATTATTGAAACAAATTGCAACTTCACCTTATCATTATTTATTGAAAGTCTTACTTTCATTTTCAAAACAAGCTATTTCAATATGAGGGATGCATTTTACTTACAAATTGGCACACCAATGGGCTCAATCCTGAGTCCTATAATAGCAAACATTTTTATGGACTTTATCCTAGACAATGTTATACCTTTGCTCCCCTTTGAATTATAATCCCTTAAAATATACGTCGATGACGTGATCCTGGCAGTTCCCCACAATTAGATTAATAACACTTTTAAACTGTGAATGTTTTCTAATACACGATTTTTACTGTTTATATATATATATATACATATGTTGTAGCTGGTTTTCGGGTTATACTCCTCGTGGTTTGTAAATTATATTCACGACTTTCGATGGTCTCTCTGCCATCTTTTTCAAGTGCTTACTCTTGTATTGTCAAGGTAATACTGGTCTGCTGTCGGATTAGTGGATTATTTATATATGTAGCCCCTCCCCTCCACCTGCGTTCCATCTTGTTTGGCTGCGCGTCATTGGCCGGTTTGTAGTTGTTTGTGCGCGTGCGTGTTGTGTATATGTATTTGTGGTGTCTGTGTTAGTACGTGTCCGGTGATTTTCCGTTCGAAGAACCGGTTTCCACGTAATCGGCAGGCGCTGTGAGTCATCTCTTCTGTTCATTGACCTTGGTCGTATCTCGATCTCAATTGCCTCCCGAATAATTCGTTCGTTTAGGTGACCCATTCTTGCAAGAGTTTTGGTGTTTTTAAAATCTATTTTATGGCCCGTTTGTAGGTGTTGTTGTGCCAATGATGAAGTAGTTTGTTTTTGTTTTACAGAGTTTTTATGTTCATCAATTCTTGCCGAGATTCGCCTGTTTGTTTGTCCTATGTATGTTTGGTCACAATCTTTACAAGGTATCTCATAAACTCCTTGGTATTCATGTGGAATTTGGTCT